>CM002483.1:432188-610609 GCA_000325765.3 Leersia perrieri
TATATATATGTATATATATGACCAGATTGAACTATCCTTCATGGTGTGTGTATATATATATGACCAGATTGGTCACTATTTCAATACTCACAAAGGGTTGAGACAGGGGGATCCCCTGTCCCCCCTTCTTTTTAATCTAGCAGCTGAGGCTTTAACAATTCTTATAAACAGAGCATCCCAAAACCATCTGATAGAGGGGCTGGGGATAAATGATTGTAATAAGGTGGCAATTCTGCAATATGCAGATGATACCATCTTCCTCTTGAGAGATGAAGTGATGGATGCTAGAAACTTGAAATACATTCTTTGCTTGTTTGAACAATTATCTGGTCTTAAAATAAACTTTAACAAAAGTGAAGTCTTCTGTCTTGGGAAAGCTCTTGAGAAAAAGGAACAATACGGTCAGATCTTCACCTGCAAAATAGGTAAATTACCTATGAAATACTTAGGCTGCCCCATTGATCAGAAAAGACTTCTCTCAAAAGATTGGGAAAATGTTGAAAATAAATTTGAAGGCAAATTAAGTTGCTGGCAAGGAAAACCGCAATCTATAGGGGGGAGAGTAACCCTGATAAATGCAAATCTAAGCAATACTGCTCTATACATGATATCCTTTTATAGGATCCCTAAGGGGGTAAAAGAAAACCTGGACACTTTCAGGAGAAGGTTTCTCTGGCAGAGTGATCAGGGGGCTAGGAAATATCACCTGGTGAATTGGCCAACCGTCTGCACACCAAAAGATCAAGGAGGGTTGGGGATCCTAGATTTAGAAACTATGAATAAAGCTATGTTGGGTAAATGGCTATGGAACCTGGAAACAAAATCTGGCCTATGGCAGGATTTACTAAAAGCAAAATACTTTCCTAAGAAAATCCTGACACAAATCAAAAACAAAAATGGGGATTCTCACTTCTGGCAAGGCCTAATGGAAATAAAAGGCGATTTCTACAAGTTCTGTAAGAAAATCCCTGGGGATGGGAGAAATATCTTGTTTTGGGAAGATACATGGATGGGATCAAAGCCTCTGGCTGAGCAATTCCCAACCTATACAATATCAGCCTCACAAAAAATATATCACTGGAAGAAACCAAAAAGAAAGGCTGGGAGGTGATCAATTTCAGAAGATCCCTGATGGGAGAAAGACTTCAAAACTGGAACAAAATCAAAACTGCTTGTGACAAAGTAACTCTAAATTCTGAGAAAGATAGGATAATCTGGATGCTAACAGAAAATGGGGGTTTCACTGTTAAATCCTTCTACAGGGCTATGAAAATGCAAGAAATACCTTTTCCCCACAAAGCAATCTGGAAGTTTAAAGTCCCTCTGAAAATAAAAATCTTCCTATGGCTCTTGCTAAGGAATAGAGTCCTAACCAAGGATAACCTGTACAAAAAAGGCTGGAGGAAAGATAATAGGATATGCTTTTTTTGCTCCCAAGATGAAACAATTCAACACCTCTTTTTTGACTGCCCTATAGCTAGAGTGGTGTGGAACACTGTTAGTGTTGCCTTCAACACACCAGTGGCGAAAAATTTAAAACACCTTTTTGGGAGTTGGCTGAAATGCTTGGGAAAGAATATAAAACAGCAGCTTGCTGTAGGTGCCTGTGCTGCTATTTGGGCAATATGGAAAACCAGAAATAAGGCTTGTTTTGAGAAAAAACTCCCTGTGGATCCCACTGATGTTATATATCTGATGAATCATTGGATTTCTTGCTGGGCCATTTTGCAGAAGGTGGAGGGAAGACAAAAAAAACCTGCTATGGGGGGCGCAGCTACTAAAACAGGTGGCAAGTGAGGTGTTCAGATCTAGCCTAGGATGGAGGACGAACACAAGAAGACTGGGATGCTGATGACGGAAAGCTTCTTCTCCTCCTGCAAGCTGTACCTGAATTTGTACCTGCTGCTTCTTTGTTTTGAATTATGGTGGGAGCAATCTGGGAGAGGGTCTGACCTGGAACTCATTTCTCTGAGATATCCAGGGTGCTTGTTAGGAGTAGTTTTATGGGTTTAAAATCCCAGTTATCTTAATGTTGCGGCTGCTGGAAGTTTGCAACTGACCAGCAGTTAGCTGGCCTAAAAAGATATGTAATATGGATGCTTTAAAAACCTTGCATTTCTTTTAATAGAAATGGGAGGGGAGTTTTAACTCCCTCTCTTGGTCAAAAAATATATATATATATATATCCAGACTGAATATTAATTAGGATCGATGAAATCAAAATATGCAGACAGACACAGACACACTGAATATTATGAATTGTTGGAAGCAGGGTAGCTCTAGCGATCGAGCTAGCCAATTGTGGGAGTGTCGGCAACGGTGTCGGTGCCGAAGATGCCGACGCGATTGGGGCGCAGATCCTTGGTGGCCGGCGAGCCCACCGGCAGCACGACGATGTCGGCGTCGGGTTTGTCATTGAGAATCGCCGCCTCCACCGTCATCCCCACCACCTCCGGCCAAGACGTCTTCGCCGTCGTCTTAATTTGCCTCCGACTTCTTCCACACCGAACGCTCACCTCCGGCCATGCCTATCTAGCCAACTAATTGATGATCGATGTATATGTGCATATCTACCCGTCACTCCGTCACTAGATTGTTTGAACTAATGAAAGTTTATTGATCTCTGGTTTGCTGTATTTATAACGTAGGTACGCATGCACATGTGGACACGAGATGGCAATGGGGATCCGTATGGGTTTTTATTCTATTAGAAGGTACGGTTGTTAATTAAGTTCTTGTATTTATGAGTCTGCTGACGGAGTGACGGGCGAAAACTTTTTACCTGTTACTCCCTCCATTCCAGAAAAAAAATTGAATATGAACATAGCCTATATGCAGATTCAAATCTAGAAATATGCTTATTTGGGAACGGAGGGAGTAGGCTATTAGGTACGCGTGTATGGGCCCGTTCTTTATCCACTTGTACGGTTGTCCCATCAACTCGTGGGTAAACAAAGCAATAAATTAAACCTATATAAAACTATAAGTAACATAAGTCCCAACGACTATTAAATTATAACTTAAAACCCTTTCACCTCTTAAGCATAGTTCTAGCCTAGCTATATATAGTATTATATTTGATTTGTTGATTATGAAATGTGGTTGTGTAATTTTCTTAATTATCTTTAAATGTTAATGTTAATATATAGTATTGTCTGCCATAGAAAATATTGACTTCTGTAGTTTTAATACAACTAATTACAGTACAAAACTATACTATAAGTGTTGCAAGGCAATTATATGGTTATGGTACCCATTACCCGCTCGGGTTGGGCATATACAGGGGGTAATTTTTTAACCCGCCACGTGTGTACTTAAGAGGGAATATTTAGCCGTGTTGGGTGTAGGTATAGGATAAGCGAATCCGATGGGTACGCATCCGTTGCCATCGACGCTAACACACGACGATCAAGATCATACCCACACCTCGATCATTGACAACTTAATTTGCGTGTGTATATATTAAATATTTGTCTGTATATCAAATAATGCATGCAACTTGTGTATATTATGTATATGAACTGATTGATGCAGTTGACTTACAGTAGTTGATTTGATTAAAGAAGCACCCAATCCACATGTTCACCTGAAACATGTACACGCACAGCTCAATCGATCGACTAGTATAAGACTAAAACTTGTCTATATTATGCATATGAAGCAAGTTACTGAGTTCTCATATATGTACTGATGAATAAATGACACCGTAAACTTCACTTGTGCAGATCGGCCATCCATCCGTGAGACATTAATTAAAACATTAATTAGTAAGTAAATGAGTAAAGAAAATGGTTCTGACTAGAAATCTGGCGACCTGTCAAATGTAAATTCTATAAATTATAGTGTAATTATATCTTAACATACATGTAACTACATTTGGAATTTATATGTATGTGATGTGTAAGTATACAGGAAAGATGCAGTCGGTGGTCTTCTCCATGCGGGCGCAGAACAGGAGATCGATTGCTCGACCCTAACTTCTGCAGCATTCACCTTTTAATTTTCTTCCGTATAAACCTTTTCGATCATGAGTACATCTCTGCAATGCATGTAGATCGATCGACAATGTGTGTGCGCGCGCGTGCGTGTGTGTACACATTAATTAATTAATTGATTGATTGATAAATTAATGAACCAACTCAACAAAACATTAGGGGAAAACAGAAGTTGCTCATATGCATGACAAATGACAATAACATTAAGGTTTGAAAAAAGCACGGCAGAGACTGCTAAATTAAACTTACAGCACGTAGGATCGATGTGGTGCCATATAATACTAGGGCCGTATAGATTGGAAAAAAAATTCACGGGTCATGTAAGTTTCGATTCGTAGTTAGCAATATTTATATCACTGGACGGAGAGAGTAGCTACATAAAGTACTTTTACAGTAGTAATGAAATTACGCGATTAGCAATGAGTCATTGGACCAGGCCGAAAATACATACGTGGATGTGTCACGCTTCCACATCGAAAACATGTATACATGTTGTATGTCTAACAACACCAATAATTGGTTTACAAGTGTCCACTTTCTTTTATTTAGGATTGTTTGGTTTGAAAATGAGATAGGATGGAATAAACCTTAGCTTTTTGTTTGGCAAAAGAGATTGGGGGAGTATTGGAATGGACAATGT
This sequence comes from Leersia perrieri, assembly GCA_000325765.3. Taxonomy (NCBI): domain Eukaryota; kingdom Viridiplantae; phylum Streptophyta; class Magnoliopsida; order Poales; family Poaceae; genus Leersia; species Leersia perrieri. The sequence continues at coordinate 436,824 of CM002483.1, forward strand.
TTTACAATTGTCACTCCATGTTGCAATATTTACAGACCGCATCCCCATCCTTATCCGGCGGTGGCCCCCGAGCGTGCAGCCGTCTTCACATCACACGCCTCCACAACTCACTCCACGTTGCAAAATTTTGCAACTTAATTGCCAAAGCTATACTAGATTATTATTAACGATAACATGCAGTCACCATGTTGATAATCCTTGTAGCAGATCGATACACAAATTATGAGGAAGGGGGAAATGCATTACAAAACAAAGTGATGGTACATACATATATATCGATCGATGGTCGCCGCATGCTGTATATATACATCCCACCATATATATCACATGGTAGATGGACATAAGCATATATGCGTGCATAATCGATGATTAATTATTTATTCTTAGTTACTAATTGGGATTCGATCGACGCAATTAAAATACGGAGACTGCAGAGGCCGGCGAGGGCCAATGCATAATTACTTAACACTAGAATATCGATCATTAATATTATAAATCGTTTGCTACGTACTCCCTCCGTTTTAGATTGTAAATCTCTCTAGTAGGTCTTATAATCTGAAACAGAGGATAGTAGTAGCTAGCGATCGATAATTCGATGGAGAGCTAGCTAGCTTAGCCAATTCTGGGGATCTCGGCGACGGTGTCGGCGCCGAAGATGCGGACGCGGTTGGGGCGCAGATCCCTCGTCACCGGCGAGCCCACTGGCAGCACGATGATGTCGGCGTCGGGCTTGTCCTTGAGAATCGCCTCCTTCGCCTCCTCAATCGGTTTCCCCACCACCTCCGGCCATGACCTCTTCGCCTCCTCCGCCGCCGGCGCCGCTGAACGCACACCTCCGGCCATGGCTCGATCGATATATCGCACTAGATAGATAGCTAATAAGCTGCTAGTCGATCGATCTGTGTGTACTGAGCTTGATGAAGGTTTGTCTATCTGGGTTGCTGTATTTATAGAGTAGGCATATATATATATATATGGACACGTGACACACGACGAGATCGATTCATCGACAGCTTTGGGTACATTAACTGTATGTATATCCCAACTTGCTCACCAACTTGTGTATAGAGATATACCAATATTACAAATATTTTAGAAGGTAGTTGACTACTTAAAGAAGCACCCAATCCACATGTTCACGTGAAACACACCCACAGCTCGATCGATCGAACTACTCCCTCCCTCGATCCGTCTTATACCAATACAAATATTTAGAGTGCATGTAACACATATTAGCATTAATTATGAATCTTAATAGAAGATATGCCACGTCGTGGCCGGAGAGAGTATATATAACAAGCTTCATATATAGTACATCTGGTGAATATTTATTTCTTTTTCATGAAGCAAGCTACACACTTCTATACGTACATGCATGCATATACTGACGAATAAATCACTATGAATTTACTTTAGTAGCATAAGTGCTACATACATGAGTAAATGTCCTGGAGACATTAATTGATATTTCAGTTTAGTAACTAAAAGAGAAAAAAGGATCAGCTAATTAACAATCAACACACCATTAAAGCAAGTAGTACAATAGTGGAGTGTAAGTTGGCTACAAGCTGACACTACTACAAAACTCTTGATAAGGGGCACCATCATAGGTGATGGTTTGGCTAAAAACACCATCTATAGGTAGTTTCCCGTTAAAAAGTAGCGAAAAAATTAATAACCGATGCCGATAATATTTACATGCATTGATTCTTTAAAAACCGGCACCTTTAAATATTAGGTGCCGGTTTTTGAAGAACCGACACCTATAGAGAAGCTGAGCCGGTAGGTGGGCGCTGTGCAGAGAATTTTTTTAAGTCAACTCCCCACACACCTCCTTTTCTCCCCCACTCTCTGTCTCCTCCGTCCACGCCTCTCTCTCCTCCTTCCTTTCTTCCTCCCGCCGGTGCCACATACGACGGCGACGGCGATGGCGAGGAGCTTAGGTGACAGCGACGCAACCACTCCATCCCTCCTTGGTGACAACGCTCTTTTCTCAGCGACGGCTGATGGAGGAGGACGATGATGACGGCGGTGCGGCGAAGGAGGTAGCGGGGAACCAAGGACGGCCAGATCTGACAGCCCTGCATGCCTCTCCATCCCTTCCCTGACAATGGTAGCCTTCTCTCAGTGGCGGTTGATGCACGGGGACTACAACGATGTTGGCAGCATCGATGGCCACGGCAACTCCTCGTTGAAATCTTCATCTACCGGCCATATCGGCCGGCTCGGGAGCTGCCAGATCGATCTGGTAGGGGAGGATGGAGGGTGATGACAACGACGACCTCCTCCTCAACAAGCGCCATCCTTCTCTCGACGACGGCCGATGGAGGGGGCAACGGCGATGGGATCTAGTAAGGAAGGATGATGAAGACGACAACAACCTCCTCTTCAGCGATCGGCGGCTGCGACGGCAGCCATAATTTTTATTAATAAAATAGAAATAAGTGTCGGTTGTAAGGATCAACCGACACCTATAATAGCTTATAGATGCTGGTTCTAAATCCGACACCTTTGACCCCAAGCAAAGGTGATGCCTAATAGGTGCCGGTTGTGAAATTCGGCACTAACGGGTATTTGGAGCCGTCGCCAATGACCTCTTTTTTTATGTAGTGTGATGCGGTGGAGACCAACAATAAAAATAAAGAAGGGTACGTGAGTTCTTATACAAGAGCTACCTACATATGCTCCAGGATAAGCATATTTGATGTATATGTGAGAAGCAGAAATAAAACAAGAAAAATAGAGCCAAACTTATAGCCAACTTATTTTATATGTACGCTATAATTTTGACTTGTAGTTAACAAATTGACTCTATTGTGTAACTTGCTCTGGCCGGTTTCATCGATTACTCCTTCAAGTAGAAGAAACGCTGAAACTATTAATTCGACAAGCAGATTTCTTTCGTTGTTGGGCACATTATCTGCAAGCTGGGGCACATGCATCCAGCCAAGCCCATTATCTCCAATTAGCACTTGACAGTTTGGGCCTTGCCAATCTAATCAAGCCGCTCCATCACTTGCTCCCCAAGTGAAAACCAATACTTGGCCTGAGAGTTGATGATCTTTTTTTTTTTTTTTTTGAGATGAGAGTCGACGATCTTGACCTCACATGTTCCAGGAAACCACTGCGCCCATGATTAATGGGGGTGTAAAAACCTGACCGATCGACAAACTAAAAATTTCGTCTAATTAACCTATCCTTCTTGATAAATTAAACAATTACCTTGCAAATTAATGAAACACAGCAATAAAAACTAATTAACTTGATTGGCATGCATATCCAAAACCGCGTGTGACATTCTGACATGCTTGATAAAGTTTGGTAGCTGTGTTTGTGTTGGTACAATCGATCGATCAGAATTGAATACCATCGGTACGTTCATCATCATCTTGTCATGCATTGCATGCATGTATACATGACTCTCCCTAGCTTTAGAGTTAGGATTTGGCCAGCCAACAACGCAGGTCACACTAATTAATTAGTTGGCAGCACGTAGCTAAAGCTAGCTAGCTTCAGTTCAGGGATCGATCAACATGAAGTGTACGTATGGGATGATGAGTTGCCAAGTTTGACTAATCAAATTAAAATCTCGGTCTAATTAAGTCCATGTCACTAGTACGTGTGCATGATTATCTCTTCATCTCCAATGCAAGCTACTTAAGCTAGCTACTGGTTGGTAGTTGCATACACAGTCCTTTTTCCTATGAGAAAAGGCCTAAAAAGACTACTAAAAACCATATTGAAACGTTTCATAGAAAAATTAATAAGATGTACCATTAATTAATTGATGGCACCAAATTAACTAAACTGTGTTAAAATATACTCCGGAGATCGGGAAATAAATAAGGGAATTAGAATTGAGATGGATCGTTAACCAGCTACTCCTTGCATCACATTAGTAGCTAGCTCAGCTTAATTTGTGCACTCCAACTACTTACGCTGATCACGATGTAACCCTTTTTTTCATGAGCTATATATACCGCGAATGCATGTATATCGACTGCCAAGAAACCTACCTAGCTAGTTGCTAGGTCAACGATGTATAAGTATATATTAATTAATCGATTAATTAACTAATACCTGCAAAATATTAGAAAAAAAGTTGCACAGGTGCATGATAATAATATTAATGTTTTAAAAGGGCACGGTAGCGACATGGCTAAATCAAACTTGCAACACGCAAGATCGATGCATTAATGTCAGAAAATATTAGGGGTGTGGAGCAGAGAAAAATATCACTGTCACTTGTGTTTAGATTCGTACTTAGGAATTTTTATACCGTTGGAAGGAGGGAGTAGTTATATAAAGGGTGCATTGGTAACGAATTAGACGATTAGCAACAAAGATCGCATATGTGGATGCGCCACTTCCACATGGAGTACATACATGCATCCTGTGCGTATCAATAAAGCTTAAAAGTAATTCGGCTATAAAATTATATAGAAACCACCAATATATAAATGAAAACTCTGTATATATATATATATGTACTCCCTCCGTTCCATAATATAAAACGCGGTCAAACTTGACACAGTCTTTAAAATTAATTTCAACATTTAATATCTCATATATTATAATATTTTTATTACAAAATTATAGTCATATAAAAGTAGATTTAAATGTCATTTCAATGATGTTATTTTCATCAAATAAAGTTTAAATAACAATAAACTAATTATTGGTCAAATACTTGAAGAGTTGAATCTTAAAAAACGTGCGCGTCCTATTATGGGACGAATGTAGTATTTCTAATTGCATTGATTATACAGTGCCATACATGACATCAAGCCAGCCAGGTCAGTCCACATGCAAGCTAAGCACATATAGCTAGGCGCGCGCAGCTTAATAAATGAAGTATTATATAATTAATTAAGCATGTACTACATATTTTTTTAGAATAAAATTGTTTTTTTAGCCTACCAACTATTACAGAGATTGATTCTACTGATCAAATGAAAGCAAAATATAAAATCACAGCTTGATTAAAAGAAAATAAACTACCTGGACTACGAACTAAAGACAAACACAACACCTATTTTCTAATTAAACTTCTTGTATGGTCCGCGATAATTTGCGTAGCTGTTGTTTATGTTCAGCACCCATTAATATATGGGCTATATACTGCACCCTAGCTTGTATTATATATTAATATGCATGTATTATGTTGCTAGTATTAGCTAGTTTTGCTCCAATCAAGGAACTTACTCAGGGCTAGCTATATACTACCAACATATTCAATCGGAGAAACATGTATATTAATTTGCTGTAGCTAGTAGTTTCACCTAGAGCGCCAAAACATCTCTGTCTTGTCTCTCCGTTAAATTACTCTTCGATCATTAATTAACCTCGATCATCTTGTACTCGATCTCCTACATGCATATTTGCATTGTGTGGCTATAGCTATATATCTTGCCAGCTACTTGTTATAATTATTTTTTAATTACATTGTTAAGAAAAAAAGCTAGCCAGCTAGTTATGTCTGAAACAAACAAGACACGTAGGCAAATTTAAGAAATTAAGCAATGCATCCGAGATAAGCTAGCTAAGGTTTTGTCTGGCTTGGTCAGCGCGCAAGTTTGGCCGCGTCGATCATGCATCAATACAATAATTAAAATCATTCGTTGATCAGCAGCGCTGCAACTCGTAATTTGACTTATAAATTAAGTGGGTACTTCTGGGTTCTTCACTCTTCAGTTAATTTGACCCTGGCTAATTAGCCTAGCAAGGTACTTCTAGCTCTATTCGCCTTCATGTTTAAGTGATTCTTTCATCAAGAAAATTAAGTGGATAATAATCCATTATACTGGCGCATCATTAACTAGTCTAACATCGAGAAATTGGGCATAATCAACGAGATCGGTCTTTGATCAATTTCAACTTAATTAGTTTTCAGATATTTACTCAAAAGGGATATTGATTCCAATATAGCAATAAAAGTACGCCACGAAATAGTTTAGCATTAATTAATTCTCCTAAAAAAGGGAAGAATAAAAGGAGTTTTGAGCTGGCTAATTGTTGGAGCCAGCCACCTGTCCAAGATTTGGTGGAAATGCATGGGCATAGGATTCTTCCTCGCATGCCTTGATACCCCAATTAAATTCTCGGTGGAACATCTAATCTCCTTTTTGCCCCTGAAAAAACAAAGACGAGGCTTTTCTCTTAATTTTACAACCGTTCCATTCACACTACCACTAAACTTTCTTTCGCCGACCCGACCTAGCCGTTGACCGTTAAGGAATCACTAAACAAAATAAAAGAGGTGCTACTGCTAAAGAGACCGAAGAGCAACAAATTCCTGGTCCAAATTGAAAGTACAGATACATACATGTCCGCAATTGAAGGGGTGACTAGCTACAAATCTGACGCTAGGTTGGTTACTGCAAAATTACACTAACCAACATCGTATTAATGAAATTGGAGGGAGTAAGTGCTTGACAGATAGAATCATACTCTCCTCGACTCATGGCATGGCGTGCTTTCTCCTGAATATTTCTAAACAGAGCTTTAATTGCAGTTGTTTGTATTTTTATCACCAATAATCCTATAATTGTTAAAATATGATAAACTTAGTTGCAATGTTTTTTCTTGTCATGCAACATACTTCAGTTATACAAGATATTTTTAACGCTTATAAATTTAGTAAGTAAAAAATAAGCCTTAAAAGTTTGAATGTCTATAATCCATTGCTAAATGTCTTGTGTAATAAGTGGTTGTAGCTTGTTTTAAGCAAAGGCCGGAAATGTTTTCATTATCTATTTCTTTTAAAAAAATAACTAACATTATTTTCATAGCTGATTCTACGTGTTTTTATCATTCTTTATTGTGCGTCATTAGCTTTTAAACCACTAAAGAACACATGCATAAACATTTTGCTTCTAGATTGTTTTTTATTGCACAAATGCCGTTTCCTACCATCTCATCTGTAGTCCAAATGTGCCCAACGATAACTTTTTTTTTTTTGAATTTTCCAATGACAAACAATTATCATGAAACGTACGAGTAGCAGTGGATTAGGAAAAACTTGTAAAAGAAGAAAAGGGAGGTACCCCTAGCAGCAGCGGTCAAGGCAATGAAAAAAAAAAGCTGTGGATGTGGTACAGAGAGATAATCAGCAGTTATTAGCAGCAGTTAATTCTTTCACGGGGTACGGCCGTACCACATCATTTAGGTGAACCAGTGATTGGTGGGCCCACTATGTCAGTGACCCAGATGCTACTACTGGATCCGATTCGAAGGTTTGGGGCATTCTGGTCAATCCGTCAGTCGACAGCGATGGACGGACAGAGATGGTTGGTCGTCGGCAATCCAACGGCGCGTGATGGGGGTAGTGGGCTCCGCCGGCGGCAGCCTGACGCCGTCGTCGTCGGTCGCCGGTCGTTGCCTTCTCCGCGTGAAGCTTTCATTGGTTTTGGTTTTGTTTGACGATGACTTGTCCTGATCCAGTTTAGTTGTGTCCAGCTTCAGACAGCCAATGTCCATTTCTGATGGTTAATGCTTGCCTTCTCTTTTGAAGCAGTCATCGCCGACCCTGGCCCTGTCAGTCAACACATACCATTTCCCGTTTCAAATTGGACGCACGTGCGTGCGTGTCTGAACTTGCCAGGAAATATCATGAAAACTGAATTATCATGAAAGCTGGCAATTGCATGAAGCTACAATTCGTATGTTTTGAAATTGAAGTTTGAATTTGGAAATTGATTAATGAGAAATGTTCGTAACATTAGCTTTTAAACCATGAATGACACATATGTTATACGTATGGCTTACTAGTTACATGCAAAAAAATAATCAGCTAGTTTATTTTTAATTCCTTTTTATTTTGAAATTTTAGAATTTGAAATTAGAAAATACACCAAACATGTACTTCTAAAATCAATTGCCAACATCCTGTTGAACATCAACAACAGTAGCAAACAATTTCTCCTCTGAAATTCGCAAAAGAAGAAGAGGAATATAGGAAGGGAGCAAAATGCGTGTGGCGCCGGAGGATAACGGCGTGAGGAAGCAAAGCAAGTTGCCAACTTGTCTTGAGTTGTGTGAGTGAGGCCCCTCCTCTCCAACCCAAAACTACTCCCTTTCTTCCTCCCTCCCTTCTCTTTCTCCTCCCACGCGCTTCTTCACCTCCATCTTCTTCCTCTCCTCCAAAAATCTCCTCCACGACGGCTCTCCGGCGACTTTGGCGGCGCCGCCCTCATCTTTCACCAAGCCTCTGACCGCCGGCCGGTGAGAGGTAGTAACAAAAAGAGGAGGAGAAAAAAAAATCCTTTCTTGCGGCGGTTTCCGGCCAGATCTGGGAGCAAAAAAGGTCGCCTTTTTCTTCCCGATGGCTTCTTCTCCCTCCCCTTCCTCCCCCACCGCCGCTGCCGCCGCCGCCGGTGGCGCGCCGGCGCCGGCGTCCTACTGGTGCTACAGCTGCGACCGCTTCGTCCGCGCCGCGCCGCACGAGGACTCCGCCGTCGCCTGCCCGGACTGCGGCGGCGGATTCCTCGAGGAGATGGGCGCTCCCCCTCCCCGCGCCGCCTACCTCCGCCGCCCTCGTGCCCACCACGCCAACGACCTCCGCCTCCGCCGCACCCGCCGCGCCGCCGCTGCCGCCGCCGCCAGCGACCGCTCGCCGTTCAACCCCGTCATCGTTCTCCGCCGCTCCCCGGCCACCGCCGCCGTCGCCGGAGAGGACGATTCCCTCGCCGCGGCGACAAGCTTCGAGCTTTTCTACGACGACGGTGCCGGCTCCGGCCTCCGCCCTCTGCCGGAGACCATGTCGGACTTCCTCATGGGCTCCGGCTTCGAACGGCTTCTCGACCAGCTCACCCAGATCGAAGCCGGCGGCCTCGCCCGAGCAAGGGAGAATCCACCGGCGTCGAAAGCCGCCGTCGAATCGATGCCCACCGTCACAATCGCCGCCGCCCATGTCGGCGCCGAATCCCACTGCGCCGTCTGCAAGGAGCAATTCGAGCTCGGCGCCGAGGCGAGGGAGATGCCTTGTAGCCACATCTACCACCAAGATTGTATCCTCCCATGGTTGGCTCTTCGCAATTCATGCCCTGTATGCCGTCACGAGATGCCGACCGACGCAGCCCGGCCGCGGCCTAGCAATGCCGGAGCAGAGGAGGAGACGGTGGGGCTCACAATTTGGAGGCTTCCCGGAGGCGGATTCGCCGTCGGTAGGTTCGCCGGAGGGAGGAGGCCTGAGGAGAGGGAGCTTCCTGTTGTGTACACTGAGATGGATGGTGGGTTCAACAATGGCGGCGTGCCAAGGAGGATCTCATGGGGATCAAGGCAGAGCCGATCGACGGAGAGGAGTGCCATCAGGCGCATTTTCCGGAATGTGTTTGCGTGCTTTGGTCGTAGCAATTCGTCGAATTCTCAGGCCTCGTCTTCCTCGCATTCGAGGCCGGAGATGAACGACGCGTCTGACCGGAGTGCCGTGTTTAGCCATGGTTCGAGAAGCCGGAGCACGAGCTGGAGGCTGGAAGATGGCCATGCCGACGCCATGGTGCAAAGATAGGTTTGGCCTAAACTGAAGAAACAAAGGTCGTTGATTGTTTTCGTTTTCGCGCATATGTATTTAGAAGAAAAGAAATTTGTAGTAGAACAGAATTGAGAGTTTGGTGTTGTACATAGGAGCAGCATCACATCTACTAGTAGATGATAACTTGCAGGGATCGAAGAAGATGTCCACGATGGTGATTCTGAAATGAGCATTTGTTGTTTAGAGTGATTAATTTGCTCTGCTGGTAGTAGCAAATGACTCTGGAATACTATGATTCATTCAATTCAATGTGGCTGTGATTCTTTGCATTTGTGAGAACAGAATGAAGCTACTTTGATGTTTACATTCTTGCAGGATTCAATAAATATCTTGTTCCAGGTAGTCCCCGACCTCTATAAATTCTAGCTGCTCATCAGTGTTCTGTTGAAATGCAAAGCATCTCATAGTCTCATGGATTGGCCAGTTTCTGGATGATTTCTGTGTTGTCACGGCCATCATTAGTAACCATATTTTCTGGATGCAGTTTGTGTCACATCTTCATCCACTTAACATGTCGACAAGCAACTAAAAAGAACATCAGTTTTCACGAAATCAATCTCCTGACTGAAATTTGGGTGTAGCCTTTTTTGTGTCTAGATATTTTCGTAGTGCCTTTTGTTTTGACTTATCTGGAACAATATTTTTACACATCACTGTCCTGATGTCAACACAGAAAGTAGCAGCCACATGGATTCACTCTCCTGTACTGCATTTTAGTTCCTTTTCCTGCATATGAGCATATGCCCACATATCTGTGATTCTGTGGTGCAGTAAAAGCTTGGCTTGTACATTCTCCCTTACCTGTTCTCTTGTAGTACTATTTGAATACTGATATCATTGTACCACTATTTCATTTGGTAAACCAACCAAGAAATGCTTCATTCAGGCATGGTCCATGTACAGACATAATACAGCTACTGAACTGAAACGATTCCGCTGTTTGTTTGTACAACTTTACAGTGTATTGTATGCCTGTAGCTTGAATGATTAGGCTCAGCCCCTAATCCAGCCACTGATGTCTGTTTTGGTAGTTGAGCTGCAACTGCATGCGAGCAGAGAGTTGTTACAAGTTGAGGTACGACTGCTAATTTTCTGTTCAGGCCTGTCTGCATAATACACCGGCAGGTATTAGCACAGTATCTTTGATGCCATCATCTTGTCCCTGAGTGTACAGTTCCTAGTTTTGTTTGGGGTGAGTGTGATGTTGAAACAGAAGAAAAAGGTAATCCGTTTTACACTTTTACTCGGTGGAGGTCATTGTCCTGATGAGAAGCACGTTGAATTTACCACGTTTCAGATTCTTTCTAGGGATGACATTGACATGCTTGTTCGCCTTCAAGCTGCTTCTGTTACAAAAAGCACACTGGTGGTCGACTCGGTGAACGGCAAATGCAGCACCCATTGAGTTGAGTAAAGAACAAAGTTTCATTGCCTCCATAGTCCATTCACTGAGCAAGTAAATTCATTGTTGCGTGCCTTTTGGCAGAGGCAGTAGATGTAAAACATTTCATTATATATAAAAAAAAATCAGCGAGCAAGCATAATTGATGATGACATGTGGAGGAAGTAGGTCATTACTATGGTCTTATGCCGATCTTTAGCGGAGGAATTTAGAAAACCTGAAAACGACCATTGAAGAATTTCAGAAACTTGTTCCAGATTGTTGAGAGAGCTTGGTCTGTTGGGCATGCTTGGAATCAATCTGGATATGTTGCTTTCACGCGTGAAACATGCATTAGCTAACCCTAGCCTTGAGCAATTGCTCTGGTTTATATTCTCGCTCTTCTTTCCCTCCCATTTCATTTATTTCAGTTAAGTGCAACTCCAATGATAATAAGTCCCTGCCCAACTCGGCAACTCTAACCCCTGGAAGTTAGTTTGTACTAATTGCCACGGATTTTCTTCAAGAAACATGGTGAAAGTCAATTTTGTTTTCTTGCATGTGTTGAGAACTCCTGTCGCATTGTCAAGCAGAGAACGTCCTACTCCGCCTTTTACCTAGCTTCCTGTAAAACTTGAATATTAGAACTCAGTGCAGAAAACCGTAAGTATTTTGTTTGGTTCCCATCGAATTACAGGCTGCAGAACTTACGGTCCTAGCTACGTCCAGAAAAACCTTTGTTATGCGATGAACAAGACAGGCAGAGAATGTAGATGCGGAGAAATGTTCAGAGCACATGAAGGAGCTCAGACTGACTTTATACCTATTATCATTTGGTTTCCTATGTAGAAGATCAGGCAGACAATCAAGGAGGGAGATGGCGCCCCACTTGAGATGCACCTCAGAGATCTGCATTATTGTACAAACCAGATGCAACCTTGACACTCGTGTTGCATCTCAGAAATCAGTGTACAAACCAGATGCATCCTTGACCTTTGCACCCCACGTATGGATTATATATTTTAAAAAAGAAGACTTTTACTATTCGGACTTGACAGTGGTATGCTATCACAGGTACATGTTAGTTACCATCTCCTCTTTCCGAAATCGTACTGCAGCATGGTGGTATGATATCGAAGAAGAGCAGATTATGGTACACATTACTGGACTGGGCTGAGAGATTTGTGGGCTTCAATTGTTGAGCCCAATTCTGCTGAGCTGCTGACTTGGACTGAAAGTGACGCACGCACGTATGGATTGATCATCTTCGTCTTCTTATCCGCATCGCATGGAGGAGGAGCAATCGATCCCCTGCTCCCTTATCTGCTCACCCACCATTCTAAGTAGCTAGTAGCTCTCAGTTAGCTAGCAAAAGCTTGCATTGTCACTCGCTGATTTAATTGCCATGGCTGCTGCTTCCACCGCCGCCGTCGTGAATGCGCCGCCAGTTCTACGTCGGCCGTCGATGGTAAGGACAAGGACGAGCAGCAGCAGGAGTAGAAGGAGCTGGAGGGCGGCGGCGGCGGGGGAGGTGGCGGCGGAGGGGAACACGTACCTGATCGCCGGGGCGGTGGCGGTGGCGCTGGTGGGGACGGCGTTCCCAATCCTGTTCGCGCGAAAGGACACGTGCCCCGAGTGCGACGGCGCCGGCTTCATCCGCAAGTCCGGCGCCACCCTTCGCGCCAACGCCGCCAGGAAGGATCAGGCCCAGATCGTCTGCCCCAACTGCAATGGCCTCGGCAAGCTCGGCCAGATCGACAAGTAGTCGGTCATTCTTCTACTTGCTGCTAGCTGCCTGCTGTGATGATCATACCATATATGCTGCTGATAATTTTCTTTTCCCATCATTGTATGTATATGCAGAAATAATGCATCTCATCTCTATGTAAGGAATGAATTCTTGGGCTTGTTTGGAACACTGGAATTCCATGCATATGTATGCTGTATTATTCCCGTGTTCCAAGCCGGCTATCACTACTACTTCCATCGATATATATATACATGTACTCCTTGTTTTATCATACATATATTGTCCATCTCCCGGTCATCTTCCGCGTTCTAATGGAACAATGTTAACTTTCTTCTCTCCTACGTCTGTGCTACTGCTACATACTCACGGCGCCACTTCTCTCTCTCTATCTCCTTTGTGTGTGTGTGTAGTGTAGTGTAACACACCAAACCAAGGTAATTAATACTCAAAATGTCCTAAACATTTTCACTACAACAAAAATGCGACACTTTTAAATGCCTTTACAACTATGTACATGCTTCTGGTGAAGTGTCTCTAGCATTTCGTAAAATGCCACTTTAGCTTGCAACATTTTTAAAGTGCCGTTTTTTTGTCCTAATTAATCCTCAAAATCTCCTAACTAAGGCCATTCAATACCTAGCTTTCATGCATGGCATTCATATCAAGGCATTGTCCACCTGAAACATTTTGTCCCTCTCATCTCCACAAACATACCCTACATATATATATGCGGGTTCAACCTGCCCCTGGTGTCGTCACAATCAACTTCGCATGTTCCACCATTGTCTTAGCTGAAGTCTACCTGAACTCCCCCCACCCTTCCACCCTTTTGCTTGCACCCAACGATCGCTAAATTTGTGGTCCACTATCCTTATCAATAAACCGTGCTACTAGGTCCAAGGCATGGCTCTAGTGATGTGTGTGTGCTCCAAAACATTGGCGACCATTTTTGTCACTAACTAATGACTTAAGTTTGAAATCAAAAGCCATTTGTCTAAGATCCAAAGAAAGTCACATCCATAATATATATGTGAGAGTTTGATCTAGCACTAGCACGTCATCACTATCTAGTGTCACATATATATATATGCTTCCCATGATCACCTTAATTGCAATCTAGCCACCTACTTCCTCCTTTTCCACTTGACGCCCCAAATGAAATCGAAACTATCAGTTGAACTTGAGGTCTACTATCCATGATATAACTCTATGTAGGGAGCTCGAAAACCTTTGTATAGATTACACGTCCAACTAGTGTTTTTTTTCTTCACTGGATGACATTTAGCTTCAAAAGCCACTCGTTTGAAAATGAAAAGGCTGGAAGCTTTTCAAATGCATTTATAATCATATATGCATGTTTGTGTGTGTGCACGTGCGTGTTTGTGCGCACGCGTTGTGTGTGTGTGGGGGGGGGGATAGAGCGTCAACACACGTATGTTCTATACCAAGGGTAAAGTGAACTATTTTGACCGCTCGGGTTTAAAAGCATGTGGTTTTGAACTTTATAGCTGATTTTCAGGCTTTCCTAAAGTTTTATATTGTGAAATAGCCTTTCATATCATAGTAAGCTCCATGAATATGCAATTATCTCATCTCCCCTCTTTTGTTTCATATGAAAATAAGCACACGCTCGAATAGTGTTTGTCCTCTTAGTTTAAAATGTGTGTGTGTGTGTGTCCATTCCTAGTGGAATTACTCCTCCATGTCCATTGCTGTAGGCCCTAGGTAGATCATGCAATTTCACAAAGAGATTAATCAATAAACCAAAAGTTCGTGCCTTTGCCAGCTGAAGAAAAGTTTAATCACACAGGGCCAGACTGGCTACTTGTTCTCCTTGATTCCATTAATACAGTTGAAAGAGAACGGCTCATGTACATGCTCTGGAGAGTATGGTTCCTCCGCAATGATATCATATATGGTGAGGGCAGGAAGACAATTGCTGAATCTGTTGAATTCCCGCTAAACTATGATGCAACACTGTTGCGCGTCCGGCAAATTGATGACAAAGGCAAGGGGCCAATGTTTCCTTATGTGCATGAAGTTTAGAGAACAGAAGGGAAACCAAACGCCAAATGGGAGCCACCGGCCGAGGGTCATGCAAAGTTAAACATCGATGCGGCGTATAGAGAAGAGACGGGCGAAGCCTACGTGGGATATACAGTCAGAGATTGCAGAGGTTTAGTACTGCTTGCTGCGTACAAACCACTGCATCGCTGCATCTCAATGGTACAGGCTGAAGCCCTTGCATGCTTAGAGGGTTTAAAGGATGTGATGAAGTGAATCCATATGCCAATCATCATGAAGGTGGATAATGCAGAGGTTGCTGCAAGAATAGGTAAATCTGATGGTACAAGATCACCGTGGGAGGCGACGACGGCAGAAATCAAAGGATTATTCCAATGCATTCAGATGAAGCAGGTGCTTCACATATGAAGAGAGGCTAATAGGGTAGCACATACTCTTTCTAAACTGGCAATGAGTTCGAGAAGTCGTTCGGAGTGGAGATTGTGTGCCCCCGCGTCGATAATCGACTTATTGAACTAGGAATGTAACCTTTTATTCGTTAATTAATAAAGCTCTCTTCTTACCGTTAAAAAAAACCGAAAGAAGAAGCTATATGACCCACATACACAGTAATTAACAGCACGAGAAGGAATTAAAAGATATACATATGGGGATCGAGCAATCGATTTAAATCACTTATTAATCATTGAACTTCATATTATATAGTCCATATATAGACCGGGGATAAACAGAGAGTATATATGTTGATGATGATACATTATTGTATATTGATGAGAAACAGAAACAAATGGTGATCAAGAAAGGGGAGAATATATATAACTAAGAGAAACCACCGGCCGCTGCTAGCCAAGGATCGATCATCATGGATGAATATCGATCATGGATGTTGTTGTTGAGCTAGCTAGCAAAGAAACGAGACCCGATCGATCGATTAATTAGTACTCGTCGCGCCAGCAGATGAGCATTTGGATGCAGCGGCGGATGATGTAGAATCGTGTATGGTGCTCCTTCACCGTCCTCGTCAGCCGCTGCTTCACGTTCTCCGCCGACTGGCTCCGGCACAGCAGCTTCACCTTCTCCGGCGACTTCTCCACCGCCGCCATGGCGCGCCGCCGCCGCCGCTCCTCCTCCTGCTGCTGCGCAGCAGCAGCCAACTCCGCCTGCTTCAGACGACGCCTCATCATCTGCATCTCCAGCTTCGCCGAGCAATCAGCAACCTCTATCTTCATATCACTCCTGTTCTTGATCTTCATCATCTTCATCACCGGCTGATCCTCCTTCGTCAGATCATCACTCTTCTTCTTCATCATCATCTTCTGCTCCTCCGGCGTGGCTTCCATTCTTGGTCGTCGACGACGACTCGCCGTCGATCTGACGATGAGGATGATGACGATGATCGATGCTACTAGCTAGAGAACATATGTTTGTCACACACCTGGCTGTGGCTGGGGGCAATGCAGTGGACTGCACCTTTATAGCCTTTCTTTAATTTGTTTGCCTGCCTGGATGCACACATGTACAAACTATACACACGAGGCAATCACCCCTCTCTGACGCGTGGGCCCCGCATGGCTTGCCGTGGCCGCGCCGTCCGATGTGGCAGCGTCGACGGCTGAGATGGATCGATGGCTACACGAGACCGGTGCTTAATTCCGTTACTAGTGTACGTACACGTCTCTTTCTGTCTAGTGCCAGCATCATGCATGCTGTTGCTGCTGCTGTGCATGCGTTCTTTAGCTGCATGCTCTCTTTCCTCTTCCTAGCTAATTAAACCATGGCCGGCCGCTTGGTTTGATTCGAATAGAAAGGAGATAAATTACAAGCATTTGCAAAGTATATATGCAACGGACGCTCTTTTTATTAATTCCTTTCTGCATGCAATCTAGCTAGCATTCATGGCAACCTAGCTCTGTGTTAATAAATAACTGTTGTTAATCAAACAGATTAACCCTTTCACTTGCAGGTCCTTGTAAAAGAGGTCTTGCATGCCAATGCAAATCATGGTTTAATTTTGTTTTCTTGTGCTTTTAATTAATTCAGGGCTTTCTGAAGATACAGATGATCGTGGAGTACAATTAATCCTTGCTGTTTTTTTTGTTTGTTTGTTAGTTTTCTGTGGATGCAAAAGGTTAGTATTTCCCAAGATGTTAAACACCTCTCAGTTGTGTAGGTGGTACCCAATCAATACTGCACTTGCCATGTGAAGTGAACGGATGGATCATGGATGGATGGATATAGATTAAAAAAAAAGGATGGGTGGATATGATCAATGCTCATGATTTTTTTGTTATAACTATTAGAGTTATTTTTAATGATTAAGACAACTAATATATGGAAAATGCATGGAATTTACTTAATTCTCCTTTTCAAGTTCTACATGAGTTTGCACATAGTGTTGTTGCAAGGTTATATAATTATGTATAGAAATAGACAGAAAGAATCAATCTACCGCACCGGCTCAATAGGTGTCTCTTTAGTTCAATAAGATTTTACAGTTGTTTTCAAACAATGTTTCTATTGAGGTTTATATTCGTTAGAAGTTTAGGTTCCTCATTCATGGTGCCTACGAAGTAAGGTTTGGTTAGTCTTTACTTTTCATACGACCTTGTCATCTGTGAGATCATCAAGAAATATGTGGGAAAATTTATGTATTAAATCAGCACCGATGAATCAATCGACGAAGATGACATTAGAGTCTGACTAGTCAACTTGTTTAATGCAATTTATTTGTCGTATATCAGGCAGTCGCCCGATGTTCTTTCATTACCTTTTTTGCCACTGAAGTTGGTCAGCATTGTGACGAGGCACATATCTCTTGCAGCCATCTCTGACGTGTAGCCTCTATATTCTTTTCTGGTAGATTTTTTCTTTTCTTTTATTTTAGGATTTTTTTTCCCGTTGTAACAACATGCTGTAATTTCTTACCAGCCCTGTATCAAAAAAAGTAAAGAAAAAAAAAGAAAAATGTAGAGGAGACCGTATGAAGCCCAGCCCAGCCCAGGTACACATACGGATCACCAAAGTTGAAAAGGACGAAATTGCCCCTCTCCACGAGAAGCGGGAAAGCGATAAGGGACTTGACTTGAGAGTGCGACAGCCAACCAAAACCACCTCACCTCGCCGGAGAACACAATCATGGCCGCCGCCGCCGCGAGGATTGGGTTGGCTTCTCCATTCGCGTGCTCGCACCTCAGGCCTCCCTGCCACGTCAGCGCCACAAGGCGGGGTCCCAGGAGGGCCGGGCTGGCCGTCGTCTCCGCCGCCGCCGGTGGGTCGCCTCCCACCGTGCTCGTCACCGGCGCCGGCGGCCGAACAGGTACAATGTAATCCCTTGCAAAAATCCCTCCTTTGCCTCTCCATTTCCCCCCATTTGTTTCCTTGCAATGAAATTCCAGCCGTCTCTCCAGTGTAGTACCGTAGCATCGACTGCGAATCGAATCGATTTTTCTTGCAGGAAACAATCCAATCTTTTGTATGCATCTAATCTACTCTTGGAACTGATTCATTTCCCCTTTTTGCACGCTGTAATTGGGATCTCTGTGATGATGATTCAGGCCAGATTGTGTACAAGAAGCTCAAGGAGAGGGCGGACCAATTTGTGGGAAGAGGGCTAGTGAGGACTGAAGAGAGCAAAGATAAAATTGGGGGTGCGGATGACGTGTTCGTCGGAGACATAAGAGATCCTGCGAGCATTGCTCAAGCCATTGATGGAATTGATGCGCTTATCATCCTCACAAGCGCGGTTCCGAAGATGAAGCCAGGGTTTGATCCTACCAAAGGGGGACGCCCGGAGTTCTACTTTGAGGATGGGACTTATCCTGAGCAGGTGACTTAAATTAAATCACTTTGCATCACTCACATTTGCTGGGATAACTTGCTGATTCCTTTATATGTTTGTGCTGTTTGCTACTCTTTGAAGGTGGATTGGATTGGCCAAAAGAATCAAATCGATGCTGGTAAATATCTTCATCTTGCAGATATACTAATTAAACATGTTTGTTTTAAGCTTTGTTGTTCAGTCAGTAATGCCAACGACTTGTCGGTCTAGCTAGCAGTAGCACACATCCTTTTTTTTAATTCACTCCATCACTTATTCGTGTATCTCTTTTTTTTTTTCATCTTCATGCAGCCAAGAGCATTGGTGTAAAACAGGTGGTTTTGGTTGGATCCATGGGTGGAACTGACGTCAATCACCCACTAAATAAATTAGGGAATGGAAATATACTGGTATACAAACATATACAAAGATTTTCTTCTATTGTTCATTTTTATGTGTACTTGTTCATGTGTGTCGGAGCGTAAACTCCTCCACCAGGGATTCGTGGAACTCCTTTTTTGTCCGGCCCAGGGGTACGGGTAGATCCGAGCTCTGTGATTGCGTGAGGAAGAAGAAAAACCCCATCCCGCGAGGGAAAAGAGACAAGAGTTTATACAGGTTCGGGCCACAGGATGCGTAATACCCTACTCCTGTTGTGTGTCTACTATTGTGGGAGGAATGTTCTTGCTTACAAGGGTGTTTTTTCCTCTAAGTCTGGCTTACGGAAAAAGTCCTTCCTCTTACTGTGAGTCTGGGTCTCCTTTTATACTCAAGGGAACACCACAACGGCCTTCCCCCTCTCCCTCTCTTCCTTCCTTGGACGCCAAGAGTAGATTACACTGTACCGGCATGGCAGGCACGCCGGCACGTTCTTCTCACCAACTTCCCCTATCCGCCGTGTAATCCGGGATCAGGAGTGGATTTGGTAGAGCAAGCGCTGCAGACGTCGTGGGATCTTGTCGCCTGTCTCCCCTGTCAAAGCCGGTAGGCCGTAGGTTAGGTTAACCGTAGGGGTTGAAAAACCCTCGCCCTCCTCCACGCCGCCCTCTGTTGCATTAAATGCGACGGAGACGGGGCAGAGGGGGCGTCCTGTCGTGTGCGACCGCACGGTCACCCACGACTGACACGGCCGCCCACGCCTCCTCCCCTCGGTCAGAGGGAAAGGAATTATGATGGGGGCTGGCAGCGCCGTTTCACATCACCATTAATGCGGTGAGGCCGTGCCAGCCCTCATGAATGCGGCCGTTGGGAGCGCAGCGCCGCTCCCTTCCACGAGTCTCCTGAGGGGCGAACTGGTGCGGGTCACCTACAGGGCCCCTGGGTGCTCCCCCGGGGTCGTCTGCTTCCTCCCGGAGGGGGCCCCGAGGTTCACCCGGGCCTAATCCTTTTATCATTTTGCCTTGGTGGGCCCAAGTCGCTTTATATTGCTGCCACGTGGTACCCCCGGGCCCATATCACCGACAATGTGTATGCATGTATATTTTACTGTTTCTCGAATGGCACATCATATGTACTGTTTTCAAGCTCAGAAATTTTACTGTTTCTCGAATTCATAGGTTTGGAAGCGGAAGGCAGAGCAGTACTTGGCAGACTCAGGTCTACCCTATACAATTATAAGGTTGTAATACAAAGACATCACTTATAGTTGTGCATGTATGTTGTCTTGCATTATCCACAAATCCACATATTTTTACTAGCACATTAGCTTTCTAGGACATGGTTTCACTTTTCTTCCCTATGGGTGCCTGCAGCCTGATCATAAACTCAAGTCTATTTATGCCTGACAGGAATAAAAACACACCTGCAGTTGAAACTGGAAGAATTACTATCGTAACTTGAATCGGGAGAATGCATCTTGCTTGTGTTGATGGCATACTGTTTTCATTGCAGGGCTGGAGGATTACAGGATAAAGATGGTGGCGTGCGAGAGTTAATTGTCGGGAAGGATGATGAGATCTTGAAGACAGAAACAAAAACTATTACCAGGGCAGATGTTGCAGAAGTTTGTTTACAGGTACCTTCATAGCAGTGATGGCATGCTACTTTTCATAAGTTCTGCTCTGTGACTTTTGTATTTACCATGTTTCGGAAAACAGTGTTAAGTGTATTATCTAAAAAATGTTAATCTACCAAACATAAATCTTGCAACTTTTGCACATGTCAATGCCATGCATTTTTATATCAAGTGCTGATTGTGTTGCCTAATCCATCTGTGCCTGTTCCTTTCCTATGCAGGCCTTGCTATTTGAGGAGGCAAGGTTTAAGGCATTTGATCTGGCATCAAAACCTGAAGGTGAAGGAGTACCTACAACAGATTTCAAGGCTCTTTTTTCACAAGTTAATAGTCGCTTCTAAGAGAATATAATCAGTTGTCAAGGAGGCACTATATTTGTGATGGAAAAAATATGAAATGTATATTGAGTTAGGTTAGTTTCCTACTTTCCTGCATATGTTTCATCTTCCATGTAATCTTTTTCTCCCGTAGTTACATTTTTGCTCATCCCTTGTCATGGGCATGGGCCAAGAGATCGAATCCTTACTTAGGGGTCAAGTTATTCCATCTATATAAGGATGGAAGTGTGTTTACTATAGTTAGTCTGCTCCTCTCTCTAGATGTCCTTCTGCCTAACCTAAGTCTACATCCCTTCTCTACCAGCCGACATGGCTTGGCTATCTTCCCGGCAGCGATTATCCCTGCTGTGGACTTGGGTCATGACATCCCTTGTGTTAGTACTTTGTAGGCAGTTGATTCTGCACATATTTTAATTATTTGTGATCTTTTTGTTTCATGGTAATGTTTTGGGCAAAATAATACATTTGATAATTTCATGCAAATATAACTGATTCAATTAGTTGTTATTCAAATCATTCAAAATATTCAAAATATTTAAGATAAATACACATGGTTGCTATAGCAATGCATTCACAGAAAGAGTGCTATGAACAAATTTAGCTACTCAGCCCTTTTTAAATATGGAGAACTCCTTCTGTATTAATTGATAAAAATTAGAGAGCCAACATAAGTCGCAATACCACACCATCTTCCAAGATTGTCTCCAATGTCCATCAACACAGGAAATAAATTGCAGTACTTAGAACCCTTATGCTGATTATTACATAGCTAGCTTTTGAGAATATTAGAGACTGATTGAGATCTGCTTTGATCTTACTGATTAGCAATTTAGCATATGGTTACCTAGGTTTCCATGTTGACAGTGCATGCATTATCCTCCCCTTCCATCCCTGCAGCAACCAGCCACTATCCTCGTCAATTACAAAGTCTTCATGATAAAGCTCCTTGTAATGCACTGATCTCTTCAGAATGGCATGATCAATAGGATGTTGCTCAAACCCAGCCCTGAGGATCCTCATTTGCCACTGTTTGTAGCTTTCTGGCCTCTCAGTCCTTTCAGCACCTTCGCATGCTACAACATTAAGTGCATCATTCCCAAAGAGATCCTTCTCTACCAGTATCCGTCCTTCATGGTTCCTAGGAACATTTGTGTCGAGCATGTCAAAAAGTGAAGAGTAATGAAATAAAACCTCTCTGAATCTAGTCAGGAAGAATGGGGAGCTATACAATCCATTCACAACACCAAGAACGAAAACCTCTGGGTTCATCCTCTTCATCATACGTAGTACCCTATCCCTTGCGCTATCAATGTTTTCTGTCTCATCACCTAGTTTTCTCATCCGTGACATGCAGTTGATTATGAGCACCTCATCGTTGTCAATTCTGAGATCCTCAATGCATATAGTTTCCCATCTCGAAGCAATGCCATGATACTGGAAAGGTACACCGAACATGTGTGCATACTCAGCCAACCGCTTTCCTGTCTCTTCAATCCTTCCATGAGGGCGAAAGCCTGGCTGGGGTACATCTATACCTGTGATGCGAAGCTTAGGAGGGCCACCTTCTCGCTTTGCAAGGCGCTGGATTAGACATGGCCACTGAAAACCAAAGAGGATGCCAAAATCAATGATGTGCAACGCTGGTTTCCCCTTCAAAACATCAATGATGGTTTTGTTACAGAAGTAGTATGTTACCATCTCAAAAGGACATGCTACAACATATAGATGGTAGGCCTTTAGCATGTCTTTGGTGCTTGTTTGTTTTGCCATCAAATTTTCATACATTTGACTCCCAGTCCCAGCCAAGCGTGCCTCAAGGCCATCTGCAAAGCAATTTGCTAGCCTCTGAGAACCATCTCCATGTGGCGAAGCGTGAAGCCTTATCTTCTTCAGTAGCTCACTGGCAAAGGGATGGTTGCTACATGCTATCGCTTGTGCACATTGGATTAGAAGAACCCGGAGATCTATAGCCTCCATATGTTTTTTCTTACTGCTTGGCTTCCTTTGTCCTTGGCCGTATCCTTTTCTTTGAGCTTTCTTTGGGTTGTCGCCTGCTTCTTTTGCCATCATTCCTCTAAGGTGAGCAACTTCACCAGGAAGCTGTCTGTTGCAGAGCAGAACACTGTCAAACATTTCATCCCGAATTATTCCGCTAATAGAGATGGCCAGATGCTTACTGTTCCTTGCTTCCTTCAATTCTAAGTCCTCAACATGAGGATGATCCCTTATGTTGTTCTCATGCTTGCTCTTTTGTCCTGTTGCCTCAGTTGTTTGTTTGCAAGCAGAAAATGCATTCTTCTCTGGATCATCCATCAACTTTTCAATATTTGGAACAAAATTCTTTGCTTCCTCAACACCTCTCCTAAACTGCAACACCAAACAGTCAAATTCAGAAGACCAGTTGGTGGTAATTGAGTGCGCACTCTGTGACCCAACAAGATCTTTAGAACAGCTGCCACTACATGCATGTTCATGATAATTGCTGCTACCATTATCAGATGTCTCCTTAGATGATGGATATACCTTCCCAAGAATATCATAGAAGGGCTTCTCTGTTGCCTGAAGTGCATCATGTCCTTTTTTTTATGCTGATATTATCATCAATGTCCTCCTCCATCAATATTCTGTTTATATAATCAAGAGTTATGTTTGGGTTGGTCTCACAATACTCAGGCTGTCCAAGTGTCGATTATGCTAGGCCTTCATTGCTTTAAACTTTTGAAGGTTGTGATCTAGAAAGCAGCAACCTTCATTGCTTTATAAGTGTTTCTTTACAAGCCAGTATTTTTTTCCCTTTCAAAACTTGCTACTGAAAATATTCCTTCTGAAATTCACAACCAATAAATTCTATCTAGTGTCTGCAATGGAAAAAAGATGACGCCTGAGCATGCTATCAGCTCTTTTGTGAACAGAAAAGAATTGAAAGCCCTACTCGTTTATTAGCTAAGTTGCAATACTGTTTGTATCCCTAGTCCCTATATTGTAGAAAATGATCGCAATATAAATAAACAATTTGATAAAGAAGCGTAAACATTTTTATGATCACACCACTCTAAGGAAAAAGCTTAAAACAAGACATAGGTAGTATAAGTTCAAGAGTTCCTTTACCTAGAAGAACAAAAAAAATAACACTTGGAGGTATTTGTACCTCCCAGGACTGTAATCAGCAAAACATAGTTTTTGCCTAGATAAACTGAAAAGTTTTTTTTTCTGAAAGAAAGATAAAATGACATGTAAAATCATCTTTGGCACCCAAGTTTGAAGATTATATGCACACTACTTGCTAGGTAAATCATACCTTTGAATTCTGGAAGACGCACTTTGTTGATAAAATTGTTGGAGTATCAAAATGTAGGAGTTGGTATACCAAAGCTGCGTAGAAACATATGGGTCAGCTACACTGTAGAATATACCCCAAACATACTTTTACATTGCTGATTGTTGAGAGCCACAAGTGAATATAATCAGCATTTACCTATCTCGCTAAAGTATTTGGCTCATGGCGAGGAAGGAGGGAGGTAAAGAACTGGAGACTTTCTTTTGAGCCATAGAAAGTAGTGGCATTGTCCAGTCCTTATGAAAGGGGCTGGGGTTCCCTAACTCTGCTGACGGGTGAGCTTTTTCTTACCTTGTTGATGTGAAAACTATTTAATGTTCCTCATGGACTTTATTTCTTGTTACTTTCTTGTTGGCATCTGGCTGATTAATATTATGGTTGTTTCTTGTTACCTTCTTCTTGATACTTTTCTGGTTTATAAAACCTATAACGTGACATGAAGGTAACATACCATATTCCAAATGGCTTTCTTGTGAACATTCTGTTAAAAACTAGGCAACATTGTTGCTCATCCAGGCTGGGCCTTTGGTTCAGTTTGGACAAATATATGCCCCCAGTTATAACCAAAGAGAAGGATGTGACAGAAACATCATGTGTCCAGGAAAATGATAAGTAAACTGGAATTCTTACTATTTGCTGTATTGTGTTCTTCACACTAATCACACATTACACAGTAAAGATCATTAGAATACGATCTGTAAGTCTAACCTATGACTCGATTTCATGTGAATGCTGACTAACAGTGGAATATAATCTAGAAATCATACTCCCAAGAATAATTTACTGTTATACAATGAATTAGTTGTTTTGTGATTCGTCCAAGAGTTGATAGTATATTGTTAGTAGCATCTAACAATTGCATGTCACTGGAGCACAAACAGTCTCTAGTTCAAGCTGTATGATTCCATATATACATCGTGTGCACCTTTTTTTTTAACTCACGTATTCAAATTACTTTTTCCTTCCCCATTCACATGCTTTGTTCTACTCAAATGCACTTAGATGTTCCGTTATTACGCATGAAAGACAATGAATGGCATTTATGAACATTGTACAGGTTGATTTTGGAAAACAACAGATTCATTACTAGAGTAGCTTTTAGTACAATATGTTCAGAAATAAAAAGCCAGAAGGATTTTTTGTATGTTCCTTGATTACCAAAAGGTACATATACTTTTGAGATGGAAGGTACCAGTACCTCCTCCAAAGTATAAAAGAAGTATGTATACTTTCTTTTTGTTTAGTTTCTATACATGCTCATGTAGTAGGCCAATTCAATCAAATCAAAACATACAGAGGATACAAATCTGTTCATTTATTGTGTCTAGGAGACTAGGATTTTTTTAAGTAGATACAGAGGCTGGCAACTCCCTATGCAACTTTGAGCACCAGAGCATGTACATGAAAAATTGGTTAAATCTTACTGATCCGAAAATGATTCATTAGGCTTCCATGTGGATATGGCGTAAATTACTCTTCCTTTCCATCCTTGTAGCAGCCAGCCACCATCTTCATCAGCAACAAAGTCCTCATGATAAATCTCTTTCTTCATATCAATGATCACCTTCAAGGTGGCTGGATCAACAGGAAGCTGCTTGAACCCAGCCTTGAGGCACCGTGCTTGCCACTGCTTGTAACTTTCTGGCCTCTCAGTCCTTTCTGCACCCTCGCACGCTATGATGTTAAGTGCATCCTTCCCAAAGAATCCCCTCTCTAACATCTTTCTTGTTTCATTATCCCGTGGAACATTTGCATCAATCATGTCAAACAATGAAGAGTAATGGAACAGAACCTCTTTGAAACGTGTTATGAAGAAGGGAGAGCTGTATGATCCATTGACAATACCGAGGATAAAAACCCTCGGGTTCATCATCCTCATGGTTTTCAGCACCCTATCCCTTGCACTATTCATTGCCACCGTCTCATCTCCAAGATTCTTCATCCTGAACATGCAGTTGATTATGAGCACTTCATCTTTGTCAATGTTCAGGTCCTCAATTTGTATAGTTTCCCACCGTGAAGCAATGCCCTGGTATTGAAAAGGCACCTTGAACAAATTTGCATAATCAGCCAACCGCTTCCCTGTCTCCTCAATTATTTTGCAGGGGTGGAAACCTGGCTGGGGCATATCTATACCTGTGATCCGAAGCTTGGGTGGACTCCCTTCATTTGCAAACTGTTGAATCAATGATGGCCACTGAAATCCAGTGCAAATGCCGAAATCAACAATATGCACCTTCCTTGGTTGCTGCCCCTTTGATGCATCAAGAATAGTTTGGTTGGCGAAGGCGAATGATGCCCTTTCGAAAGGGCAAGCAGAAAGATAGAGGCTGTAAGCCTTCAACATATTCTCAGTACTGATTCGCCTTGCCATGAGCTTGCGATGCACCTGACTTCCGATCCCAGCCAAGCGTGCGTCCAGGCCATCCACCAAGTAAAATGCCAACCTCTGATTACTATCTCCATCTGCTGAAGAATGTTGTCTTATCTTCTTCACCAGTTCACTGGCCAAAATGCGGTCATCAGCTGCTACTGCTTGTGCACACTGGATTAGGAGACTCCTGAGATCAACTACATCTTTCTTGAGTTGCTTCTTACCCCGTAATTTCCGTTGCGATCCTTTGTTTTGTCCATTCAGTGAATTCTTGCTTGTTTCCTTCACCATTATTTCTCGAAGATTTGATGCTTCAGTGAAATTCTTCACACCATAGCAGAGCAAAACCCTGTCAAACACTTCATTCCGGATTATTTCACAGTAAGTGATGGCATAGCGTTTACTGCTCCTCCCTTCCAAGATATCCAGGTCCCTTATGTAAGGGTTGCTCCTTTGATCTGTCACCTCAAAGATTGCATATCTTTTCTTGTCTCCTACTTTTGCTTTTGTAGTCATTTTCGAAATGGATAGCCTGTCAGTGTCCAAATCAATCACAAACTTATCAATAATTGGAACAAATCTCTTTGCCTCCTCGACACCTCTTCTCATTTGCAAGCCAGGGATGCAAACTTTAGAAGTCCAGGCAGTGCTTACCAACTGTTGGTTTGGCAGAAAAAGACTCCTGCCATAGCTATATGGACTCAATGGGGTTGGCAAGGGCTGTAACATTTTGTAATTGGAATGGCTATTATGGAGCCTGCTGTGATAAATGCTGCTGCTACTGCTAG
This sequence comes from Leersia perrieri, assembly GCA_000325765.3. Taxonomy (NCBI): domain Eukaryota; kingdom Viridiplantae; phylum Streptophyta; class Magnoliopsida; order Poales; family Poaceae; genus Leersia; species Leersia perrieri. The sequence continues at coordinate 464,180 of CM002483.1, forward strand.
CGTTCTCATCAAGTATATCTGGATCATTTGCACTATGCATTGGTAGCCGATTACGTGGTGGTGGGTATACCTGCCCAAGAATATCATAGAAGGGCTTCTCTGCAGCCTGAAGAGCAGCCTCCCCTTGGTGAAGGCTGACCCTCTCATCGACTTCCTCCATCAGCATTTGACTTATGTAGTAAAGGGCATTGTTTGATCTGATCGTCTGGTACTCTGGATTACCCCCTGCATCAATCTGAAATTGTGTTTGTCCAAGATAGTTTTTGTCACTATATGTCGCAGGGCTGGTGACTTCACCAGACAAATATGTTCTTGATCCAGTGGCTGGTTGGGAAAAGAACTGTGTATTGCTCAGGCTGTAGTTGTACAAGCTGGGTTGCTGCTGGGAAGAAGAGGAAGAGCCATCATATGTCTGTTGTGTTTCTGTGATGGTGTATTGATTGTCAGAGGGAAGCTCAATCACCATTTAGTATTTTGTTGCCACCTCAAAACTGAATGCCAGATATATCTTCTCCCACAGCAAATGAAATCAACTTTTTTTCTGTAAAAGGGAAAGTGAAGCAAGTTTTGCATGAGACATATCCTGAATTATTCACGATCACGAATGCTCAAAATTATGTTTACCCTACTCATTTGGTATAATTCAGAACATTTGCATAGATGGAAATGCAACCAGCTAGTCCATTATTTCCTTATCCTCTTTTTCTTTGGAAATTCGGCTTATAATTGTTTCACTGAAGTTCGACAGAAACAAGCAAAACTATTGTCCCCAGTAATAAATTGAATTGTTTAGTATAAATTACAGAACGGTATACTTAAAAGTATTCGTTTCTGACATTCTTATTGTTTAATTGCAGGAGGCTCCTCATCGAAGAGCTCAAGAACATTGCTGTTTGGTAATCGTAGAGAACAGGTAGTTAAATTAGACAAACACGCACCTTACTGATCAGCAATTCAGCAGCAACATCATATCCAGGTTGTTGAGCAAAGAAGTGAAAGAAGAGGGGGGCATATGGTATGGCCATGTTCTTTTCAGAGAACTGCTTATATGGAGAGCCCCAATTAAGGTCTTCAGATTTGAGTCAATGTTCTTGTTAAACCGGTAGTGAGACTGGTGTCGATGTAAACTAAACTCCTTTGTATGTATCTTTCTCGTAGCTTTCTTCCAGAGTTCAGATTGCTCCTTTTTTTTTTTCTTTTGGATATTCTTGATGCAATCTCTAAGGCTCCGTTCCTGTTTTGCACTCAAGTGGCGACAGAGCCCAGCTAGAATCGTATTGTTTTAGATAATGAGCTAGAGACATTTTTAAAGTCTCCATTTGTAGCTAACTACAATGTCTCGGCATCAAGAATCTCCGATTAAGCATACGCCCACAATAGTAATATGTGTAGCAGCAGCTGGCATCATTATCTTTAACAAATATGCTAGCTAATATGCCTGAATGATTGGTTAAACAAGATAGTGAAAGAGGAATCATGGTTAGTGTAGCTGTCTAGCCCATTTTGTCCTCAGCTTCACTCATTTGGACAGTCTGCCGGTGACATCGATGAACAACACACATTGTCTTGCTGCACATACAGCAAAAAGAAAACGTTGAATTATTTTCAGCATACTAAACTATATAAAAAAAATGATACTTATTACTTCATGTCTTCGTACTTATAAAAATTTCTACAAAAAAAGAGTAATAAACGTGGTGAAGTTAATATGATCATAATGATCCACGTGATAATCTAGTAAGGCTCCCGTTGTTACACCTGCTTATAAGAGCAGCCAAAATCCGAATTCCAAACTTTATTTTAAAGTTGAATTTGAGGTTTTTTTCATCATGGACTTTTTCGGCCTTAGATTTTAAATCGTTTATAATACGGATAAAAATGTTTTATCCATAATTTTTTTCCTTTGTTCATATGGCTAGAACTTAGAATAAACGAAATGTATGTAGTTATAAAATTTCACTATCAAAAAAAAAATGCTACAATATCTCCTTCGTTGAATAGTGGACAGTGGACACCGGAACTATCCAATTTCATACTTTGACCTTTCCTTTCGAGAAATCACTTCAACACTCGAACATACGGTGTACTATCAAAGCTTATAACGTCACAAACATGATAAAACCATACAACTTTCATAAAATCCAATCCACTCATTTAAAAAGTACTCACTTGTTTATTTTTATGTGAACGTCAAATAAACGAAAATGTAGAGAGTAATTTACAGTTAAGGTGAAAATGAAACGGGCAATAATCGAAAACCTTGATATACCCAGGATCAGCATTACATTATCTAAAAAAAAAACTCAAGCTCAGCGTTAAGGAATTGGGCCGAAAAGGCTCAAGTATTTGCGGCCCAAATAGCCGAATTTACACGGCCCAAGTAAAGGGAAGGGTGGTGTCTTCTCTTCCTTCCTTCCTTCCTCAAGAAGCCGTTCTCCTCTCCTCTCCTCTCCTCCTGCGCCGCCGCAATTCAACTCCGGCGATGGCCAAGAAGCTCGGAAGCAAGTCGCCGGCGACGAAGAAGAAGGAGGAAGAGGATAAGGATAAGGAGGGGCTGTTCGCGTCATGCTCCTTCAGCGACCTCGGCCTCCACCCCACCCTCTGCGCCCACCTCCAAGGTCCCTCTTTTTACCCTCTATTTGTCCCTCTAGCTAGCTAGGCTCATGTGTAGAGATGAATGAATGAATAACTCACCAACAAGCGGAGAAGAAGAAAAAGTCACATCTTCCTTGTTTTCCCTTCGTGAGAACATGGCTTGTTGGTTCTTGGATCGAATTTAGGCATAGCGTTACCAAATTGATTCCAAAACTGGGTATTTTTGGATGTTGCTGGTATTCAATGTGTTTGTGTCATGTTTATTTTGTCCAACTGCCATGATAAGTTGCAGAGCTTACTAGCATAGGGATTATGAACAGAAAATTATATAAAAAAAATCCTTTAGCTTGGTAATAAAACTCTTTCTGGTCTCTTTGATTTAGACAAGATGGGATTCCAAGCACCGACAAGAATCCAATCTCAGGCAATTCCGGTCGCCATGTCCGGACAACACATGTATGCTCCTTCCTCAATAGTATACACTCTTTGCTTAAGGGCTTTTTTCCCATGACATTTTGTTCTTGGACTGTCGATTGCAGGTTAGTAAAGGCAGCAACTGGTACTGGCAAGACTCTTGCGTACCTTGCACCGATTGTTCACCTTCTCCAGATGAGGGAGCCTCGTGTTGAGAGAACTGATGGAACTTTTGGTACTAATAAGAGATACTAACTCCTTGTGCTTATGTTTCTTTTCATGCATTCTTTCTTTGCTTATGCTTCTTTTCATACATCCGCCATCCACTTTCAAACTTTTTCTAGATGTGGGGATTAACCCTTTGCTAACTCTTTGATGATATAGCTCTGGTACTCGTGCCAACTCGAGAGCTATGCTTACAGGTCTATGGGATTGCACAGCAGTTGGTGCATCGTTTCCACTGGATTGTCCCTGGTTACATAATGGGTGGTGAGAACAGAGCAAAAGAAAAGGCAAGGTTGCGAAAAGGTAGATCTTGTTTTTCTCCCCGTCAATGTGCCTTTATATAGCATCATATTTTGAGTACATGTTTATTGCAGGAATATCAATTCTAATTGCTACTCCTGGACGCCTTCTGGACCACTTACAACATACTTCATCGTTTGTCTATTCAAATTTGCGGTGGATAGTTTTCGATGAAGCTGACAGGTCTGATAGCCATACATTCATTAGTTGGTACATCCTATTTCGTAGAAGATTTCTTCTCAAGTGAACATGACTCTTACATCAGTGGTGCGCATATTCTTGCAGTATTCTTGAACTTGGTTTTGGAAAAGCACTCGAGGATATACTAGAGCACTTGGGTTCAAGGAATGATGCTTCTAACCAAAATAAAAACAAAATGGAAGCTATGAAAAGGCAAAACCTTCTGTTGTCTGCAACTCTTAATGAAAAGGTGAATCGGTTAGCCAAAATTAGTTTGAAGAACCCTGTGATGATTGGTCTTGAGGAACAGAACTCTAGTGCCCATGGGAAGAATCGCACTTCTCTATTATCTGATGACGAGGAGGAAATACTGGTAAAGCACAATGTTACAGCGGAACAAGCAGTTGATGATTTCAAGCTTCCTGCACAACTTGTTCAAAGATATGTTAAAGGTAGCAGCAAATTGCCTCCTTATATCATTTTAAGCTTGTGTTTTCCCTTTGATCACTTACTTTTTACATTTTATTCAGTTTCATGTGGTTCAAGACTTGCGATTCTTCTTACCGTTCTCAAATCTTTATTTGAAAGACAACCATCTCATAAGGTGAATACGAATCCAGACCAGAAGCTGTTCCAGTTTCACTATGCTATAACTTTTGCGCTGCAAGTTTTTCATTCCACCAATAAATACTAAAAGTCCTGTGAGTTAAACTATTCTGTGCTGATTTATGTCTTCTTTCTGCAGGTTGTTATTTTCCTGTCAACATGTGACTCGGTAAATTTTCACCATACAGTACTCAGCCAGCTTGAGTGGAGCCCTGGCCTGCAACTGGATATGGATAATAAGCAAAAGTTTATTAGCTGCAAAGTGTTCCGTTTACATGGCAACATGGATCAGGATGATCGCAAGAAATCATTTCTGGGATTCAGTTCTGAGAAATCTGCAATTCTTGTATCTACTGATGTTGCTGCCAGGGGCTTGGACTTTCCAAAAGTTAAATGTATCATACAGTATGATTCACCTGGGGAGGCTTCTGAATATGTTCACAGGTACCTGAAGGATCTCTTTGTCTAATACATTTATTCGTAGGTTTCTGGTTTATTATTTCCTCCATAGTTATCAATGTATTCTTTGTTTGTATGCGACAAAATATATGGTTGCAGACTTTCAGCACTTTACGTTTTACCTGGTTCCTTTTTATGTAGCAGTATTATCCATTGATTTGCTGTTAATGAGACGGTTCTTGTCATAGCAATATCTTGTCCGCAAAGTGGAGTGTTACTCTGCCATGTACTAGTAGCTTCTTATGAATATGTTTGGTATTTGGTGTATAAACTAAGCTAATAGAGATAATTTCTTGTGCGCTTCCCTTTTGCTATTTATATTCTTGTTTATCTAAAGTTTCAACCACATTGTTCAATTATTAGGGTTGGAAGAACTGCAAGGATTGGTGAAAAGGGAGAGGCTCTCCTGTTTCTCCAACCTATTGAAACCGACTACTTGAGAGATCTACAGCTACATGGTGCATCACTTACAGAATACCCCCTCCAAAAGGTTTTAGACAGTTTTCCAGTAAATGGACAGAGGCTTCTTAAAAGAAAGCAGATATCTTTAGATACGCATCCATGGATAATGTCTTTACAGAGAGCACTGGAAAATTTTGTTGCATCTGAGGTAATGTATATAACTTTTCTTCCTTCTGCTTCTTAAATGAGCATCATATATGGCTACTATACCCAATGAGACAAATACTGCTCGTAAAATAATTATGTTGTGAGTACCAGCTAATCTTAGCAATTGCAATGTTATGCGTTCTTTACCCAGGACATAACAAAGAAACTTGCAAGGGATGCCTTCTGCTCTTGGGTACGCGCTTACACCGCCCATCGAGGTGAACTGAAGAAGATTTTTATGGTCAAGAAGCTCCATTTGGGGCATGTAGCTAGAAGCTTTGGGTTGAAGGAGCAACCCTCCTTGGTCGGAAGGTCACACCAGGTGCAACTCAAGAAGAGGAAGAAAGAACAGAAGCGTGAAAGGCCTGCGAAAAGGAGAAAAATCCCGGCTAAGAGATGATTGACCATATCAGAAATGAGAAAAATCTCGGATGAGATATGAATAGCCATATCAGAAATGCTTGTAACTCGAACAAATAGTGGATTAGTATGATCCACTCCAATTTTGTGAAACTAACTGCCGTAGTCTGAAGGTGTATGCTCAACATTGACCCTGTGGAGCTTTCGAGTTTTGGCCACAGGCCTAGGGAAGAGTTAATGTACTATTACTCCATATGTATTCTGTAATATGTCAAGAGACGCAAGATTTGTTTTGTTGAGTGGGGATCATCTATTTTGCTGTGCTAGCTCATGTGTTCTTCCTTAAAATCCCTTTTAATCCGAATATCATTCATCTGTTTTCTTCCTTAAAAGTTTGCCAACATCGTGTCCAAAATAACTCCGCGAAACTGGATTTTTGTTAGAAAGGCTTATTGATTGGGTCCAATTGAATATATATGTAACAATACAATGTGTTCTAACTCGGTAAGCACCTGCTTTTTGTTTGATTTCACAAGCAATGTTATATCTCACTGAGTTAAAAACCATGCTATCAAAATTACAGTGGAACTCTGAAACGGAACACAGCATTACTGCCTTAACGGTTTTGATACAATGATTGTTCTAAATGGCCCCTTAATCTACAACTGTTCTGGTAAATTCCATCCTGACCAACATGGTGCACAAACGCCCATGGACATGTCATCAGAGGAGCTTCTCAAAAGTGAACCAAACTGTATATTAGAGTCCATGAAAGCTGCAGCAAAAAGAAGCAAAGTAAGTTTCCAACGAAACGATTACACAGAGATTATTGGGGCTACTAAAACAGATTAGTCACAGAAGCTATTAGTATCTCTTTACCAGGAAAAGAGTGAAAGAGGCAAACATTCCCTCCTGAAGTAGTGCTCCATGGCCTCCAAAGTCTTCCTCATCAATCTTCAACAGGTATGCATAGTACAAATAAACAAACCCAGTAGAAATAGCCAGAAACCTGTGTATGGTATATATCGTAAGGAACATATCAAAAGCTCAATGCTAGAGTTAAGTGTAAAGTTCGATGTGACGTACATAAGCAAGAAAAGAGTAAATGATGAAATGGTAATTCAAGTACTATTGTACAAGGTATTGCTTGTGCGGTTGGACCATAAACCAAAATAAGTTTAAGTGCTTATAATTCTACATTACCTTAGTGATATCTACCTTAAAAAGGTTTTCTTCTATTGACAGATTCGATAATCACGTGTGCTCTGCTCTCCAGGCGAGTGAGACCACATGAGTCTTACAATCAAGCAAGGCCCTACTAATGTTGACGGTTTCACGCACTAATTATAAAAACTGCTTATAGCTTCTCTTTTTTTTTTTTAACTGAAAACAGAAAATTTGAGGTGTCCTTGATATCCAAATCATGCTTCAAAATCCTTTGACCATCAGCATGGCAGAAGCTTATATATATAGCTTCAGGGTCTACTAACTAGTACTCCAAACTCTTCCCCCAACCAAACCCAAATGCATCTGAGGCAGCAGATGCACACGTATTCCGTATCACCTGCTGTAATGCAATTCCCAATTCCCCAACAAGACAGCAGAAAGGTTTAAACATAATGGTACAGCAGTTAAAATCATCCCGAATTAACAGCGTGAAGAAATCTTACACTGTTGTGCTAATAATGAATAGTAACATCTAATAAGCCCTAATAACTGTGGTACAATCGAATTGAATCATCAATCTGAGAAATAAACTCGAGAAGCCGCATCTAACTAACTACAAAAACAACAAAATTTAGGAATCTAGTATAGGGCAAGAATCAAAGATGGGATTTACTCACAGGGCGATCCAGACGGCGCCGACGAGGGGGACGGCTCCCCAGAGCAGGCCACAGGCGAGGCCGAGCACCTGCCGGATCCAGTGCACCGCGTCCAATAGTTGATCCTTTTTCGCAAAGCACAACCAATCAAGCAAGAAATCATCAGCCGGCCGCCGCCATTAGGGCCAAGAGGAGATGAGCAGCGAGGATTAGAGAGAAAGATTGTACCTTGTCCCAGGAGGCCTCCGGGTCGAAGTACCTTGCGAGCTTGGAATGGCCGTTCTGCTGCTGCTGCGCCTGTGATCCGCGTGACTGCTTCGACGACGGCTTGGTCTTCCTCATCTCGGCGGCGGTGGCGGCGGCGGGGGGATTCCCGAGGCGGCCGGCGGCGGAGAGATGGGATCGCGTCGCGCAGCAAAAGAGTCTTCTTGTTGTTGTATGGATCGAGTGGTTGGTGGTGATTTTGCAGATGTCCCCTTGAAAAGTTCCGGACATTACATTTACGTCCCTACTAGTAGTGGTACACTGGTACTCCTGATGGGTGGCTAATGATTGGTCCATCATTAACAGATGATGGGATTAGTACATTAAAAAAATGCTCTTTATTATGCCTAATTTCGAACACAGAAGAATAATTCTTTGATTCCTAAAGGAACAAAAAGATTTTTAAAAATTTGAATAAATTTTCTAGTAGTATGCATCAGCATTGGAGAGAGCAAGAGAGACAACAACACATCTTCACAAACCAATGGGCGAAATTACAGCAGTTCACACATCTCACCAAAGAAGGAAAAAAAAAAAGTACAAACACCAAATACCAATTCAATGGAAACAAGCATGGGATCGACAGCTCACTGTACAAGTGATACACTACTACATTTGATTTGATAACGGCGAAAACACAACCCAATGAAGTACTCCCTCCTTCCACATTTATATGATGTTCATGCAGAGAAATCTGAAGGGAGTACTAGTACAAGAACAAGAAGATGATTCGATGGCAAGTCAATTTGCCATTTGCAAACAAGAGAGGGAGAATCATCGCTGTCCTCTGGGAGTAGCTATTATTACATCTACAATCAGTTCATGCATATTTTTTCTTGGATCTACAATCAGTTAATCTTAACAGCAAGCCTACTGAGGTGTCAACTTGCTTCGGCTGACAGCTCACCTGATTCCCTGCAGAAACAATGTCAAAATTTGTCAAGAGCCATTATCTGCTTTGCAGTATGATTTACTCCTATCATTTTCTTTTTGACGGGTTTGCTCCTATCACTTATTATCATTCATGCATAAAATGCGTTTCCACGCATCCATGTTAGATGCCTAGTAGAACGATAATCATGCACTTATATGGAATGTTTGAAATGCTCGATCTCAACAGGATAGTGCCTGGAAGACCTCATAACCATGGTGCAAAATTCAGAGACAAAATTGTTCATTCATGTAAGGAATTCATATATAAAGATTGCAGTTTGCATTTCTTTCTGACAGGATATTAACCAAGATGTAAAAACCATCCTTGCCCCTAAAAGGTGTAAACCTCAATGAATCATATGAAGTTTTAGTTTGCCTGAATGCAAAGTTCACAAGAACCTACTCCATCCCAAAAAAAAACGCATTCCTGGGTTTGCATCTGGAAGGAGGCAGCAATGCCTTATTACTAAAAACTGATATTTAGGCCAAAGAGCCACACGTGCATTGAGGCTGGGCATACTGCCTGCAAGAGTATGCATGATTCAAATGTACCACCCACCCCAAAAAAAAAAGAGTGAGTAGAACAATCTAAAGTGACACTTTAACCTCAATTCGACTTTGGTTATCTAAAAAGGCTGGCAATCAACTGCAAATAAATTTGAGGTGAAGAGATGGTTACCACAAAACGTGGGGAGCGACGCACGCTAGATACCACGTCACCAGGAGATGCTGCTGATAGGGCAGCAGCTCTTCTTTTTGAAGGTCGACCCTGCGTCTTGTTCTTACCCCGAGAAAGACTCTTATCAGGAACATTTTCAATTCTAGAGTCAAGTGGCACCAACACTGGAGATGAAAATGATATAGAGGAAGTATTTGGACAAGGAACTGAGCTCATGGGAAGAATTCCTGTGTGAAATCAGTGCCATAAGAGTAAGATTACCAAAATAAAAAAATAATAAAAAGCAGAAAGCCTATGTAAATAAATATGGGGGCGAACAAAGATTCAGTCCATGAAAGGAAGGAGGATTAGCAGTCATGGAGGGAGGAAAAAGTAATCATGTGCACATTATGACCAGTTGCACAGCAAGGCAGAAGGAGTTGAGCGTATAAGCTTGGAGAAAAGCTGTAGTTGTTCACAAGATGGTTGCCACCATATAAGCTTATAGGTAATTAATTTGGGTATTGCTTAGGGATGGAACAAATTGCATCGCATATTATGTGGTTCCAATACTTAATGTCATATTTGTAGTTTGGTAATTAGATCAAGATCATGTGCTATGGGATATGGCATATTTTAAAGAGTCCATTGTGCCTGATTGAAGGACACCTCAGTCCTAGTGGTCCTAATCCCTACCACACTTGTTGCAGAACAGTTTATAATGAAATTAATGTTCAGTACCAATCACATTAGCAGCTTCAGCCTGGAACCTTTGTCTGACGGTTCTTACAAACTTGAACAGATCGTTGGTGAGGTTCAAATCCTTCATCAACTCTTCACAATCTTTTATGCTTGGATAACATTGAAGTACTGTTATTAAAAAAGGCAATGTTAAGTACGGTTCAAAAACTTAAACATTCCAGAAACTTGACCAGGTTTCATGTGGAACATCAACTCACAGGTATATCTATCTTTGTCAAGCTTTAAGGTAACTGAGTACTCCTTATCAGGGTTTTCCAAGTCAACTTTGTTGAAGATGAACTTTACACCTTGAGGGGGAAAAAAAAAATAGGGCGATTGTCATGAAAGAGGCATTGGCATGATTTAGGGGCAAATGGGCAATTCCTTATATTCCACAGTAAAGTTCACCTTATCCCTGCCACCTATATCCCAATGACATGTTGTCCATTGTGTCAGTGGGTCGATAAGTGGCATGTAAAGGATAAGGTGAAATGGTAAAATGCATAAGTAATTTATACCATAATTTACTTAAACATCACACTGAATTATCACTCACCTTCTCCTCCGACAACCTGGAAACCAAGGAACTTACTGTACCAAAGAACAGCTTCTTCTATGCTCTTCCAGTGTGTTTCATCCTCCTTACACTTTGCTTCAAGAGCTTCAACAGCTGGCACATTTCATGAAGTATATCAATTTCGTGTGAACATAATAGGTGCAGTTCAAGCAAGATAAGCACTTTTTGAGACTACCAAGATAACAGCTGCAACAATTTAAATAAGCCACAGCAACAAAACCCCAAACCTAGCCCTAAAATGATTGGTAAGTTACCCTCAAGGTGATTCGATATGACTGTAGTGCGCTGGTCTCTCTTGTTCCTGTTATCTGTAACCAAGCTCTTGAGCTTCTCATATATAGCTGTCGTGCTAGAAATCGTCTCTTTGGCAAGCTGGCATTCTGACTCCCTGCTGACCTTATCTGTAAATACAATTTACACCAAGATTTCAGGCACACCATGACTAATCATACAGCAAACTTTGGGCAGTACAATGGAGTCTACTGGAACATAAATTTATACTAGAATTTAGGGCTAGCGCACACATACTGGAGAGTGCTTCCACAGCATGAATCTCCAGGTTCTGTAACTCAAGCTTGAGTCCACCCAATTCCCCTGCACCAACCAAAAACGTCAGCACTCATCGTCTCATCGGAGAGAAAACTGGAGAAAGCTACTTCAATTCACTCAATTTCATCGTCTCTAAGCCGGCAGAGCAGAAAAAGGGAAAAGTTGGGGTTTTTCCCTTTTTCTTGAAATCGGATTCGAGAGAGAAGAAGGGAAGAAGGGTACGGGCCTTTGCGGGACAAGGTTTGCTCGGAGACGGAGCGGGCGGAGAGGAGCGCGGAGCGGTATTCGCCGGAGATGGAGGCTGCGCGGCCTTTGACGGCGGCGATCTGGCTCTTGAACGCCGCCAGCTTCGCCGCCATCGACCGCCCCACCCTAGCAGCTACTCCGCCACCTCCTCCTCCTTGCTGTGTGGCGGCGGTGACTCCGGCTTCCATGGTGAGTGAATCACTGGCGGCGGAGGGGTCGTCGGCAACGGCAACCGCCGGCGGCCGGAGTGCAGGATGGTGCAAGCGGAATTCGAAACCCAAAATTCTTTTTTTTTTTTTGGTGGAGAATGGAGAGGAAAGAGAGAAGAGGTGCCTATACCCATTGCATTCGTGGGCCTTTATGAAGCGTGTTGGGCTGGGCCTCGTTGTTTAATTTAGGCCCGGGTACTCTATTCAGGGGTAGATTAGATATTTGACATTTTGTCATTTGCCCAAATGTGATTGACTCAGATGGCCCCACGTGTCATTGACGGTTTGATGATTTGTCATCAGCTAGACGTGATTGACTGTGTACCTTGTGTCATTGGCACAAGGCGGCAATCCAAAAAGTAGCAAATCAATTCAGTTACTGAGTCTGAGTACAAGTGAATTCAAATGGTGTAAGAATTCAAATTCAAGTAGTTCGATAGGTTGAACTTCACCAGTTTATCGATGCAAAACAGCCAACAAGCACGCTAACCATGATAAGCGAGAGATTTTATACCTCCTTTGAAACGAATGGTTTAGAGAAGTTCAACCATACTGATTCTTTCCACGTGGTCCCTTGAATCAAATGAATCCAAATATATGGATTTTGAAGGAGTTAACATGAGCTTTGATCTCTTAAAAAAATCATTTGTGTGTTGTCTCTCTGTATACTCCCTTCGTCTGACGTTGTTGATTTTTTTATACATGTATAATCGTACGTCTTATTAAATTTACGTAATTGTTTTCTTTTTCTACCATTTTATTCATTGTTAAATATACTTTTATGCATATATATAGTTTTACATATTAAACAAAAGTTTTTGAATAAAACAAACGGTCAAATATGTGTTAAAAAGTCAACGGTGTCAAATATCTAGGAGTATGTTTTTTCAAACGATCATTCATGCCGTGTATTCTTATTTTTTAATCCGTTGGATTTGGGGTAGTATAGCACTCCAATTCTACATCAATAAAACTTATAGTTTTTATACCACTCCAATTGAGTTGCCACGTCTTTGCTTGGCTACTGTAGAAACTACAGTAGCTTGAACGATATCAGTCCCGTTGGATCGTAGCTTTCGAAAATCTCAAGTTCCGGTCGTAGTTGCCAATCTTTTCAGATACTAGTACAAGTACAAGTAGTATGATTATAACTTTTTTTTTGGTCATTTCGGAAGTCCTCTTTTTGGTAAGCTTGAAAAAATGTGGGTGCAGCTAGATGTTTGATCCGTGCAATATTAATGTACCGTATGTCCCAAATGATTGAGAGTGGATGAAGTTAATAGTACTACGTATGTGATGAGATAACCGGCCAATACCAGAAAGATAGCATACCAAAACCGCAAATTCTGCTAATACCAACAAACAACAAGTCGTAGAGCCACAAGAACAAATTTGTGAATTGTGATGAATGGGACATTTCTCTCGCTATCCAACAAAAAAGGGCCTCCATTTAGGATAAATGAGGTGGTGCAGAGTGCGCAGGAGATACAGCGGGAGAGATCGCAGCCACAGGTTGGGTGATTCATACACGTCTCCACATTTTGTTTCCTCCAAGCAACCACCACTGAGTTGGAGTCTGCGCCGGCCGGCGCCCCTACCGCCGTTGAGGCGTAAAAATCCCACCTTTTCTCCCATTTGGGGCAGGCAGCGACCACACGCCCTTCTTGCAGTTGGGGAGAGCGAGCGAGGGCATGGCTACCGCCGCCCCGTCGGCCCCCGGTGCTGGACGCCTCGTCCGGCCGCGGGCGGGGCTGCGCGTTAGGGCGGCGGCGGCGGTGGCGGCGGGGGCGGGGGAGGGGCCGTCGTGCCTCTTCGTGGGTCCCATCGAGACGGCCAGCCAGGAGATGCTTGAGGCACTCTACCATCAGGTAGATGTTGCTATATACTCCTGGAGTACTATGTTGTTTCATGTTCCTTGGGCTTATTATTATGGTACCATTCCTGCTCAATCATTTTGTTGGTGCCAAATTCACCGATTAGTACTACTAGTGCTTAATGTCATCTCCATTGGTTACCACCGATAGAAATGTAGAATCCTTTCATCGATCAGCCGCAGCCTTTCCTGCATACCAGAATGAATGCATTATTAATTGATTATGACAATTAAACAAGACAGGACTATCTTTGTTTGGTGTGAGGAGAGAAAGTCTTTGGTGATTCAAGCTCCTCAGTTCTTTTGGCAGATCTCTATCTTTTTCAGTCTTTTTTTTTAGTAGTAGTAGTAGTAGATGATGTTGGAAAAGCAAGATGAAACCAGCCTTAGTTTGCTTTATATTTCAGTCTTTTATGTCGGAGCTGTAATGAACTATGAGTACAACTTTGTAGCCCGTAATGGAAATGGGAGAGGCTGAGTCCTTCTCTACTTCTAGAAATTTTTTTTCCATTTGTTTGGTTTCTCTCGCTTGATTTTATGTTGCGTTACAGCTTTGCTTATGTTGTAACACGCCACTATTATACAGTAACACAATTGCTTATCCCTGAATGCATGGATAATCACCATCTTATTTTCTCTAATACTGTTTTGCCAGGCCAGGGATTCTTACTACAGCGGCCAGCCTTTGATTGTTGATGACATGTTTGACAAAGTTGAGGTATAAACCTGATCAATCTTGCACATATTCATCCAGAGTATATATGCAATCTCCATTGCTAGTTGTTCAAGTTTCCTCCACCTAGCTGCTAGTAATATGTTTCGTCGTTTCGATGAGTAAGGCTTCAACTTGCGCAACTCCTAACATAGTATACATCCCTGACAGATGAAGCTCCGGGTTTATGGATCCCCATCCGTTGTAAAGTATCCCCGTTGCAGCCTCAAAAGGCAATTGACGTACGCAGATGCTGAGGTTACCTTTTGGGAGAAACAAAAACAGTCTCCCTACATTTGATCTAGCATTTCACAACTCTCCCAATACCTTTGACTTACATTCCGATGTTTCATTTGGCTTTTGGGTGTAGGGCAGGAGGACAAATCAATGTTCATGGCATTGTCAAGCATCTGGATGCTGCTGCTCCTGTTTGGCACCTCAGCAGTTCTCGTTCCCAGTCTCTGTATTCTAAGCCTCACTTTTGGGGATGCATACGGAGCAAGGTATCTCTTGTATGGTGCCAAATCATTTGACGCGATAACAAGGGCAAATGACCTTGTTTTAATCGGATTGGGCTATCTGATTGGTTATCCAATTGCATCTGCATCTGGTAAGTGAACTTCTTACTAGTAAATATTTTGTTCAGTATACGCATTATAAGGATTTTGTGGTCACTCTGATATGCTATGTTGCCTACATGGTACAGTTTGTATGCATTGATAATTCTTTGTGTTTATTTTTGTTCTTTCAGTTGGTGCGCTACAAGGCTTATTGACAAACAATTTGGTAGCACTAAAAGGTTCTTGCCCAAACTGCGGTGAGCAGGTCAGCATCCATCTACAAGTAGCCGAATCTGACTTCCTTTTTAACGTTAATCCATATTACGGTTACCTAAATGAAAACTTTTCCTGCCAGGTATTTGCGTTTGTCAAGACAGACAATTCCATCAAAGCTCCCCACAAAGCAGAATGTCATGTTTGTAGCTGCCCATTGGAGTACCGCACTAAAATTGAGGTCTGTGAAATGCCTGCAATTTTATATTAGTTTTCCAGTATCAAAATGTTGACCGCTAAGTCTAAAAAAAAAAGTGTTGACCGCTAAATAAATAAGATGAATTTTGTTGTTAATAGTAAGGAATGCAAAATATATTTTTGCCAGTTAACATATCATATTGTGGAATATACATGTAACTCTTGAATCATCATTATATCTGCAGACCTCTTCCTAGCTGAGAGGTGTCAGATGAGCCCCTAATCCTGTTAAGTCTGTTCGTTAGATAAAGGAAACTTTAATGATCTTAGATAATTATATTAAGATGATACAATCACTCTAAGGCCAAACTAGAGTGCACACGGCCTATGATTATTAAAGAAAAGGACAGCGTGACAACAAAGATCATGTCACAGCAAACTATAACCACAATTTTATGAAATTTGGTAACGAACAACGATGCAGCAAAAATATTTGAATGGTTAAATCTAATGTAGTACTGGAGTCTGGTTTCAGAGTTCCATATGTTAGCTATTTAAGATTTCGGTGCATCTTTTATGTATGGTTTCAAGACTTCAAATAAACAAAGCATACTATGTCTTCTGTTTGAACATTGCTGTGCAGCGATCCTTGTCGGGACCCAGAAGAACATGGGTTTATGGCAGAGTTTATCTTGTGAAGCAAGGCCATCCAAGGAAACGGAAATGGTTGAAAGATTAAATCGCCAGTGCTAGATGCTGAAGAATGTTTAGAGCATATGGCCTAAAGTTATGTTGATGTTCTGATCGACTGAAACATATTTAGAGATGTTGCTCTTAGCCTCGTACTGCTCCAATGTGCTTATTGTTTCTCTGTTGTTTAACCAATGTATTTTGTAAAATGATAGTACATTCCTTCCAGAGATTACCAAACACTTCACATGAACGTATATTTAATTGATAATGTGGCATTATGAATAATGGCACGCCTTTCTCATATATTTGTTCACTAGAAATTTATTTTTCATACATGAAGTATGCTTTCAGGTTTGCCCAAAATGGTACACTGTAACATGTTAAGAGAGAATTCAGTAGGGTCGAATTTGTTCATTAGATATCTGTTGGACATCCGAGTTCAGAAAGTCCCCAATTCGATCATGAAACTGCAGCGGTTGAGTTTCAAATCCCCCTCTCTACTCAAAGAGAAGATTTTTCTAAAATGCTGATATCAGAGGGGAAGATCTAGAGCTCAAAATTATGATCTGGACCAGCTTGCAGATTTAGCAATTAGCTGTAAAAGCTGGATCTGGGCACAGCTGTTGCCTCGAACAAAAATTTTGGAGCATTGGAACTATATATAAGCTGTACAATCCACAACGCATTAAGCTGAATGCATGCAGATAGGCAACGACATAGTACTTTTCTTACTTCAGACAAGACTGACTAGAAGCTGCAAAAACAACTAAACAGACAAGCACCAAGGATTCACAACTCTGCCTCCTCTTTCTTTACAGATCCCTCTAAGAACCTACACTACATCTCGACATATCTCTATCTGAACATCTGATATAGGAGTATGATTGTTCAATCAAACTGGCCTTGCAGATGTGGGCTTCCCCTTCGATGACGATTTCGAGCCGCTGGGTGCACTCTTGCTGCTCAACTTCTTCTGCAGCTGAGGGTTTGTCCCTGCCTCCTTGGAATCCTGGAGCTGTTCTAGTACAGCAACCACCTGCTCCATATTAGGCCTGTTCTTGGCCTCTACAGAGATGCACCGAAGTGCCAGTGTTGCAGCCTTCTGGGCCTTAGCAAGGGAGTACTGTCCCCCCAACCGGGCGTCCAGGATGCGGAAGATGCGCCGCTTGCTTGTCAGGTATGGTCTAGCCCACTCCACCAGGTTGTGCTCACCAGTCGGGCGGTTCTTGTCCAGTGCTCGTCGTCCTGATAGCATCTCTAGCAGCACAACTCCGAAGCTATAGACATCGCTTTTGGTGGTCAGATGGCCTTCAGAACAAACAGAGAAATTTGTTAGTTAATTCAAAAATCAAATGGTTCTAAGTTTGCCAGTGAGATGCCAGCCAGCAAGGGAGCCATAGATTGACATTAAACACGATGCGTAATAGAGCTAAAATCTGTGAGTGTGTTGTGCATGCTCATTGTAATGAGATGATTGCATTTCTAGGACTCAGAACATGGATGTAACATGCTACCTGTTGCAAGGTATTCTGGTGCAGCATACCCATAAGTCCCCATCACCCTTGTGGAGACATGACTCTTATCACCAGTTGGCCCATCCTTTGCCAACCCAAAATCAGAGAGCTTTGCATCATAGTTCTGAAAAAAACGCATGGCTATCAGATCAACCAGTTAAGCTATCTTGTGAATACAGAGGATAATAGCTCTGAAGACTGCATACCGCATCCAAAAGGACATTAGAGGTCTTGAAATCACGGTAGATGACTTTAACCTTGTCACTGTGGAGAAATGCTAGCCCTTTTGCTGCCCCAAGGGCGATTTTCATCCGGAGGTTCCAGGAGAGTGGCTGAAAATGCGTACTCCCTGCATTTTAGAACATTTTAGCATCCTGTCCTCCAAATTGTGAAACAGAAGCTAGTGACTAAGAAAGGTACTAAAAAGACTCACTCCTGAAAAGATGGTTCTCCAAACTACCACGCGGCATGAACTCGTAAACAAGAAGGCGTTGTTCATCTTCGACACAGTACCCAACGAGCCTTACAAGATACGGGTGTGACAACTGACCAAGGTAATTCACTTCAGCCTGCAGAAATTCAAGGAAGATAATGTCATACATGGTGCAAATTGACATCAAAGTACCAGCCAGTGGGTACTAACCAGCCATTCCCTGTGACCCTGGTGGCCTTCCTGGTTCAACTTCTTTACGGCAATCACCATCCCCGTTCCTGGCCTAGTTGGCGCAAGTGTCTTCTCATCAATCCAACCTTTGAAGACTGATCCAAAGCCTCCCTCACCAAGCACACTGTCTGGTCGAAAGTTTCTGGTGGCGGTTCTCAGCTCATTGAAGGCAAAGGCCTTGACATTTGCTGCCTCCAGAATCTCACCCTCACTTCGTGGTGTTTGCGGCACCGAGGCTGTAGACACACTGGAGCTGCTCAAGGCAGTCCCACTCCTACTAGCAAACTTGGATGTTCCCCCTAAACAACAATACAAGACAGTCAAAATTTTCAGGCTGTCATCCATCGGATATTTAGATTTTAGCCTAATGAAGCTGTTGTTTATTTACTTTATTTGGGCATTAAAGGAAAAAAAACTTCACAGATAAGTTAAAAAGGTAGAACCAAAAGTATTGAATTTTCTGCATAATACAGTCAATAACATTGAAGAAAGTACACAGAATTTGGTAAAAAGTAGCACCAAAATTAGAATTGTCCACTTATTTTGGTTTGAGCTCTGCACTTGGAACAATTACTAGCAACAAAGGAAAAGTCAGATAAAGTTATATGCGCGTTTCCATTGGAAGGTTCCTCTCCCTGGTCTAGTAAATGAGAAGATTTGAGCTTTACGCATGAAACAATCCAAGAAAAGCTCAAAGTAGAACTTTTATGCACGCCCTACTAGTGCTAGGAGACAAAGCATGTGACTAGTGACCCTAAACAGCCTGTATGAAGCCATTACAGAGGGGATTAATTTAACATAACCTATACTAGAGCCCAAAGGACTGAACAGAACAGACAGAAATCAGAAAAACACAAAGTAATGATTGATCTAATGGATATTTCAGAAAAACAACTGAAAAAAAAAATCATAGCAGACATATCCAACACAAATTCATTCATAGTCTAATCACATAGTATATGGAGGCAGAAGAAAGGAGAAAAGTGAGACTCACCAGAAGGGGAAGAGGCGCTGCGGCAAGGGCTATCCGAGCTGATCTTGGCGCCCCAGCAATTCCCCATGGCGAATCCACCAAAAAGACCTTCTTGGGTAGAAGCCCAAGAAGCAACACACCTAGCTAATAACTC
This sequence comes from Leersia perrieri, assembly GCA_000325765.3. Taxonomy (NCBI): domain Eukaryota; kingdom Viridiplantae; phylum Streptophyta; class Magnoliopsida; order Poales; family Poaceae; genus Leersia; species Leersia perrieri. The sequence continues at coordinate 483,482 of CM002483.1, forward strand.
AGAAAAAAAAGGAGCAAAAAGGCGCCGCCTTTTTGCTGGAATCGAATCGACAAAGGGCTCAAGAACGAAACGGCAGCACAGCAGCCACACGAAATGATCAGAGCAGCAAAAGACCAATTCACATATATCAGGACTAGATACTACTCCCAATCTCCTCTCTCTTTCCGTGTGTGTTCTTCCACGAGATAGATATAGATATAGAAGAGAGAATTGCCTGACTTGTTGTAGAAATAGGGAGAGATTTGTATGGAAGAACTTGGAATGAATCGAGTGGAGAGGTGAGGAGAGGAAAGGGGATATGTATCCCCTCCCCTTCTCGTGCTTGCCTAGCTGAAGGAGTCTGTTGACCTTTGGAGTAGGAGAGCGACAAAGAGGAGGAGAGAGAAATACATATCCATAGGCACACCACAACACAGCAAGCAAGCAGCTGTCTTTCTCCTTCTCCTCTTCTAGAAGGAGGAAGCCATTAATGGCGGGCAGAGAGAGGAGGAGGAGAGGAGAGGCGAAAGAGGGGATCAGAGGAGTAGGCAGGCGGCCAAGTTGTGAAATTGGTGGTTGAGCTGAGCCTTTTTCTTTAGAGTTTAGAGCCGCCAACCTCTTCTGCGTCCCAACCGCCAGTCCATGACATGTGGGGTCCACTCAGAAGCCGCTGGATCACAGCCGTCGGATTCCCATCGGATGGACGTGATGCATTTTGCCCTCTTGCTTTTTATATTTTGGTTTTCTGGCCGGATGGAGCCCAGGGGGACGGGGTATATACCCTTTATTGGGTCCAGTCTGCACAGAATAGTGTGTACGCACGCAGAAGAAAGGCTTGTTTCACCACATTTTTTTGTGTTCTAATAGAAGTGATTCAATTCTATAGTGTGGCAACAAATAAATCGAAACAAAACTTGGCATTTCAGCACTCGTCATGCCGATGTCATTTTCTATTACTTTCGTCATGTATGTATGTCCTCATTTTTTCTATACCAAGAGTTTTTATTTAGGGACACAATGATTGTTGAGCTATTTATATTCGAATAGAAATCAACAATTATGTATGAATGTCAAATATATCCAAATTAGACTTAAGGCATCGAATTTTGTTAAAAAAATGTTATATTGCAAGTATATGTAGTATATTAAAATTGAAAAAGAAAAATTCTTTTATATCTGACGCCATTCTTGTATTCTAGTTAGTAAATGTGGTTCTCCATACCATACAAATAAATTGTCATAAAACTTAGCATTTTGGCATGACTACCACATCACGCAGAGGTCATATTATTTTTATTTGTTGTGCATGATACTCTCGCTAATTTCTTATCTAACCATTCTGGATAGGGGAAGGGGATGACCGGTGAACTATTTATATTCGACTAGAGTGTCGACAAATGTATGCGCACTTCACACGTATCCATTCTATCCTTGAGGTGCGATTAATGCACCAACAAATGTAAATGTAAGTGATTGTATGTTGTACGAGATTTAAAAGGTATATTTCCTAGATGTATTATGTATAAGTCACACGTACGTCACTCATGTAGATAGTATTTAGGAGCAGGTGCCAAAGTGCAAGTTCACACTATATGTAGATGATATTGTAACGTATGGGATATCATTTCATCTTTGCATTATAAGTTTCTATCACATAGTAGTAATTATTAAGTATTCCCTCCATTGATTTTAATGATTCTATTTCAAAAGATCAAACTATGTTAATGTTGATTAAACACCGATCGAATTAAAAGCATGTTAGTATAAATCAAAATTGCACAATTGATTCATACATCAAACAATGGCCGCAATTTATTTCATTTATAAAACTATTAAATTTAAAATACGTGTTACAAAAATCAATAAAGCTCTATAGTACCTACCACCTCTCAATATTTTAGGATGTAGCACTACTCTCGATAAACAGGATAAAATTGTGGTCTTCAGCCACTTGATTTATGAGCTAGCTAGTCATGTGTGTTCATCAACAGTTTATATATTTAATTAAGTCATCGATATCGTTTAAGATCCAATGAGAGTATGCATATAGGTTTGGTAGATCTCGGTGGAAATGTACGCGGATATGTGGACCGTGTATACGGGCGTGTTGATTTGTTCACAAGTTGCCATGCCACCAGGGGACACATACCAATCATCCATCTAATTAACCTGGCTAGTTGACCTGATTTATGTTGCAAATGTTTGCATACCTGATTCTTCTGCTAGATGTTCGTTGCATGCAGTTGGTGTCACAACTTGGAAATGTACACGCCCAGCTCGTGAATTTTAACCTCCTAGCTAGCTATCATCGTTTGCATGTGTACACACCTCTTTTCAATTTCTCAACTGCTTGTTGTTTTATTTGGTCATTGTTATTTTCTTTCTTTTTATACTTGTTACCCCATGATATAAGCATTAGGGTTGGAGTATAACGAATTTGGACAGAATCGTTGTATTGGGATATGTTACATCCTTTTTCCAAATGCATATATATTTGGACAAAAGAAGTATTATATGTTGCAACCATGTCATTATAATTTTACAAAATTAGAGATATGTCATTGGTATCTCACTGGCATATGGGGACCATGTCAGTCAATGGTATGTGGGTCAGAATGACATATCTCTAATTTAGCAAAATTATAATGGTATGGTTGTAATTTTTTCTTATATTCACATGTCACACGTTTTTGGACAAATTGACCTTAGCTAGCACCTCTTTTGTACGAACATGTGTTTTCAATATATAATCCTCTGTGTGACTATCTGTTTATTTGACAACCTTGCCTGGACATAATTAAAGAAAGACTTAACCGAATTATTGAACCTACATATATAAATGTAAGCATCAGTACAGCTTAAAAATAGACATCATGCATGATCGTACATTATCCGTTCTTGGTAAGAATTTCGTCTACTCCGGCTGAATATTAATTGCTATATATATTTTTCCTACCTGTACGAGAAGATCGATGGTGGTCCATCTGTCTGGTAAAATTAGTAGACTCTTTTTCTTACTTATTTACCATGCATCAGCAAGCTGGTACTGGTACGGTACGATCGTAACATTAACTATAATTATATCAACATTAGATTGACCTTCTGGCTAGCTAAAAAAAGTATTAGCTAGTTGCTTTCAGGAAGAAACTAATAGTATAAGATGCGATTCACTGATCATGAGTCACGGGGGTCCTAAATTGAATTACCAACTGATTAACCAATTACCAGCCACAAGTTGACCATTGAAAACTTAGCGTGCCATGCAGGCATGTTACACGAAATAAATCAAAATAAAACCATGCATATGTACTGCGATGGATAGATCGACGGGACCGAATGTGAACCAAAAACATGAAAAGAAAATATGCCAGGACGACAGAAATGACTAGTTATATAGCTAGAAGTATTTTTGCCGGCTCGAAATGAGATGATAGGCTAAGCTGATAGCGACACACGAAAATTGTCACCACAGGGAGGTTTGCTATGTCGGCACGGTAGTGTTAAAAAGTTGTTCCCCTTTTGTACATGTATGTTTCTAGTTGATCCATGTATCATGCTTCAAAGTGATCAACCCGACAATGACCGCCTGCCTGGCCGGCTAGTGTGATACGGCAACGGCAGGCTATATGGACGAGAGCACCCCATGGATTAATTTAATCCACAATCAGTTGAAAATTGCTAGGCACACTCAAAAGGCCACAAAATATGACAATAGTAATTTTTGTGTATATATGTCGCTATCAAGGGTTTATAAATGCATATATAAAGTAAGAATAATCGCCATTGTTTACTTTAGTTACTATATTGTGATTTTTTTCAGTCAAGTGAAATAATCCCGAGTTTTTCTTACATTTTAATTTTACGTTATTGTTGGCTGAGCATAAAGGTGATCTCAATATGATTTGTATCACCTTCAAAGATAGAACCAGAAATTCAGTAGGTATATATGAGCTAGCGTATTTTACATAATTAATAACTTTTATTCTTTTTTTTAGGATTTGTAAGAGCAAAATTGGTCTTAGGAGTAGGGCAGCCGCCCGAGCTGCCTAACCATTGATTTTGTCCCCAATCACCTAGATGTAAACGTCTAAAGATTAATAAAAAATTTATCTAAAAATGAGCAAAGCTTGATGCTAACACACATGTTATGTAAGACTAGTTCAACTTAGAGGTTCGAATGACTCGTCACTAAAATATTGACTGAAAATAATATATCAGAGTCACATGGGACACATATATATGCACCAATATATTAAGTCTTTTTTGTCGCGGTGCAGCGAAAAGAACATGCATAACCCGAGCCAAATGAGGATATTGATACAGGGTAGAATCCAAAATTGGATGCGACCAATGAGAAGAATCAGTACTTTCGAACAAGCACAAGAATTCGTCGAATTATGGCATTGCATTCAGCAGGTAAACCTGAACGAGCACCAACATAACAAAATTATCTGGAGATGGACCACTACAGGTGTTTATACAGCAAGCTCCGCTTACCAGATTCAATTCATGGGAAGCATTGTGGACAAAAGGTACATTAACATCTGGAGAGCAAAATGTGAAAATAAATGCAAATTTTTTGCATGATTGATGGTCCAAAGGAAAATCCTCACGGCTGACAGGTTACAATTGCACGGATGGCCAAATAATACTATTTGCACAATGTGTGGGTCTCAAGATGAATCAGGCCCCCGTCTTCTAATGACTTATTGTTTTGCTAAACAAGTTTGGGCTGAACTAGCGCAATATCTAGGGGTGAATCTACCGCAGATGTCAAGATTCAGGGAAGATTTCATAGGATGGTGGGAAGCAGCAAGGGGGAAAATCGTCGCAGAGCAAAGACGTTTCTTCGACGAAATTATCATTTACACGGCATGGAGCATACGGCTACAAAGGAATGATCGAGTCTTCAACAACAGATCAGAAAATATTCAGTATGTAATATCAATGGCTATAAATCTTTGTTGTGAGAGGCATGCAGCAATAGCGCGAGAGTAACGCTTTAGTCTTGTTTAAACCTCCAAATCCGACAAATTTGGAGAATGATGGTCAGTTTGGCGCCTGTGCCAACTGATCGTGTAGCAAAAAAACGTATTGTTTTCTACCCCTTAATTGAAAAGGCAGAACTCCTGCCACCTCCTCGAAAAAAAAAAGAATCCAAGTTATACCAATATATCGTACTAATTTTATACATGTTGAAAAAAATCATAGATGTAATAATAGTCAAAATCACAATTTTTAGGATTAATTTTGCTGAATATAATATGATCATGGAAGTAACCATAGCGATTCGTTGGGTCCACTTGGGAATCAATGTGTGGGTGAAAAAGACAGAAAAGAAAGGAAAGAAAGTGGCCGGGCACATGTACCATGCGTATCTATCCATCGATCGATCGATCATGTAGAAATGAAGGAAAGGAAAGAGCTAGGCGCCACCACTTGATGTGGACGTACGTGTCATGACAATGAACTAATATTAATCAGATAGCGGCGTATCAATTGAGATGCTTATTATCTACCCATCATAAACATATGCACGAGAGGGGTTGATAATTCAGAGCAATTTCAGGGTCGAAAGAGAGCGATCGATCGAGATGTATTCATTGTACCTACTATATTTACTGCTCCTTGCATCGCAAAAGTATCATTTTGTCGGTTAGCTAACATGATATACTGCCTCTTTTACTTTTTCTTTTAACTTAATTTTGGACATCAACATATATATGCCCTTTTCTGGTGCTTCAGGGAGATTGCAGCTACTCTTAGAAACCGTCAATATTTTTCAACTATATTTTCTAGAATAGGTAGTTATATAATCCAGAAAATAAATTAGAAGGACATATTAATAATTTGATATTTCAAATTTGACTGCACATGTTATAAGACATTAGAAGGTAGAACAGAGGTAGTAGCGCAACTTGATGACAATGTAAAAGCCACATGAAGAAATCTCTGACCAGTAGAAGTAGTCGTTGTGGTTGGACCTTTGATTTGTTTTGTGATGAACTTGTGCTGTCCGTTTCACACGCTACAAATACACAAAGGGGTACATACGGCTAACCTAATCGATTGATCGACCTGTTTGTATGACGCATGGATAGCTTGGAGTACAGTGATCCTGCTTTTGGAAGACAAGAAAGCAAGAAAGAGAGGGATTATTCCCATGACTGACCTCGATATATGCAAGTATACACATGTATTTGTCAGCATCATCAATCTGTTATACTTAATGAAAGAGCATGAATGCGTGCGTGCGTATAGTGTAACAGAAAGGAAGGAGGAACATTGTTCACATCCATCTCATTCTCGTGATCCAACCACTGCCTCTACATATCTACATGCATTGCATCTATCCAAACACATGAAATCTTCTATAGATGAGTGACAAAATATGTTGTCAAAAAAAAAAGTGACAATATATAAGATGGGCCGGCACGTGACTGGCGATCCCATTCAGGCCTGTCTTTGATGGGCCCATCAGAAGGGCCCATTTAGTAACTAAGTCAGGTAAGGTGCCGTCCCCTTCCGGCCCATCTAATAAAGTCGTTATCACGCGAGTAACACTTCTGTTCCGGCCCACGAGGGAAATATCTCAGCTGCTAATATCCCAATTAATTTGGGCCGTCTTCCGGCCCAACTAACACGCAACAAGGGCAACTTTGGGTTTCTCAAAATGAAAAGAAAAATAAAAGGCGCGAAAACCTTCTCCTCCCCCGCTCAAACCCGAACTCAAAACGCACGCAATCTCCGCCGCACGATCCGCCTCGAGATTGGCGGGATCGCTTCCCTTCCTTCGTACGCCACCCACTGATTGCGGTTGCGCCACATCAAATACTCCCAATTCCTCACCCTAATTGATCGACCCAGGAAGGAGAGGAGAAGCTTCCAGAAGGTTCGATCGGGAGTTCTAGGTGGTGATGGCGGCGGAGGTGTCGCACGGGGCGGTGGCGGCGATGTTGCGGCGCGGATGGAGGAGGGAGGGCACGCGGGCAGCAGGCCGGTGGTGCTGCAGGTCACCGGCGTGCGGCGGCAGGTCGGCGACAGGTACTTTGTGATTCTCTCGGATGGATCAGCGGAGGTTGCGCAGGGGATCCTGGCCTCCTCCATGAACCACCTCGTCAGGGCCGGCGCCATCCGCACCGGCAGTGTCATCCGCCTCCTCGACTACCTCTGCAACCTCATCGACGGTATCAGGTAGAGCTGAATCAGTCGATCGTGTTCTGTTTCCATCTCAATCTCACTCACTGCTAGCTGCTGCTTAATTAATCTCTGCTCGTTATGCATGAACGCTTGTATTAATTAGATTGATCGTCATTCACTATTTAAGAGTATGTGCTATATAATGTTAGTCCTAGTTACATGTGTATATTTGTCTTTGAATTGTTAATTTTGTGTTTGTAGCATATTGATCGCTCACCTTATAATTTGAAGATGCCGAATCTCGTTTTATTATGGAGTTTAAAACCACTCTAGCCCTCTAGGGCCTGAATAAAAGTACCAGCTGTGTTATTACTGAACTAAATCAGGCCAGAATTCTGATAATAGAAACTAAAGTCCCTGTTTTATATTTCGGTTCAGTTCGTGACAAGTTTGCTATCATTATTTCTTTATTTTCTAAACTGTCCGTATTTCTGTTTATTTTTGTTGTTTGAATGTGTCCAGTCCAAGCCTGCCTCCAAGTAATTCCAAGATGCCAACTTCAATTGAAAATAATTACTACGTAGTACTATCTAACTTTACCTTTTATGTCTTGGCTTCTTTATTCAGGATCATCACTGTAATGCGAATTGAACTAGTACAAATTGAGTGTGCAGTGATCGGAAGTACTAATGATGTGCGTCCTCATCCATCATATCTGCAGCCATCTCCAATTCCCATTATTACACCCATTGCTGAGCTGAGCCCATACAAGGGTAAATGGAAAATCAAGGCCAGGGTGACTGCAAAGTCTGCTATCTGGCACTTTGCCAACCGCTTTGGTGAAACAAAGACATTCTTCTTTGATCTCCGTGATGCGCTGGACGGAGAAATACGCGCAAAATGCTTCAGTTCAGCTGTTGATAAGTTTTGTGATCTTATCGAAGTTGACAAAGTCTACTTGATATCTAGAGGAAGTGTGCGACCTGCACAAAAGGGTCATAACCCTTTTAACAGTGCTTATGATTTAACTCTGGATATTACAGCATCCATAGAGATCTGTTCCAGTGATGATATGTAATTTCATCGCCACAGTTTCTGAACATGGTTCTTGATCTGACAATAAATAATGAAGGCTCATATATCTCCATGCCTGAGGTGCAGTCTGCATAAGGCTTTGGGGATAATTAAGGCTGTCCAGGGCTATCTGCTGCTCACTAGTACTCCATAATAATGCTCTCATTTGATTGCCATTGTTTCAGGAGGATAGATACAGTAGGCAATCTTATGTAGGGAACTGCTAATAAAAGGGCAGGTCAAGTAGTTTTATTTAGTTATGTTTCGCTTAGCAACAGACATGCAGCTATGTAAGAACTATCTATTATTACCAGTCATGAACTTATGTTACTACTTAATTAACTGGTAACAGCTTGTTGTTTGTGTGGTGTGTGTGTTGTAAGTTCGTCTTAACTAATGCAGGAAACATTGTTAATTTATTATTGCTTCTGGATCAAACATTGTGCGATGCACTATAAAAAGAAACTGAGTATTTCGCAGTTTGTTTAGCAAGTTTCTCTGTATCGCCAAGTGAGATACTGAGTAATGCCCTATGAAAAGCATTGTGTATCTTTTTGTGGAGTACTGATGTTAGGGAAATTCCTTTTGGTTGTTTTTCAAAACTAGTAAAGTAATCAAAATTTGAACTAGTCAACGTCTTGTATATATGCGGAAGGAACGGCAGTATGACTCCGCCACTGACAGTCATGCCTCTACATCGTTTTAATCACAATCTTTGTGTGCTGTTACCGCTCAAGCTATCGCTACACATAGTCTGTACTTGTACTGCCGACACATTGAAACACTACGTTGTCAACCCACAATACAAACGGTCCAACGTGATGCCTCTTTCTTGGTACAAAATCACGTTCCGGTCGCAAATGCTATCCACTTAACATTTATTTATTCAAAAACAAAACAAAAAAAACCGAAATATCCTTGGGCTTATCAATTGCAAAGGCCCATCTCAATCCCCACAGGCCCATTAAATCAGCCCAATTTCTAGACGCGAACGGGCAGGGGCACTCCCGTCATTTCGCACCAATTTTCTCTCTCCGCCTGTTTCCCTCCAGAGCGCGCCTCCCAAAAACCGCATCCACACCCTTCATACACCAAGTCCATACACCCACCCAATCTCCGCCCTCCATTCCGCCTCGAGATTCGCGCAACTACCTCCACGTACACCACTCCTCCCCTCCCTATAGCAACCAACCAAACCCTCTCCGCCTTCTCTTCTAGGGTTCGCCTCCAAAAAAAAAAAAAAAACTTCCCCCAAATTCGAATCGCCTCCTCCAATCTCTCGCCGCGGAAGCTTCTGGAAGGTTCGATGGAGCCGCAGCTGACGCCGGGGGCTGTGCAGGCGATAGCGGAGCACGCGGACGGGGCGGGGACGGTGAAGCCGGTGCTGCAGGTGGTGGATGTGCGGCCGGTCACCACCAAGAACGCGCCGCCGACGCCCAAGCCGGCGGAGAGGTTCAGGGTGATGCTCTCCGACGGCGTCCACACGCAGCAGTCCATGCTCGCCACCGCACTCAACAACCTCGTCAAGAACGGCACCCTCCGCCCCGGCACCGTCGTCCAACTCAGCGACTTCATGTGCAACACCATCCAGGGCAAACGGTCAGGAAACTTGTTCTCTATCCCCTCCCCCTATCCCTTCCTCATACGCCTTTGGTTGGATCTTTCCGTTGGAAAGATTGGATCTTGATTGTTAGTTGGGGACTATTCCGTCTGAGGGGATTGAGCGGTTTCATCAAATGGTTGTCTTGCGCCGATGTAGTATTTTGGGGGCCGTGTGGGGATGTTGGGTTTTGTTTTCTTGCGATTGCGATTTTTGCAATCCAGATCGAGGCTAGTTCAAGAAATGGTTGGTTATTATCGACGCATGCATGCAGGTATTTCCTGGAGTAGGATGCCTAGTGTTCGTTCAAAATGGCCTGTGTCAGTTTCCACTTAACTGTTATTGTCTTTGCAGTTAGTTCCTTCTTATCCCCTTTGCGTTATTTGGAGAGGCCAACAGCGCAACGCTATATGTCTTACGAGGTCCACTATTACTGCACTTTAGGGGTTCTGTGATTTATATCTATATCTCATTCACACACATTCTTTCATGTCATCATGGGACTGCGAAATGGTTGCATTGCTTTTGTCTTCTTGTTCAGCTGTGATGCAATACATTCTAGTCCGGCATGGGGTTAAGGAGTTTCCATTAGGTTACAGCCAAGGATTCTGTCCTTGTTTAGAATCATCATGGTAAAATTGGGGAGTATTGTGTTGATTCAGTGTTTTGAGCTTTCAAGCGAATACATTGTTCATGTGTGTGTACGGAGGTTTGCATGCAAACTCATCTTATTTGTAGTTTCTAAGGAAGTTTTGTTTCTCCATCTCTACATTGATTTGAAATGTACTTTTATCTTTGTGTTCCAATGCAATGGGATTATTGCCCTGGGTTTCTATTGTTAGCTGTTGTCCAATGTCAAGAAATATTCAACCTGCAAATATGTTACAACTTGCAGCTAATTTGCTGGGTAGTTTGGTAGTAAAATGGTATTGTATTTTGAGTCATTTCTTACAGTATAGTCTTTCATTTTGCTTGCCATTTAACACAAATGAAACAAGTCACTGAGGCATGTTCCAATGAGCTGCTGAACTGTGGAACTAGCCTTCATAAATAATTATGCAACCTTGTTTGTTCTTGTGTCTTTTATTTTTTCGCTGTTTCATCTTTCTCATTGAGAAATGCCAACTCTGTTATTGTTTATGTGCTAGTTTCTGTGTATCACTTTAGTTGATGAGATTTAGAACTGGCTTAATGCCTTGTAAAAGGAGCAACATCCTGTTTGTAACTTCAGACTTTTTTTTTTCATTTTTATGAAGCACTATGATCACTGTATTGACAGTTCTTCTTTTCTTTCTTTTTTTCAGGATAATTATTGTTGTCAACCTGGACGTATTACAAAATGATTGTGCCATAGTTGGGAGTCCCAAACATTACGAGCCAAAGGGTCTAACTAAGGAGCAAGACCCAAACTTACAGGCCAGTGCTGCTCAAACTAATAACGGAACCTATTCTGGTGGCACAAGCATGCTGGGGTCATCTGTTGCGCCAAGGACAGAGCAGGCTGCCAGCAATCGATCATATGGTGGACCTTATAATAGTGCTCAAGCAATGTTGGGTTCTTCTATCGGCCGGACAGCGGAACCTGGTCCTGCAAATGTCTCCACTGGTGGCTCTTACGGTGCATTCTCAGCACAGAACACAATGAATGCCAACACAATGCAGCCTACATCTCAGCAGTCCTCCTTGAACCATAATCAAAACCAAAGGTTTGCAGCTCCTGCCTCAGGTGGTGTCTTTGGCCCTCCAGGCAATGCTTATGGGCAGCCTACACCTCCTTCATATCAGCAGCCACCTCCAGTGCATATGAATCGAGGGCCTGCTTTTAGGAATGACTCTACAGCTCGTATCATCCCAATTACTGCGTTGAATCCGTACCAGAATAAGTGGACAATCAAGGCAAGGGTGACCACAAAATCTGATATCAGGCACTGGAGCAACCAAAGAAGTTCAGGAAAACTTTTCTCGTTTGATCTTCTTGATGCTGAAGGTGGAGAAATCCGTGCACAATGCTGGAATGATTCGGTTGATAAGCTTTATGGCCAAATTGAGGTTGGTAGGGTGTATTTGATATCCAGGGGCACTTTGAAGCCCGCGTCAAAGAAGTTTAACACTTTGAACCATGATTTTGAAGTAAGTCTGGATGCCGCGTTATCAACTATTGAGGTTTGCCCTGATGATGACAACAGCATCCCCAGGCTGCAGTACAATTTCCGGCAGATCATCGAACTAGAGAATATGGCTAACGAGACCATTGTAGATTTACTTGGTGTTGTTACATCAGTTAGCCCTTCTGCCACGATAATGAAGAAGAACGGCACTGAAACCCAGAGAAGGTCTATTCATCTGAAGGATTCGTCTGGCCGGAGCATTGAAGTAACATTGTGGGGAAACTTCTGTGGCGTTGAGGGTCAGCAGTTGCAGTTGCAGTGTGATTCTGGTTCGAACCCCATAGTTGCTTTGAAAGGTGCCCGTGTGAGTGATTTTGGTGGCAGATCAGCGGGTACAATCGGTTCGACCCAGATAGTTATAAATCCAGACTTTCCTGAGGTTGAAAGGCTCAGGCAGTGGTACATTACAGAAGGAAGAGCTGCTCCTTGCATTTCTTTATCTCGAGAAATGTCTAATATGGGCCGGACTGATGCGCGCAAAACAATTGCACAGATCAAGGATGAAGATATGGGACGACAAGAGAAGCCTGACTGGATCATTGTTAAGGCTGCGATTTCACATGTGATGGTCGATAGTCTTTATTATCCAGGTTGTCCAAAGACCTTCGGTGGGAGGCAATGTGGTAAAAAGGCCGTAAATAATGGAGATGGCAACTGGCACTGTGACCGATGTGATGAGAGTTTTCCAACCCCTGATTATAGGTACATGGCTAACTTCCAGATCCAAGACCACACTGGGAGTACCTATGTAGTAGCGTTCCAGGAGCCTGCTGAGCAGCTTTTTGGTTGCAAGGCAGAAGAACTTTTCAATATAAGGAATGTCGACCAAGATGATGCACAATTTGCAGAGATCATGGAAGGGATCCGGTGGCATCTATATCTATTCAAATTGAAAGTCAAGGAAGAAACATTCAATGATGAGGCTCGTGTGAAATGCACTGTTGTTAAAGTCGAAAAACTGGACCCATCAAAAGAGAGCTGTTTCCTTCTTGGAGAGATTGACGGCCTTTTGCTTGACGGGTCAGGCTCAGGTCCAAAGGGGCAAAGCGATCTTACCCCTAACACTGGTTTCACTGATCCAGTAGGCGGTCATGGTGCGCCAATATCTAGCAATGCCTATGCCATGAACACTGGTGGTGCAAATCAGTTTGGACAGCAAGCAAGTATAAGTGCCAATGCCGGGATGTCTACTCCGCTATCAGCAGCACGAAACATGCAGACTTGCAGAATTTGTGGAGCCAATGGGCACAGCGAGCAGAACTGCCATGTGGGGGCGGATATGGATAGGCAGGAAACATCAGCAGGAGGTGGAGGCTTCATGGGCAGTAACTACAGCTCTATTGCTGGCAACACCAGCTCGGAAGGGTGTTTCAAATGTAAGCAGCCTGGGCACTATGCCAAAGACTGTCCAGGTCTCCAGCAGCACCAGACTTATGGGAGCTCTATTGCTGGCAACGCCAGCTCGAACGGCTGTTTCAAATGTAAGCAGCCTGGGCACTTTGCCAGAGATTGTCCAGGGGGGCAGTCTGCTGGTGTCCAGTACCAAAATTATGGGAATAATGTTGCATCAGGAGGTTACAATAGGCAATCCTTTGTTGGGGGCTACTGAAGTTTGCACTTTGCCAGTGAAGAAGAAGCAGCATCTTGATTTTGGTTATGTTAGTACGGCATCGGTGTGTATCGTGTATAGTTGTTAATCCTTCCTGCCTTATGTCTATGCCTTTATTACGTTACCTCTAATGGGTGCACTGTTGGGTACCCTGGGTCTGGACCTTGTATGGCTACCATAAAAGTATGGTTATTATCCTTGTCTGCAATCTTGTAAGTTTCGATGCCAATTCAAGTTATGTCTGCTTACTTCATCGTTTGTAATCTGCATAATCAGCTTGATCAGTAGGAGTAATAGTCAGGTATTCATGTGTAGAGAATGGCATTTGCACTGCTTGGTTCATGCAGTTGGCAAGCAAAAGCATTCGTAATCTGGAGATACTTGCATTATCAGTTAGTGGAATGCAGAGATTGGGCTATACTAGCTAAGAAGATGGTACCTAGCAAAATAGAGGAAACATAATGTTTGTCGCAGCGTGTTCTTCAGGTGTTTTACAGCCAATTACTCAATTAGATTGCATTGTGAAATGCGAGTCATATTATCCTTTGTGCTGCGTCTTGTTTGGCTAAATGACAGTGGTAAGCAACATTTTATCAGGAAGCAAAGTGAGAATACAAGTGCTGGCCCTGGTTGATGCCAAACCATTCCATTTTGAAGTAAATTTTGTTATATCGTCTGTGCCTTTGCTCTAATTTAGTCGAAGCGTTAACACGTAATTCAACTTATCTTTGACATGTAATTCTAACTCCTCGCATATGCCTGATTCTGACAAGTCCAAGCCATTAAGCAAGTTTTTTGACATTTGAAAATATTAGTGACGATTCAGATAACTCGTGTGGTTGTAGAAAAAGAGATGTAAACATGAAGCAGCAAGCATAAACATGACAAACTGGACTGGATCACTGTACGCAGCAGAGTTGAAACTTTGCAGCAACTTCGGTTCAGATAGCAAAAAAGACACATAATACAGATGGATAGATACCATGAAATTGATGAGATTTCGTATGTTCCGATAACATATCCCAATTAATCAAGCTCCAAAAAACCATTTGCTTGATACAGCAAACAAACAGCAAGAAAGAAAAGCAGAAACTAGCTAGGCACCTGCATTTCTCTGCCTACTCCGATCCAGCTACTGCAACAATAATACTGAGAATTCGTTGGTTGGTGCCATATTTTGTTTGGGATTGAGATGTACTACTAATATGAGATGATAAGCTACTGAAATACTCCAGTACTGAATTAATTCTATGTGAGACTATTACAGTCTTGAGAAGAAGAAGAAGAAGATTCAGACAAAAACCCTCGTCCTTCTTGCCGTAGACTGAAGAGGACTGGACTGCAAGAGGAGGAAGAAGAAATCAGATCAAACGAGCCAGTCACTCGTCGTGGAAAGCTGCGGCATTTGCGGGATCGGAGAGGTGGGCGAAGCGGGCGGATGAGGCGGAAGAGAGGAGGAGGAACTTGGTGACGCAGGCCCTGACGCAGTCCGCCTCCTTCTTGCCGAGTGCTCGCCGGTAGAAGGTGTTGACGCAGTCCGAGAAGCAGCGGTGCGACACCCAGTTGTACAGCCGCATCCTGCAATCCCCAAATCCCCAAATCAAATCATTTAGCATGCAACAAAGGAAGAAGAAAGCGAGGGCGTGGCTACGTACGCGTCTCGGGTCTGGAGTTTGTCGGCCATGGCCTCCATCCGCGCCTGGTCCTTCTCCTCCTCTCCCTCGCCGGAGCCCATGGCGGCGGCGTCCATGCTTGTGCTCTTCTTTTCTTCTTTTCAAGAAAGAAAAGGGGAAAAGAGCAGGCCAAGTAGAGCCCTAAGCCCCTTGTAGAAGAGAAAGCAAGTGAAGTGAATAAATGGGCCGTCTTGGGCCCCATTTGTTGAACCCATAGGAAAAAGCCCAAGCGTCACTGCGCTTATGCGCGAGGTAAGATGCACAATCACACGACACGACACGTTTTTTCAGTTTTTGTTTTTACCTTTGTCATCTCTTCAAAAAAAGGGGAAAAGTTAAAAAGAAAAGGGGGAAGATACAGTACAGTATAACATCCGTATATTTATTATTCCTTGTACGCATAAGAATAATGCATTTCGCTAGCTGGATACTCCTACTACGTACCATTGTTGTATTTGGATTATTATACATACTGGGTCATTCCATGAAGCTTCCAAAAATGAAAAAAGTGAAAAGAAACAACAAGACGACGGCGATGTGAAAAGAAACACACTGGAGTAACTAGAAGATGGTTCTGCACCGTCCATTTTCAACGGACGGCAGGGGACACGGGGGTGGGGCCCACACAAGGCGGTGACTGACGCGTGGGGGCCACCACTTTGGGATTGGCTTTCGTGCCTTGTCAGCCACTGCCTTCCTCCTCTTCTTCTTCTTCCTCCTCTCGCCGCCACCACCACAGACACAGACTCGAGAGGAAGAAGAGGGGATTCATCGATCGATCGATCGATTCACGAGAATGCCTCGCAGTGGGCTGTACGGGTCGATCAGCTCGCCCAAGATCGACGTCGCCATCGACATGGGCAACCCCTTCCTCAACCGCACCGTCGACGGCTTCCTCAAGATCGGCGCCGTAACTATCTCTTTCTCTACTCTTCATTCCTTTCTCCCTTGCATTTCACTCCGTCCTGCTCCTAATCGAAATAATGATATACTACTACTTCTGAATCAATGCCTCATGCAATCTTGCAATTCTTGCAGGTCGGCGCTTGCAAGGTCGCCGCCGAGGAGACATTCGAATGCCTCCACAGAGGTATAGTACTCCTCTCCCCCCTCCTTTCTTGCATTCCTGCTACCTGCAAAATGTTTTTTTTTTTAAATTTTTTGGGACCAGAACTGGTCTCGCACTTCTCACATGGCGAAAATAAAGTAGTACTAATACTAAATAGATAACTGCATTGCATGCATCCCAAAGTGGAGTATGTATATTCTACTAGGGTGGGAAATTGAAAGGGGGTTTCCAATCTCTGGGGCAAATGAAAATGATGCTTTCTATGAAGTAAATGGTGCAAATCTATGGTCTGTGGCCAACTGGCTATAGCATGTTGATTTAGCCTACCAGTGGACATTCCCTCTTCATTCACTGTCGACTGAAAGGTCCATCCTATTTATTTTTTTTTAAAAAAAATCCATCCTGTTCTAAGTTGATGATGCATGCTCACTTGAAATTTACAAACCAACTTTAGTTTGTTGATTACGAATAATTCAATTGTCTATGATCCAATGGTTTTTCTTCTCTGTCGGCACCTGCCACTATGTACTGCACAAAGACTTTTTACTGGCAATGCATACAGGAGAATAAAATGGTAGTGTTGTTTGACTGTGCCTTTCGTTTCCTGTTTAAGTCTGTATGCACAGGATGTAACATAATTTTCTTCTGTTTGCTTTGCAGGTGATGTTTCAAAGCACAAGCTTGAGCATACGGTGAGTATTTTCATGGAGTTCATTATATAAAAATTCCAGGAGTTTCATTATCTACAAAAAATTCATGGAGTTTGTTCCACATACTACCTCTGATTTAGGAGTAGTAGCTTTCATTAAGACTTTTCAATTGGTGAACAGTTTATGCACACGGCCAGATGGCCTGCATCAAAGTGAATCTAGTAAAAATTCCAAAGGTAGTGCACTACAAGTTTATCAACATTAAGAATTAATATATGTAGGGTTGCTCTTTAACTACCCCCAAATTTGATAAAAGACGCCATGCAGCTCAGGCTTTCTGTATTAGTACCAACCCAATATGTTGTCATCTCAAGAACTCGATATCCGAAGCCTAAGGTGGAATTTTGAATTACAGCCCTGCGCCTCTGTAGCATATACAGTTGTACTAACTTTTTTAGATCAAACTTGTACTGAAACTGCAGAGTTCTTAATATACTACTACTTCACTAGAATTATGATTCCATCAGTGGTTGACTAATATCCGGTTAATGCTTTTGCAGCTGAAGAAAATGTGCAGGGAGGGTGCATATTGGGGTATATTTTTATTGACTTAAACTCTGATGAATGAACTGGCACTTAATCATTTTTTCTCTTTCCTTATGTTATCTGAGTATCCAACATGTTTCTCTGACAATATTCAGGTACTATTGCTGGAGTGTATGTGGGCATGGAGTATGGAGTGGAGAGGATCCGTGGTCGTTATGACTGGGTATTTCCTCCATTTCTTTTTAATTGGCACTGTTAATTATTGGTTAAACTCTATGAAATACTTAAAATTATGCAACATTATTAATTTATGCTGTGTGATTATATAAACATTCAACATTCAATCACCTGTCCATACTACTTATTACTTAAAAAAGAGGAAGTGGTGGTGGCTGGTGGACGTGAGTCTGCCACCATCTCACCACCCTACTCACTGACATGCGGGGACCACGGTGATATCTTTGACTTGCTTGGCTGCTCCCCCCCCCCCCCCAAAAAAAAAAACACACACACACACACACATATTTTATCTAGATACAATATCCATACCAGCATGATCAAATCAATATTTCTATGTGAATTTGAATAACAGGAGGATATGGTTGATTAGATGGGAAATTTACATCGGTCATGTGAAATTAATAACAGCTAGACAAGTTTTGACTTTAAAATATATGGCAAATGTCCTCTTTTCAAGATTCCGTGGCAAACACAGAGGCAATTCAGCTAGTTCTTTAAAAAGATCTAAGAATGAACATGTCACATATCTTTGCGGTTTATTGAATCATAGTTGAGTGGAGAAATAAGTCTGCCGTCAAATGTGGCAACTCCTGTGATCCTGTCACATATATGTATTATTTTTAACATGACAAGACCTAGACTAAATATCACTTTGACTACCACAGCTATCTTAGTGTATTTTAAAATAGGGCTAATTTAAAATAACAATTTCAGCTGAATCTAGCCACACAATTTTCTTAGGACAAATATTTGTAAAGGTACCGCTAAACAAAGTTATGAACTTAGTTTAACTACATGTAAAATGACGATTTTATCGGAGGAGTACCAAGAATATAAGTATTTTGGGTTGGATGTGACATATCCTAGGACGATGTATCTTGACAGAATTTCTATCCAGATTTATTGCCCTAGATGTGTCACATCCCACCAAAAGTGCGTATATTATTGGACGGAAGGAATATTAAGTATTATTTGGGAAAACAGTACTTCGTAATCTACAAAATAAGATTGATGTATATTGGAACTAAGAAAGTGCTGTGCTGTTCAGTTCTATTTCCCAGTAATTTCACCAACATAGTGCCTTATTTTTTAGCTAGTTATTCATTGGATAGTTTGTTTGAGTCAATCTTAAGAGTACTTTATGGACCCAAGTATTTATTATTGTTTATACCATTTATGCCTGGTACAATTTGATCTTGATTCGTTTTCATTTCCTTCTGGTACTCTTGCAGAAGAATGCTATGATCGGAGGTGCCTTAAGTGGTGCTCTGATCTCTGCTGCAAGCAACAACCACAGGGACAAGATCGTCAAGGACGCCATCACCGGAGGTGCTGTTGCAACAGCTGTTGAGTTCATCAACTACCTCACTTAGTTCTGTAACTGCATTTTGCAGTGTTGTTTGTTGGACAACAAGAATAAGAGCTTCTTCACTGAAGCCATGTTCAGTTTAATAAAAAAAAGTTACCTTGTTCAATCCTTTTTCTTTCCCTGCACTACTTATTCTTGGTAATCATTTCCCCGATATTTGTGGCTTGCATTCGTCAGTATGACCATATGATGATTTGTTTAAAAGTCGAGAGAACCATGTTTGCAAGTTGCAGCAACTGGTTGAAGCTTGTATGCAATGATTAGTTGATTATACTGGCTCTTCATGAAACGGAAGCTATCTGAATCACCCCCCAAGTGTTGTCCTTACTAAGAAAATGGTAATGATGAGGGGTTTGTCTTGAACTTACATAAGATATTTTGGCATGTTCTGGTGATTGGTGAAGGATGGCTGCATAATTACTCATCTCTCTCTTATTCCCAAGATCTTTTCACCATAACCTTGATTTTTTAAAATTGAGTTTGGAAGCTTTCAGTTTCAGAGACTTTCAATTAGGTGCTTTTATGAATTGTATATGACACACACATGCCAAAACAACAAAGCTCTTAAAGAATCACAGTGCATGAGTGCCAAATTTGATTGGAGTGGTAATCTTCAGGGTATATATATGTAAGTTTTGCAGACAGACAACAGATATTATTCGTCCTCGTCAGTTTACTGCGGTCCAATACTATCAGTGTCTACTGGCGATCAGTTCTGTTGAAAATAACTTTTTCACGTGATGCTCCAGTGCCAATAATTGATATTGTACAGTAGTCTATAGTCCCAATGAGTGTTTTTTTCCAGCACCAATGATATTTTTCGAGGTTGCAGGTAACAATTAACTCGATTGTTCGTCCGTGAGCGGTCGTTTTCGCGTTATCTGTAAGCAGGAATTTGCAGCATCGATCGATCAAGCTTCATGGTGTTTTGATTCGAGAGGTAACCGGACAAATGTCAGGGATTTGTGCACAGGCAGCATTATCTCGACCAAAATCGATCGGTCATGTCGCCTCAATATATCGCACAAGATACCAATCAAGAAAGAGATGCTAATTGAGAATACAGCTTAATTAATCACCGTTAGATTCCAGACCAATAACATTTCGTCAGGTTAAATCGACACAAAGTATGATTAATCAGTCTGCTAAAAACACAAGTAATAACCTTTTGTTGCAACCAGCAGACAATATGTCAGTTGCGACGTTTCGTCAGTAAAACTGTTGGACCTGACCTGACTGCTAGCTCTGAAACTGTTCTTCACTCGGTCGAGCCAGCACTATCATTGCCATTGGGAATCAACTCTTCACGGTGACGGTTAATCTGTTTCTTTCACCCTAGCTAGCTCCGTGACATAGTTTTACTGTTGTATTGTTCTTTTGCGAGGAAAGGAAGTCACTGCTTTGATGATAAAGCTGATGTGGAGGTGTCTCTCTTTTTTCAACCATGATGATGTAGCGTTATGCCTCACTACAAGGCTAGCTAGTAATTGTACGCTGCTGTCCACTAATATCAGCTAACATGGCTGGAAATGCTTAGACCTATGATTGATTATACTTCATACTTGTCACTCCTCAATTCAGAAAAATAACTTTTGTACTACAGTGGAGTACATCTTTATAATGGAGAGTAGTTTCAGTTAGCATTTTTATCGTAATAAGTACTCCCTCCGGTCATTAATATATGACGTTTTTAACACTAAAATTAGTGTTAAAAACGATATATATTAAAATACAGAGGGAGTACTCCGTATTACCTTCATCTTTCTCGCTGCATTAGATGTGATTATCTACTGTCCCCGTTTAAAAGCATACAACCTCCGTCAAATAAAAAAAACAACTTCTAGCTGAACCTAGACATGGTCCTGTTTGGATCCAAGGGTTATTTTTTAGCCACCCCACTTTTTAGCGCAAACAGTCTTAAGAGAGCCAAACAGGAGGGCTATTTCAAGAATATTTACAAATAGCACACCTCTAAAAACTATCCCATCCAAGAGGTACTAATTGAGGCTATTTGAGCTATTTCGGGTTGCCCTATTGAAAAAGTTTATTTTCTCTCTCTTCAATGATTGGAAAAGTGCAAAATAGTCTAAATAGCCCATTGAATCCAAACAACTAAAGGGCTATTTCATTGGAGGGCTATTTGCTTAGGCTAAAAAATAGCCCTCAAAATAACTCTCGGCTAGTTCTCCAAACATGTGTTCAAAGCTAGAAGTTAATTTATTTTTGGATGGAGGGAATAAGCATTTGAGCTATAATTCGACACATCCTATTACAATGAATTTGGACAGAACCTCTATCCAAATTTGTTATCGTAGAAAGTGCCATATCCTGTCCAAATGTTTATATATTTGGACGAAGTGAGTACGTGTATTTTCTCCTTCGACAAATATAAGTTTCTAGATGTTTTACGAAAGATTAAGGTTAAAGAGAACTATTTTAATGTCCCCTAGGAGTTTATGAGGCTGAGAAAGTTCATGCCCAGCAATACAACAATAAATATAGTGAATCATCAAGACTGGTTAGATTAGCTAGGAAAGTACCTTCCATCCGTTCTTTTCATAAGGCACATTAAAGAGTAAAAATTTAAAAGGCTATAGATTTTGAGCAACAATTACTACAACTGAAAAATATATAATGAAAAACTATACTGAGTGAATTCTATTTTGATTTATTTTCATATAATATTATTATTGTGTTACAAATAGTATTCTATTCGTCCTGATTTATAAGAAGGTATATTACAATTGTACATAGTCTCAGTAATTTAGTCTTTTTTTTAGGAAGTGGGCAGAAGCTCTGCCATTCTATTAAGGAGAAAAAGAGGTTTTACAATCTAGGATGATTTTAAATCAGCGCCTAGAAACCATTCAAGTGGGCAGGAGCTCAGTAATTTAGTCTGGCCATTAATTTTTTCATAAAATATTATGAAAACTATAAAAATTACGTCATATGAAAACATATTAAAATACAAATTTAATAATGTCGCGGGCATAGTTTAACTATTGGTCAAAGCTATATTGACTTTACGAAAAATAAGGACACCTTTTATATTTTAAGACGGAGGAGTATGATTTATGATAAATTAATGGTAATAAAACTACTAATTGTGACTTATTGCTTTATAGTATGCCTTATAAAAAGAAATAGGGTAAGTAATATTCGAGAAATACTAATAATTGAGGATAAATTTCAAACGCTAGAGTTGCTTATACGTGAGGACGGAGGGAATAGTTAGGTACAAAGTCAAATAATAAGAGAATTTCACGTGCAACTCAGAGATCAAATGAATGGTACTAACTCCTTCCAAAATACTTATCGTTTTTTTATTTTATAATATTTGGTCATTCGTCTTATTCAAAAATTTATGAAATTTTTTTAAATTTATTTTATTATCAAAAGTATTTTAGTTGTGACTTATCTTTTTTACATTTGTAATAATTTTGTTAATAAGACGAACAGTCAAAGGTTACTTTAAAAAAAATACTTAAAACGATAAATATTTTGGAACTATTTTAGAACAGACGGGGTAGGTAGGAAAGAAAGAAATAGTGATGACTTGATTGGTGGTAGTATTCATAAACATGTACGTGTCTATCCATATTGCTGCTCCCAATGCAAATTATGCAATGCAAGAATGCAAAGGTGGTGTGGGTGGTGGTCCCTGGATTAATCACCTCCATTCTTTCCAGCATCTCGCCACAGTACCTAGCTTAGCTAGAGTCCTCACCGGCTACACTGCCCGACCGCCTATATATAGACCGCTTCACCATCAGTTCATCACAAAGCAAGCAAGCAAGAAGCAATCTTGAGCTCAACAAGAACACATATCCATCTCCTTTGCTTTCTTGCTTGCTTAATCAGAAGATGTCTTGCTGCGGCGGCAACTGCGGATGCGGCTCTGGCTGCGGGTGCGGCTCCGGCTGCGGCGGGTAATTACTAATTAATTAAATAATTAACTCAACAGATTATCGTCACATATATATGCAGACGAACGCATGAACTGTAGATGCTACACCCCGCTCTATGTTTCAAGACATTTTGATTCTTTTTCTAAGTTTTGACTAAGTTTGTCTAGCATTGAACATATTATTATCATTTGTTTTGTGTTGAAAATATTGTTACGTTCTTTCTAACTTGATCAAACTTTAAAAAGGTTTAACTTGGGGGAAAAATTTTAAAACGTCCTACAATATGATTGTAGAAACGGAGAGCGTAGGTAGCTTGTTGATTACTGATCAAGCTACTGATGATATATATTATTGCAGATGCAAGATGTTCCCTGATGTGGAGGCCAGTGCCACCACCAAGACCTTCGTCTTAGCTGCTCCCTCCAACAAGGCGTACGTATTAAATTATCACTCGATCATTGTTCATCCATGGACGATCTCGATCTGTCTTTCATCAGCTTTATTAATTAACGAAACTGCATATACTAAAGCAAACAATTTTGCATGATACGTATCAATTTGCAGGAGCGCCGGAGGATTGGAGATGGGCGTAGAGAGCGGCGAGAACGGCGGCTGTGGCTGCAACACCTGCAAGTGCGGCACCACCTGCAGCGGCTGCTCCTGCTGCTCCTGCAACTGAGCCTGTCTAACTTACCCTTCATGAGGAGGATTTATCAATATGGATGCTGCTGCTATGCTAGGTTGCTACTGTTGATCAGAGCTAGCTGTTGATTGCGGCCTTAATTAGCTTGGGTATATATAAGCATGTGATTATATATATGCAGGCAGGCCTTGATCCTCTCTGGCTGGCGTCTAAATAAAACTGTCGTCGTCGATCGTATGTGTGCGTCTAGTGTGTGTCATGTTGGATCCCTAGCTAGCTAGCTTAATTGGATCATCTTACTCATGATGATCTAATCTCATGATGTACTGCTGCTGCTCTTCATCTCCTCATGCATGCCAGGCTTCTTAATATATCTATCTTTCTCTGCTTAATTCCATCCAACTCTTCCCCTGAGGAAATTGGTCAGTTTTTTACTGCTGAAAACTCTGCAGAGTGAGTGAACTGTGCACAAACTGAAACAGAGGTTTCGTGCATCATCTGAAAGAAAGAACTGGAAAGCAGAAGCAGTAACCCTGATAACTAATGTCCAAACTAAAATGAAGAAAAATGGTCATGTTTTTTTCACTACTGAAAATTCCGCAGAGTAAACTGACAGACTTCACATACGAAAACAGAAGGCTGCATGCATCCACTGAAATACCAGAAATCAAACCAGGAAAAGTGACCCTGATAACTAATGTCCAAACTCAAAACTACTGAAAGAACATTAAATGCTAATGTATGTGAAGATGATCATCATGTGCAAAAAATCTCCTGGACTATTCAGTGCCTGAAATATTTACAGTACCAGGATTCGGCAACACTGGAATCAGAGCAGAGAAAATTACAAAATACTGCCGCTGTACACAAGCAGGGGCCATGAATTCCATCATGATGCAGAGTAAGCACTAGTACTCTTTGTAGTACAACACTAGTGTGATTGAGTACCATGTTCATGACTCATGAAGGCTATACATAGACAAGGACGAAGGACATGGGCACGGCCTGCACTAACTAAGTACTCAAGGTGAACGAGACGTCTCTCACAGAGCCGGCCCAGCCCATCACATGCATGCTGATTTGCAACTGAAAACACAGTGTGCCTCAATGATTCTGTTTGCAAGTTTTTGTATCGCTCTAATATTTACATATGACATGAGCTATGAAAGTAGAATATTTTTCACAGTGGAGACCAGCTGGTTTGGGTGATAAAAGAATCTAGTTTTTTTCCCTTAATTTGTAACATCATATTATCTGAGTTTAATATACATCATATATGTCCGAGCATCTTGGTCCAACTGTTTTTTTCAAGAAAAGATGAATGTTCCATAGGTTAATTTACAGATGTAGGAGTTAAACATTTCCTTCTAAAATTTGGAGATGCTGTCACAATTAACCTTGAGACAAGATGATTATGAACCTGGAAGAACAAAAGTGAAAACGTGAAGGAAGAGACAGGTGATGCCCATCCAGTCTAATCCTGTCTAAGAATCCAAGTGCACTAATGATGAACAGATGGGCATCAAATTCTCTCGCGCACTTCTCTTCTACCCAAGACAAGCAAACATATCAAACTAGACGCTTCATCATAGAGAAAATGCAGTTGGAAACTTCAGCACACAGTGTAGCAAAGACCTTGCTTAGCTAGCTGCGGTGGCATATAAAGAGCAACAATAGTAGAAAAAGGAAAATTTCTGAAAACCTAACAAATATTAGAAAAAAAATCCTTTTTAATCTATTTCCAGATAGAGAGGTCGTTTGTTCTTTTTTTTTCCTTTTTTTTAATGAACCTTCTTGTTTTCATATGCAGTACTTTCAACCATGTTAGAAAGTAGTTTATGCATAAGCTTTAGTACCCATTCCCCATATCTCTTTAAACCATGTTGTTAGCATAATAGTATGAGTTATGATAGCATGTCACGCCGGGCACAAAGCTTAACCCCATAAGGTTTAACTCTTTTGGACGAAGTGAGCACAAAACTTGAGACGTGTGGTACTCATGCATGCATGGTATATACAAATTGAGGTGTGTGGTCATACATATACTACCTGCCTCCTTAAATATTTAATGCCGTTAACTTTTTTATACATGTTTAACCGTTTGTTTTATTCAAAAAATTTATGTTATTATTAATTCTTTTTCTATCATTTGATTTATTATTAAATATATTTTTAAAAAAGTTTTTAATAAGACAAGCAGTCAAGTATGTGTGAAAAAATGAACGGTGTCAAATATTTAAGGATGGAGGTAATACACCTCCAACAACCAGAGATGCATGACTTCACGGATAACTAATAATTATGTCCTTGTATATGTAGTACTTTTTCAAAATGTAGAAAATTAATCTATGGCTCATGGATCAAGATCAAAGAATTAAAAAGATGAGGAACCTTGGCTACTAAAGGTTCACCAATGCTTGTAAAAAAAAAATTAAAAATCGCCAATGCCAAATCGGGTATGACTTGCAAGAAACAACCAATAACATATATGGTAATAATGTAATATGAATCATCCACTTGATGTACAAAATAACCACACATACAAAATAAAATCTTGTATATGAAAGTACTAGGATCTACAAGCTATAATCCAACAGTCACAGGGAACACTATTGCAGCTGGCAATATATATGTGTGTGTGTGTGTGTGTGTGTGATGCGTGTTGCAAGCTGAGATCCATAGGATATTCTCGCCCATGATGCCTTCATCTTACAGTATATATATTTCATTATACACAGCTAGCTGCACACATCAATATATATATAATTAATACACATTGTATAAGGAAAAACCACTTGCAATGCAGTATTTTATGATTGCAAGGAGCAACCAATATACAACTCCAACCTGGGGGTTGCATTGACTTGGATCCATCTCCCATCCAATTAATCGCTCCAGCTGCTTAATTATTTTGTTTAGAGTTCACCGTTACTGGTCAACGGATTAATCAGTGGTACTAAGCTAGCTCTCTCTTACTTTGATTGGATATAGTATATATAGTCTAGTCTATATCTTGAATCTTCATGGATGTATTAGAAAGTCAGATGCCTCTAGACGATGATGATGCCTTTGCAAATGTCGGCATGGCGTAGCAGCAAGGCAATCTTAAACAAGAGTATACATGATGACATGCCTTGCAAAGTTGCAATCTTTTGATCCTATGACTGAAATGTAAATAAGGTTGGATTATGACCTGACGTACTTATGTTGATTTATTGCTCTCCATTGTAGAGAGTCAAATTAATTAATACGTTACATATAAGTGGTATATTAATTAATTGGAGATTAAAATACGCTGCCAATAAAACCACAAGTTGTGAGGCAGATATGGATTAATATATCACTTTCAAGTGTACTGCTCAGTCACGAAACTCAGCTGAAAGGGTGCAAATTAAAACGAGTACCCAAATACAACCCACACAAGTGATTACGCCGAATTTCATAGCAAAATACTCATGGAGGGGTAACAAGCAACAATCACAGCCATGTGATATCAACAAATACTCATGAGTTTAAACTTAATTTATATCAACCGATTTAGGCATGATAATCCCTACAAAGAAATTAAGATAACGCGGAACATAACATATACTTACATCGTGTATCGGTCATAAGCCAATCGACATATATGACTAGTTTGAGCAATAGACAAGACATGAGATGGAACTCCGTAGAGAGAAAAAAAAAGGTCATTTCCCCTCTCCTCCTTCCACACACACAACTTTAGAAAAAGAATAAAAAAGAAAGGGTGGTTTTACTGCTCTATATTTGTATAGTTTTAGTAACAAAATTACCATACTATACAGTAATGTTCTGACATTGATCCCTCAAAACAATATTTCGAGCTCCACCTATGTATGAGGCGTATGACTATATAACATACTATCAAAACAATTTACTCTTAATCAAATACTACCTCCGTTTTATAATGTTAAATGTTTTGACTTTTCTTTGTAACGTTTGACCATTATAGAAGTGTCATTTATTTTGTTTGTGAATTATTTTATTATAAGTACTTTGAGTATGAATTTATCTTTTTTATATTTATACTAGATTTTTTAATAAGATGAATGATCAAACGTCGTAAGAAAAGGTTAGAATGTGTTACAATATAAAACAGATGGAGCAATTAACAACAAATCAAGGGGGAGTAGCTTTCGCTCTATTAGGGATAAAAAAATGTGTCTGTTTTATTTATTCTTGGTGTAATAAGATACTAGAGGTGTGATAATTAGAAGTATGGCTGATATTAAGCTATAGAAAAATGGATGAAAGAACCAAAATTACTGTGTTGTTAATGCAAGGGTGGAAAATAGAGTACGATGAGAAAAAAAAAGAACCCTGAAATCAATCCAAAATTAAGTTTTTTGAGTAGATGATGAGGGCATAAGACTAATTAAGTGGTGGGTTGTACGTTGTTGGCAACACTAGAGGCGATCGATGCCGATTATCAAGTTTGACCTGCACACGGTCGATGATACAAATTTGGCATTTCACATGTAATAGGACATCGTCGGATATAAGTATAACAATGGATTTCATTTCAGCAGGATGTCACGACACGTATGTTCGCAATTAATTAGACTAACTAAACCGGCTTGTGAATTAATTATTATTCTCGTCGAAAACAAAGTCAACTTCATGGAGCTGCATGAGCCCAATTAAGTGAATGAAAACAAGAAGAAAATCAACACGATATATATACATATAGTATAAGCCAAGAAAGAGAGATTAAAAGCGATAGATATATTGATAGATCCTGCAAGTCAACTCCATAAAGAAATTAAGCTTTTGAGGGAGGAGGCAATGGCAATGTCAACGCCCTCGTCCGGCGCCATTATTTTCTTCCTTTTCCCCTCCGATTCGATCGATCCGGCGATCGATGGGCAACCGCGTGGCGAGGCTTGCGACGCCGTGCTTCGCCGACGCCGTTACGGTTGACGGCGTCGACGACGGCGCCGCCGTTCCGGTCGCTCACATTCTGAGCTTCGTCGACGGCCGCGAGACGCCGGCGTTCACCGGCGCAATCCACGGCGTGCTGCTGCCGTCGAACCAGTCAACGGCCGGAGGCGCCGTCGGCGGCGCGTCCGTCCTCAACGACGGCGCGATGTCGGTGGGCTCGTCGTCGTTCGACAGCTCGAATTCCTTCTCGTTCCGTACTCTCCAGCCGATGCAATACTCCGGCCAGCTCGAATACTCCGCCACGTCGCCGTCGACGTCCGGCGCGTCGACGACGTCGTCGTCGCTGCGCCAGCCGCGGCGCACCGACAAGCAGATCCTCGACGAGCTCGCCGCGGCGAAGAGTCGCCGCCGGCGCCGGTGCCAGGAGTCGCCGCTCCTCCGCCTCCGCAACGCCGTCGCCTCCCTCCTCCGAGCCGCGCCGTGCGTGTTCCCGGAGAAGTCGAACCGGAACGACCCATCGGCCGCGACGAACGGCGGCGAGGAGAGGCAGAACGGCGGCGCCGGTGGCGAGGAGGCGGCGGCGGAGAGGGTTCAGTGGGCGAGGGGAAAAGCCGGCGAGGACAGAGTACACGTGGTGGTATCAGAAGAACACGGGTGGATGTTCGTCGGAATCTATGACGGATTCAACGGCCCAGACGCCACCGACTACCTCGCCGACAACCTCTACGCCGCCGTCTGCCGCGAGCTCGCCGCCGACGAGCTCATCAATCAGAATCAGCAACATCGCGAGGTGCTCGACGCGATGGCGAGGGCGTTGAGGAGGACGGAGGAAGGGTATTTCGCGGAGGCGGAGGCGAGGGCGGCGGATTGGCCGGAGATGGGGATGATGGGATCGTGTGTTTTGGTTGTGCTCATCAAGGGTGCCGATGTCTACGCCATGAACGTCGGCGACAGCCGCGCCGTGCTCGCGCACCAGGCGCAGCCGGACCTCGTGCTGCCTCGGAACGGCGGCGGAGACGGCGGCGACCTCGCCGGCGTGAAGGAGGCGATCAAGCGGCAGTATGATGCGTGCGAGATGGGCGAGCTCGCCGCGCTGCAGCTCACCATGGATCACAGCACAAATGTCTACAAGGTATTACAAGGATTAATCGTCATTACTGATCAGTTCACCATTGCTGCATTGTGAATTTGTGGTTGATTGTATTGATTGGTTCTGATTGAATTGGTGTTTGTGTTTGGTTTGCCATTGGATTGATTTTAGGAGGTGAGAAGGATCAGGAGTGAGCATCTGGATGATCCTGCCTGCATCACAAATGATAGGGTGAAGGGTTCTTTGAAGGTGACAAGAGCGTTTGGAGCTGGCTACCTAAAAGAGGTGTGTGACTGTGTGTGTGCATATTACTACTCCATACCTCAATTTAGTTGTTAGACCACATAATCCTTTAGTGACAATCAACCTACACTTACCCCAACTAGAGAAAAAACTAATCTCTGAGTTTTTCACTTGATTGAGCTTTCTAGTGGCATGAGTGATAGAACCATCATGCAATGAGTTTTTTTTTCGGGGTGGGGTGTGGGTCGAGAGCATCTTAGTTCCTATAAAAACCGAAAGTGGTTTCATTCGCTGGGTTTAACAAAGCTTTCATTATTCCCATTATTCAAAAACAAAATATAGAAATCGTACGGGAATTAAACTAGTTCCTATAAAAACCGCATAGTAGTAATCATGCAATTCACATCAGCTATAAACATATATAAAAGAAGAGTTTTGTACGGTGCAACAAATGATACCTCAAAGTATAAAATTAAACAAAATCTAACCGTTCATTCATCGTGCCACTCTGAAATAAACCGGTTGTATTGTGTATCTCGAGGTACCAATACATTAAGGTATTATATGTTGGACCGTAAAAAACTCTCACGAAAGAAACATACTCTTACCGAGCTAGTAATTATCTGGTATTGCAGCCTCGGTGGAACAATGCTCTTTTGGAGGTATTCCAGGTGGACTATGTTGGCACCTTGCCCTACATCACTTGTCGTCCTTACATCCGGCACCATCGTCTCGGGCCACAGGATAAGTTCTTGATCCTCTCCTCCGATGGCCTCTACGAGTACTTCACCAACGAAGAGGTGGTGGCGCAGGTGGAGGCCTTCACTGCTAGGTACCCTGACGAAGACCCTGCCAAGTACCTTAGCCATCAAATCCTCCTTCGCGCGGCCCATCAAGCCGGTGAGTTCTACTCCCTGTGTTTGTATTCGCTTGGTACAAATTTAGTCAAAGTAGTTCAACAAAGTCAAAATGACTTATAATATGATACGGAGGGAGGAAGTAATATAGGAGATACCATACCTAAAAAATGACCGAGTTTTTTGGTTTCCTCTATCATTCTAGTTGCATTACACTTGTTTCTTTCTGATTAATTAAATAACTACTTATTACCAATGGTTGTGATTGATTTTTGATTCATTATATATGTAGGGATGGGGTTCCATGAGTTGCTAGAGATTCAACAGGGAGATCGACGACAGTACCATGACGATGTCTCCATCATTATCATCTCCTTGGATGGAAAGATTTGGAGGTCATCAGAGTGAACTAATCCTGTCCTGACCATACTGATCAATTGCTACCACCAATATTGACTTGGTAGCATACATGATGGAATCCACCAATGTACAAAAGGGATCAATCAATTACTGTAAGGGAGTAGCACATGGAAAATTTCCCCTTGTGACTCAAAATCGATCACAAAGCAATGAGCAAGTTTTGGCGGCATTTTTTTCTTGTTTCCATTGAGATTTATGAAGGGATGGTACAGGATACTTCATTTTAGGATTCTTGTTTTGATTTTTCTGTAACTTGATTAACCTTCTAAGAAAGAACATAAAAACAAAAGAAGTTCCCAGATTCGATCATATACTCTTCCTTTGCGCCAGAAAAGGTGGGCGAAATGTGGCAATGAACTTTAAAGCAGAAGTGTAAATTAAAACCATTACAATATTTCTGAACCACATTTATAGAGGGAGCTAACGAGCATAAATTAATGTAAACGAGTTTGATTTGAAACCAATTCATCCAAAAAGGTTTGAATTCCTCTAAAATAAGTCCCCTCTGAATCACACATATGGATGCGAAAACCGGGAATAGAAAAAACTCATGATTTCATAGAAAGGCAAGTGTAAACACAGAGAATTGCAAACCACCATAAAAGGTAGAACTTTTTTTACTGCATGAAAATACGTGAATTTAAGATGAGAGAGACTTAAAGAAAATTTTCCCACAAAGCTGTACCTCATGTTAAATTATTCTACTCCAAACTTGGTAGGAACTTGTCATTCCATAGGAATTTCATAGAATATTGTAGGATCCAATTTTTTGCTTCAAATATTTATATTTAGAAAATATTCCTATAGAATTAAAATCATTCAAAATTCGTATATTTTTCATTCAAATCAAACGGGCCTAAAAAAAGTTCGCGTTTTCGCGCGAGAAGAGCAGCTCATTAGGGAACTAGGGAAACGGAAGTGCCAAGCAAAAAGAGAACAAAAATCCCACTCCGCACTCTACCAGTAGCCGAGTATAAAACCCCCGCCGAATCGCGAATTCGCGATTCGAGAGGAGGCGATCAATTGAATCCAATCAAATTCGATTCAATTCCAATTTTAAAAATTCAGATCGAATCGAATCGGATCCGGATCCATCCATCCATGGCGCCGCCGGGTCACCAGCTCCGCCTCTGGTGGCGCCGCCGCGGCCGTGGCGGCGCCGTCGGTGCCACCTTCGCCGTCGCCCTCCTCGCCGCCGGTCTCCTCCTCGCCCTCTCCTACTACGCCTCCTCCCTTTCCCCTTCCTCCTCCTCCTCCGCCGATCTCGTCGGCCTCACCCTCGTCCGCCGCGCCGAGGAGAAGGGCGCCGGTTAGTGTGTGCTCCTCGATTCGCCCCCCTTTCGTTCGCTTTGCAACGGCATCGGTTAGTTACAGTGGTTTGAGTGTGTGTGATTTTGCAGTGTGCTTGGATGGGAGCGCTCCGGGATACCATCTGCAGAGAGGCTCTGGTGCTGGATCTCGCAACTGGCTTCTCCACTTGGAGGTGAGCAGATTTTTGCTACTGATTTATGGAGGATTAGCTTAGTTTGGACAATGCATGCTTCGTGAGTTTGATATGTAAGCACTGGAAAGCACTTGGCAGTAAGAGTATGCAGTTGCTCGAGTTGTTTAGTGCTCAAATTCTAGGCATGATTTAGCTGTTACTGATAAACGAAGGGTCTATTATGGTTTTGCACAAGCCAGTGGTTTGGATGGCAAAAAGAATGGCATAATTAGGTTGTTCATCGGCACTGAAATGTAATGTTGTGGTGGCATAATTAGGTTGTCCATCTGCACTGAAATGTTGTGGTGTCTAGAAGGCTTCTGATTGTTACCAGTTTTCACCTGATGGATACTGCTTGATGCTTCCAAGTGTCATGTTCTAGTCTGCGCAACTTTTCTTGTTTTTGTTATTGTTTTGATATTCCCTAAATATCATATGTTCCATGAGTTTTAGGGTGGAGGCTGGTGCCGGAATTTGAGGTCTTGTGCTTCACGTCAGAAATCTGTGTTGGGTTCATCGCGGTACATGGAACGCCAGATTGAGTTTGCTGGGATCTTGAGTAATGACAAATTTCAGAACCCAGGTAGCTGCATTTCCTCTTTATGCTAGCTGATTGCTCCTTTATTAATAATGTTCAAACTGTTGTATTGCATCCATTAATACAAAGTGTACGGTGGTCGCACCTGCTGGTAAAACAGTCATGCCCAAATAACTCAAGTTCAATTACTGCCACAGTTTTTTAAAACATTGTTTTCTGCAGCAGCATCAAATCCTCATTGAGACTTTGAGAGTTTTAATATTTCTTGAATTCTTGTTTTGCAGCTTAACCTATCTCCATATCTGATCATATTTCACTAATTGCTTTTGGCACAAATAATATATTTCACCATCTGTAATTCTGTATAAACCAAGCAGTATGTGCATTTATTTTTATCACGCATTCAAACAGATGCATCCATCTAGTATTTACTTGTTGTGAGGTCAGGCTCAATAGTTGACTAGAGAATAAATTCCTTAATCCATTCGAGAATAATATTTTCCAACTCCTAAAATACTGGTATTCTCATTTAGCTTGTCTTGTATGTGCAGATTTTTACAATTGGAATAAAGTAAAGATAAGGTATTGTGACGGGGCATCATTTTTTGGAAATGTCAAGGACGAATTGCAGGTTTGATTTGCCTGTTTTTCCAATAGATGCTTTTAGTAACTCAGTATTTATTGATATTTCCATAAAAAAAATATTCTGATATCCAGGTATTGTTAATCTCTGCAGAATGGTACAAATTTCTTTTTCCGGGGCCAGCGTATCTGGGAAGCAGTAATGAGCGAACTTCTACTAAAGGGACTCAGACATGCTAAGCAGGTAATTCCTTGCAAGCACTATGCTGTTCTTTTTTATTTTCAAGTGTAGTGCAGACATGATTCAAATGTATGAATCAAACATCCATCTTAATTTTATACTATTTCCCTGCATGGATTATGCATTTACTTGAGGTCAACTGGATAAAATCATTAAAATATGGAAGGCTGCATTGTAATAGAAGAATGAGTCCTCTATTCAGTAATCGATTGAATTGCACACAATGTTTCGGTGTGTTTCTGATAATTTGTATCAATCAATAAAATGCTGTTTACCAAAACTATAAAGTATTCCAAAGAATCAGTATGACTAATTTGTGCACTGATTTATGACCAATAAATGACGTGGACTGCTACATATCAATAACGGTGTCTAACTTTCAGTATACCCAAGGGATTTCTTCACCGTTGTGTATGAAGTGTATATTGTCTATTCGGTGGTCTTTACTATGTTTTTTTTTCTCACCGTAAAATGTATTCACATGCTTATAAAATGATTATATCTTGATATTATACACTATGCTGTTTTCCATATAAGAAATTTAACTGTTTACTGATGGTGTAATGCTGATATTTTCCAGCTTTCAGGCTTTTCTAACAGGATGCTCTGCTGGTGGGCTAGCCACATTCATTCACTGTGATAATTTCCGTGCGCTGCTACCAAAGGATTCTAGGGTTAAGTGTCTTGCGGATGGCGCCTTTTTCCTTGATGTGTATGTTTCCAAATCACCTTTGCATGTGCTTTGTGATTTACATTTTTTTTTCTTTTGCATGCATGCATGAAGTACTTGCTAGACATTCTGTGTCAATCAAAGTATGTGCAGCTGCAGGCACAAATGGTAACTAAAATGCTTCATACATCTAAAGCTTTTTGAGCGTGTGAACATTGAAAATCTTGTGCTGAAGCATGTATAAAATGGAATTGTCCAAGTGATGATATTTATAATTCTTACTCTGGCGTGGTGTTAAGAAATCTTGCATGTACCATTCTGACTTTTCATATAAGTTTTCTTCAGAGATTTTATTTCTTCTATGGCACCTAGGTTACTAGTTCATTTCAAGGCATTGATCATCAGCAAGCAAACATGTTGCATGCCCCTTTATCATTTGTTGATCAGGAATAATAAAGTATCTTAAATCTACAATATCTTATCTTCCTTCAGGCATCAATCCTTACGGCATTTCAAGGGGGAAAACAGAGTGAATGGAATATTGTACTGCATTACCTTCAACCTTAATTTAGCTCATACTGTTTTATTTTCTCCATTACAGAGAGGACATTTCCAGGAAAAGGACCATGCGGGCATTCTACAGTGATGTTGTCCGTCTTCAGGTATCTTTCTCTTCCTCCCTCCAAAATTATCTGTTTCCAAAATTCAAAGCACTTTTTGTAATGTCCTTTTTTCAGGATCTGGGGGAAAGGTTGTCGCATTGCGGTCCAAACATGGATCTCGGCAAGGTTAGTCGCTAATTACATGGCATTGCAATCGTTAAGCATGTATTTATATCTGTAGTCTTGCTATCCCTGACCTTATACTATGCTAAACCCTGGCCCTTAACTTTGTTTCAGTGTTTCTTTCCAACTGAAATTGTAAAGGACATCATCACGCCAGTATTTGTTCTTAATCCAGCGTATGATGCCTGGCAGGTATACTTATCTCCACTACTAGAATTTTTTCAGTGTTATATTTTTTAAAAAATGATGTTCACATTTTCTTAAAATCTCCCATTTCAGGTGCAACACGTTTTGTCTCCAGAAGCATCTGATCCACAACGTTCATGGCTAGAATGCAGGCTGGATATTAGCAAGTGTGATTCTAATCAACTTGAAATTCTCCAAGGTTGAGTCGCCTTGCATCTTAACTTACATACTTATCTGGCTTTCTGGATTTGTAGTCATGTTTTGCTATTCTAAACTAATTTTGCAGGTTTTAGGAAAGAATTGCATGATGCTTTAAGTGCACTTAAGCACAAAGGTGACTGGGGTTTTTTTATTAACTCATGTTTCATACACTGTCAGTCTTTGAACTCCTTGACTTGGCATTCTCCGTCTTCTCCTAAAGTCAACAACAAGGTAATGCTTTCATCCCCTAAAACAGAGAACAGAAAAAAAAAAAGTCTACTGTGCAAGGAAACATCATATGTCATGTCAAACTGACAAATAGTAGGTTAACTTGTGTTGAGGGTTAGTTAGCCTTTGCAAATTTATGGTGACCGTCAGCTGACTTAATATTTACAGTGATGCTGTTCTTGAGATTGCGGATTGCTTTAAACCATTCGATGTACGAGAAAAAGGTGTCCTACTGTCCTCTTGTATATATAGTTTGCTAGGACTCACAATATATAGAAAAATAAACTAGGAAGCTCCTTAGCTGTGCTACTGCTGTACAGGAGTACATCGTCTAAACCCCATACAGAATATTTAATGTAACCTCACAGGACATCCCTTTGTAGGCATCTGTTGTAGATTGCATGTCTCCATTACGGATATTACCTCAGATTTGTTTAGCTCCCTGCTCATAATACTACTTAGTACTGAACTCGTAACCATGTAGATGAAGGTGTCAATATCTACCAAATCTTCTTGGTTTACTTATTCAATATTTTGCTCGAGGTATAACTTCAAATCTGCTGAACAGACCATTGCAGAGGCGGTTGGAGACTGGTTCTTTGACAGGAGAGAGGTGAAAGAAATAGATTGTGAATATCCCTGCAACCCGACTTGTCACAACTTGGTTTTTTCCAGGCCTTTCAAGGGATAGTGAATTTCTAAACAGGTTTCTCCTTTTCCATGATGCTGTAAAATCAGGAATTTTTATACCAATAGCCAATCGGTCATCTTGTAATCTTCAAGATTTGTTCGGGTGTTTGACACTCTAAAGCATACCTTACTCTAGATCCGCAGAACTGATAGGTTGGCTGAATCATTTTCCACGCAATTGTGCAGGAGTAGAATTATAGTTTATTTGAAAGTAGAGATACATGTACTGTGCAACCTGTTTTCTATAAACAAACAAGAAGTGTATTCTTATACTGATGTGGTATTGCTTAAACATATCTTGGGTCAATCAGCCCTATTATAATTTGCACTCTGTACCATCAAACAGCTCAGGTCTTCAATTACCCTTCCTACTAACGTGATAATTTCAGGCTCTCGAAATCAAACATGTCGTTTTCTTCTGACCTTTTGACCTTGTCTACTTATCGGTTAATGAGATGCATGAATTCTGTCATATAATATGTACTACTCCCTTCGTTTTAGATTGTAAGGCGTCCTACCTCTTTAGTGGGACGTCTTATAATCTAAAACAGATGGTAGTATGTAATATGTTACAGCTGCAAAATTAACTGACAACTCCATCTCACAGAAAGGCCAAGGGCTGTCATTTGAGATAGATGGGCATCTAATCTGTCGTTATCCCTTGAGCAGTGGGATTACTCATCGTTCAATTACAGGGACGAGCACCCTGTGAAAGAGAAGGCGGCTACGAAAACGAAAGCAGCAAGAGTCGACGGTGATGCCGCGTTAGGTTCGCTCATCAACAGTTGTCTTTCTTGCCCTCCATTTCTGGTCCATTCATAACACCATTTTTTTCCCAGTTCGTTTATTTTCTTTTCAAAGGAGTTGTTCTCAATAGTTAGATTGAACATGACATTGCTTATCACTCGTTTTCAGAAAGGGGAAAAAAAGGACATTACTCTATTCATCACTTGTAGTGGTAGGTGCATGTGGACATGACACTGCTCTCCAGGAGCAAAACGACACAAACATTGTCTCCTAAATCCTAATTCCGCATCTAATGCTTTGGGCCCAATGAAAGCATAAGTAAAACTGCCATTCGAGCTAGTGTTGATTAGCCATCAGAGGCGTAATCAATCACACTTAGAAATTGGCTAGTTTCTGTCACATGATGAGGTGTGGCACCTAGATATTTCTTTGACAAAGTGATCTTACCATAGAAATGGCCAAGCTTCACAAATATCTGGCCGTGTTATCGTCACACACACTAAGCAAATTAGCAAAACAGCTACTGGGTCAATTACCAAACCTGACGTGGAATAGCAGCCATGACTTGGAAAGTTTCCAAGCTGTGTTGCGTCCTCAACATCCTGGTCAAAACAAACTACAGTAGCACTTGGCTTGTCTCTCATATAGTCATCTTTTAGTCCTGAAACTCTGCAAAACAACAACGCTTTTGCCAATAATTCCTTGTTATCTCCATGAATTCCATTCAAGATCAACCAATCTCAACCCACTCCACACGGCAGGCTTCACTGTTAATCAGAGTTTGTCCTCACATATACCTATATGTTGCTGAACTCCATATCTTTCGAAGTGAAATGTATGATTTGTTGATAGAACTTTTCTTGGACCGCAATTTCTAGACATTTTTCCGACAATCATACGTACTGGATCTCACAACATCACTGCATGTAGGAGCACAACGATACACAGGAAAAATGGGGGTAAATCGTCAAGGACAACCAGTGTACCTACAGCTACAGGCAACCAGTGTACCATCACCTTCATTTTATCAGCCTAAAAATGAAACCATCTGATGCTGATGCCATTACTAGCAGTAATCCGACTGTAACAGCCGGACGATATATGATGGACAGTGGCACTGACAGAGACAGTGACGCCACCACAGTTCAAAGAGCCGATACATACTACATACAATGTCACATTGGCAGCAACAGCAGCAGCAGTGCAGCTAAATTCATGGCGATCCATGGACCACCCTGCTTGCTGCAGCATCACACCAGGACATGAACTCACACCATTATAACACGAGACAAGGGCCAAAAATGGGCATGATTTATCACACAGAGAGGAGGGGTCAGGCCGGCGCAGAGCTCACATGCCATGGCAGGCTAACTTTAGAGGTGATGAAACCGTTTCACATCTCTGCAACCTTCACCACACAAACACTGTGTGATAGATGATGAATAGCTCTAGTCTCTGGTTTTTCAGAGCTCCTATGCATATGCCAAGATTTACCCAGCAAGCCGGAAAATAGGGTGGACACACAGACAAAGGGGAGTGGAGGGCTCTACTTATTTAGTCCCTATCTATTAACATTTCATGGATCGCCAGAAAGTTGCTCCAAGATAGCCATTGGATTTTATCTGGGTTTTGGATACCGACCGATGTTTTGAGCGATTGTCCGTGTGTTCCTGCTTCATAGATCGTGCTCAGGCTTGTCCAGGGTACCGCTGTCACTGTCTGCCATGCGGCTCGAGCCACGGCCAAGCTTTGAGAAGGAGCCCATGGCTGAAGATAGCCCTTTGAAGCTGCTGCTGCCCTCACTGAGGTTGTGAGATCGCCGAGACCGCCTTCGGGTGAGCTGCGGGGATGCCGGCTTGTCAGGATCACAAGCAGACCTTGTTTGGGCCACCACCAGCCGTGAGATGCTGCCGCGGCAGAATGGGCAGGCCGGTGAGGGCGGTGTCAGGGTCGTCGGATTAGGTTTGTTGTGACAGCACAGTGCCAGCGTGCACGGTGCGCACATTTGATGCCCACAGTCTTGCACCTCAATGGTGCAAGCCTGGTCGAAGCAGATGCAGCAGAGCTCGGCATCACTAACCTGCACCCAAGTGATCAAACACGGATATTCAGTCACCAGACAAATGCACACAAAACTAAATTACCCAACGTGTTTATGGGAGCTCAATCTGACAGATAACATGTGAATTTGTTCAGCAATCAAATACCTCTGAGCATGCATCTTCATCAGCACTGTCATCATAGGGTGGAGGGGATGGCAGGGAGTACTTTGTGCCATTCAGGATCTTCTTCTCCCTCTCCCTGTTTGCTTCCATCAGAGCTGCTTCCAGGAGGGCTTTAGCTTCTGGATCAAGCTCACTGATGAACTTAAGTGGGGATGGCCACACCATTGGCTCTGCTGATGAAGGGTTTAGCAAAGCTGCACATGCTCCATGGTTGCGTTTCAGCGCAACAGAATAGGGAATTCTCCTGGGGAAACAAAAACATTTAAAATTTCAGTGACAGAGCATGGGAATTCAGCAAAATGATAGATCAGGTTTGAGAAGAATAACAAAGTCCCCATGATTTGCAAAATGAGAATTCAGCAAAATGTCAGCTAGTTCACTTGTAACTAGACTGAGTTCTACTGCCTAAGGGCTGAAGGGATTCTACTAAACACTTGAAAACAACACCTGAACTTCCACTAACTAAACTTGACACACATCACCGTTCGTAATTAGTTCTTCTATATACACCAATAAAAAAACTGCAGGGTAGAGATCTGGTTCTCACCCAGCCGAATCCCTTTGGAGCCGATCAGCTCCCCAGGCAAGCAACTTCCTGATGCAATCCAAATTCCCGCTACGAGCGGCCAAATGCAACGACGTGCTTCCAGGGAAGCTGCATCAATCCATCAACAGCACATTGAATCAGCAATTGCTCAAGTGAATTAGCAACCAACACAACAGAACAGCTGATCAGGATGCCAAGATCAGCAGCATTACCCATATGATCCGGTCAAAGCCGACACAATGGCGCCGTTCTCCAGCAACATCTGCACACACCCCGGCCGCCCCTGCCTGGCTGCGAGATGCAGCGGTGTGGCGCCGTGGTCGTCCCTGACATTGACAAACCGGGCGAAACCCCTGCCAAGCTTCGACAACAGCAAGTGAGCAATCGTCGCAGACGACAAACGACAGTGATATCCAGAGCAGCACCAGCCATCACGACAGGGATCTCACCATGAATCAGCCACTGGCGTGGTCTGCGCCGCGGAGAGGATGGCCTGTAGGCAATCGACATGGCCGTAGTACGCCGCGTGGTGTAGGCAGGTCCTCGCGTGAACCGAATCGAACATCAAGATCTGGTGCGAAATCATACTGTCAGTGATCTTTTCAAGCGGAATTATACTAATAAGGCTCACTGATTTTGCAGTTTTTCTCACATTTGCGCCGGCCTGGAGGAGCTTGAGCACGCAGTCGATCTTGCCGTGCATAGCCGCGAGCATCAGCGGCGTCTGCAGCAGAAGAAGAGCAAGCAAGGTGAAAAAGACGAGATTTTTAAACAGATACTAGTCGGAAGAAACAGTTAGTAAGTTGCAAAAAAGAAGAGATTTTGATGAGATCCCTCACCTGCTTGTGCCGATTCACCGCGTCCGGCGGCGCCCCGCGATCCAAGAACATGGAGAGCACCTGCAAGAAAAAGAAAATAAAAGAGAAAAAAGGGTGAGACAAGCAAGTTCAGAGACCATGGAGGAAGAAGAAGCAGCAGCAGCAAGTGACCTCGATGCGGCCATTGGCGGCGGCGATGTGGAGGACGGAGAGGCGGTCGTAGAGAGTGGCGCGGCGAGCGAGGGATTGGTCGGCGGCGAGGAGAGCGGCGAGGGCGTCGAGGTCGCCGACCTGCGCCGCCCGGAAGAAGTCGTGCTCGTCGCCGGTGCGCGCACAGCTGACGCCGTGACCCATGGATGCGGCGGCGACGGCGACGACTCCACCCGCCGCCGGCGAAGTGGGTGGAGGTGGGTGCCGCGTTCGTCAAAGAGTGAGAATGGGGGAAGAAAGGAGGCCAACGCCTCTTTATTGAGCTCATCTCACTCTCTCTTTCTCTCTCTCTCCTCTTTTTTTGAATAGATTAAAAACTGGTAAAAATATCTTCGAATTGTTTATTGGAGTCTTTCACTGCTGAAAATTTTCATTCCTCGTAACTGCAACCCCTTATTTATGTCTCTCTTTTGAATTTTTTTTGGTACAGCTTCCCTCTTTTAAGTCATTGAAAATTCAGTTGAACCAGGTGATTGGTTCCATTCAGCGAGAAATTAATCTTGATGATTTGTATGTGTAGTTTTGAAATAATTGGTGGATTGTACGGATTGGAGAAGGATCCGCATTTCAAAAAGGGTCTAAATTTTCTTTGCTTCCTTTTCATAAGTCTCTCGGAGAATAAAAATGGAACTTATTTGTGACGTTCTTTTTCAGAAATCTGCAGCTTCTTTCGGCCAGTGGTCTGATGTCTTGTGCCTAAACTGTATTGTAGTAGAGATTAGATTAGGTGCTAATGGTAGTACTCACTAGTAAACGCCTACCGTTGCTCATTTTCTCTAGTTATCGTGGACCCTTCTTTCCCTTCTTCAGAGGCAAGTCTATAAAAATGTCTTTAGCTAGCATCTCTTATTTTTGTTTTGCCACTCTACATAGGCGGACTGAAAAATTCTGGGGTTTTACCTACCGTTCATTGACTAAAATAATAGCTGCAGGTTAATAGGGTCATTTCCCATGCATTTATAGAGGCGAAAGCTTTAATTTTTCTCATAAAATCGTGTGCCGGTCATTGTTTATAAAATGTCTACCTAAAGCTGTTACGAAGTGGTGCTATAATTTACAGTGAAGTTTCTTTTTTTTTTGGGTGAAAAAGCATGTTTTGTAAATTGGGAGATATTTGAAATTTGATTTGGGTCCTCCATGGAATAGTTGATCTACAAAATAGACGCAAAATAGAAAAGAAAAGTGAGAGTCATGATCTTTGGGGATGAGTTGGCATGTATGATTGATGATGGCAATCATGAACTCATGGTTCATGTTCTTTTTTCCGGTGGGGTGGAAATGGTTTTATTGGACTTGTTATTAGTGGTCACAAATCAAATTATTGCAAGCCAAAAGGAAGAACTCGTAAGGAGACGTGTCTGTACAAGAAAGGGAGAGCAGATGGTAAACGTAGGACCCATCACTCTATGCATGTGTGGTACCATTATACCACCATTAGACATGCAAAATCCTCTTTATTTGGCCTTTCATTAGCTTGATTGTATCCATTATCTAATAAACTAGCTTGATCATATATAGTTAACTTAATTTGTATGTAACCTTTTTGTTCCACAAATGGTGGTTGGTGAAAGTTTGAAGAAGAATGATTCCCTCCATTTTCAGGGAGACATCTTGCAAGCAATGTGGTTTAAAGAAGGGGGCACTTTTGTTAAAAAAAAACCTCTCTTTCTGGGTCGTGTCGGTGATTCTTTCTTTCTTTCCGGCAATTGTTTTATTTTTGTTGGAACCGAATTATTGAAATGAGTTATTAGTTGTTGAGAAAAGGATAGCACAAAATCATTGAAAATATTGGTGAGGCCGGACGACATTACTCCCAGCTTATAAAACAATAATATCGATAAATGAATATTTGAATCATCAATCCCATG
Organism: Leersia perrieri; assembly: GCA_000325765.3. Lineage (NCBI taxonomy): Eukaryota > Viridiplantae > Streptophyta > Magnoliopsida > Poales > Poaceae > Leersia > Leersia perrieri. Next base: position 526,681 of record CM002483.1, read on the forward strand.
CACATTGAGGTGAGCAATGCACGGGACACGACAAGAAAGTTTTTCAAGAGTTTGAGCTGTAAAAGCTTTTGTACACAACTTCAGTGAATCCGGATCGTCACAACTCGTACAAGAAGAAGAGTTTTGACAAGGAGACATTTGATTGATCATTTGATGTGATCCTAACTCTCGTTTTGATGTGTTTTGTTTTTCTTAGGCCTTGTTTAAGTTCCAAAAAGTTTTCTCTAAAAACATCACATCGAATTTTAATTTTTAGATATATGCATGGAACATTAAATGTAGAAAAAAATTAAAACTAATTACACACTTTAGATGAAAATCTCGAGACAAATCTTTTAAGCCTAATTAGTAAATAATTAGCCATAAGTACTACAGTAACCCACATGTACTGATGATGACTTAATTAGACTTAATAGATTTGTGTCCGAAATCCCCTTCCAATATAAGTCACACACAAAAAGTTTCTTTTCCAAAAGGCCTTAAAACACCATGTCCGACATATATGCAGCGTTGTCTCATCACAGATTCGAATTGGGGCTTTCTACTGCAGACCCACAGTTTAGGAATGGTAAAACTGCAACCAAAAAAAAAATGATCCGAGGAGTAGTAGGTTTTTGTTATTAGCTAGGGGTAAGGTTGACAGTTTGCAATTTAGGCCTTTTGATTTGTAGGAAATGTATAGGAAATTTAGAGGATTTCAATCCTATAAGAAAAATTCCTATGGAAGCCTTTGAAACAAAGGATTGAATTCTACCAATTCCTATGAAATTCATAAGGAATGAACAATCCTTTATAAATTTTGGAGGAATCCAAACATGAGGTTTTACCTCATTTTCATCTTCTCATGCCTACAATTCCTATGTTTTTCCTGTGTCTCAATCAAGCGACTGTTTTAAAACTTTTCTGTGTTTTTGATTCCTATAGGAATTCAATAGGTAAGACATCCAATTCCTGCGTTTTTTCTTTTCCTATGTTTTTACAATCCTGCGTTTTAAAGGTGCCCTTAAAAGAAACGGGATTAGATCACCCTAACCGAACCCTATGGTGAGTTGGTGACAGTGGTAAGCAGCGTTGAACTTGATAAGATAGTTCTAAAAAATAACTTGATAAGATATTTTTTTGCCCCTCAGCAAATAAATGAGCTCCTATTTGAACTTCGACCAATAATATTGCTATAGTTTTTTCAAACTTTTATAATAGTGTGAAGATCTAACTATTTGCAAATTCGCCGGAAATAAACTGTGATCAAAGTTCGCATACCTCAACCAATATGGCCAGTTATTAAAAAATAAAATAAGAGGAGTAGTAGTAATTTACATGTTCCAAAGAGGCCCTACTGATTTGTCAGTTTGCATCCAAAGATGATGGGCAGGGAAGATCTCCCGTGGGTAGGAACAGGGCATGGATCGGCGAGCTAAGCACATGTCATGTACACAACCATTTCTCATTTCTTATTAATTACTCCTATTTTTTCGCACGGTTCAACAGAGTAATTAATTAATGGGTACACACATGACACATCACTGCGGCATGTACCTGGACTGATGAACCACTGGGGCCACAAGCTTTTTTTTTAAAAGATAATAATGGGGGCCACAAGCTGGTTTGGTTAAGTCATTTTCTGCCTACTTGCTTAATGCACATGCTATGTTACATAAATCGATCCTACTTGGAGAGCCAGGTTAGTTACTGACAATATCATACTAATCAATTTTGAGTGGATACATGCATGGTCCAAATGGAACAGTAGTACTCTGATTAGATGTACTCATAATGATAAGCATTTTTATTAACCCAAACAACCTAAACTTCCTTGCTAGTATTAAATCTTCAGCAGTAGTTGCGCCGTTAAAGTTAGCTGCTTTAACTACTGATGAAATGGATCAACCTTAGCTTAACTTTGCTGACGAGAATCCGCATGACAGTGCATGATAAAAGAGATAATTTTGGGTTGCCATCAAATTAACTGCAGAGATGCATCGAGCCACTTGTGACTAGTGTACGTAATGTCAAATAACAGAACACTGTTCTTCCAATTGGGTCACTATTAAAGTGGACCTACGCTTCCCTAGTGTGGTCTCTCTGCTGATATAAGAATCAGTTCCAACCACTAGTTATTGTCACTGTGGTGCCCATCGATCTTGCACCACTGATTAGAATGATCATCTCAAATGACACGTTTATCCCATCATATTTCAGTTTGGAAATGATCAATGGAGCAGAGATTACTCCTCTGATAGTTTGTCTTTCAATTTATTGTTCGCGGATAAATTTTTAATTTTAGATTTAGTTATATAGTTTTTTTTCGGGGTGGGGGATCGTAGTTTTTGTCAGGATATTCACAGTCATACATGTTTTACCTATAAATAATATTTTAATCGTGTATTTCCCGTTCTACGATTTCAGCTGTAGTTCAAACAATCAGAGCATAAGAAATTGAGCACAAGTGTAGGTGAGAAAGTTCCGAGCACATTTTTCACATTAATAATGTCTTGGTATTTTTATGGACTTCTGGAATCAGTTTTTCCGTGTTTTGCAGATGAGGGGTTGGACAAAGGTGAAGTAGATGTGATATAAGCAAACTCGCCAACCTTTTGAAGTATCCAATTGGTATTTTCAATGTATAAATAAGGAGTAGTTATAAGATCTTTAAGGCCGACATATATATTGTGGCAAATTTTAGAGGAGATCTTACATGCACGACGGTATGGTGTCATCTATCGGGGGGATTACAGTCAAAATTGCTCGATAAAGTTTGCTTTTGATCTTATTATGTATGTAAAAATAAAGTCAGACGAAAATATCTTTGCTTAGTACGCGTGGCATGCATAATGCTGACAGATGTTTCATTACAATGGCATCCATAACCAACAAACTATATTTGATATAGTAAACCCAGAGTTAGAATATGTAATTATGAGTGTCTGCGTTGTCAAATGCTTTTAGTTAGAAATTGTTTTGCTATCATGTTGATGATGATATGAGGTACGCGAGAGAGTGACACGTCCGTTACCGGGCAGGCCATTGGTTGTTACAAATGTTGCTATTGAATCGAAACGAATCCAATGAAGCGTGATTATGGTGGGGTACCAGCTAGATCTGATTGTAATTATCAATTTACTAGTACTCACTAATTGTTGTGTAGTTTGAATGCAAAGCAGAGCTTTGGTACTAAAAGGTTTCGGTTACCAAACATCGGTAGGTTTCGATACTGACATGTCTGAAAGAGAGATGTGGTTTTACATAAGTGAAATCTCATGGATTTTTACGTCACTTGCTCTGAAAAAAAGCCTCTGCAATGTGGTAGAATAGATCTGATCTAACATTCCATCAGGCAAATCACAGAAATACTGTAATTCGAGCGTCCTAGTAACATTTCGATCAACAAAGGTAATCGAAACCCAATACGATCTCCATTTACAAGTTCAGTTCCATTTAGGAAGCCTCTGAAAAAATGTTTGGGCTGGGCCATCGAATGTAAGTCTTACACACATCGTCTGTTGCTAATTGAGCCCAGCCCATGAACTACTGATAGGCCATTCGGCCCATTTGATCATACTTATGCGAAGAGATCCGCATTTTGTCGCCTCTGAATAATTGACTAGACCAAACAAACCAAAAAACTCAAGAAGAACATGTGGCATCATCTGCGATTCTATGATCCGTTCTAATTAAACATTGCTGTGTGCACCATGAATTCGTGATCCACTCTGACAAAACAAACATTCTCTGGTAACGTTTTCGTGAACCCCAGTCTGAATCACTGAATTGTTCAGTTTAAACTTAAGAATGCAATACCACAGTCCAAACAACCTACCAACCCAACATTTCTTTAAACTCCAGTTCGATAATACCATCAAAGTAGATAATCAAAACTGAATTTTTATCAGTCATGTATCCATTCATGTACACTGTATATATAATCTCAAATGTAGCAAGTATATATGTATAGGAGGATTGATCAACAAGTTCATCACTTCTCTTGACAAATCGATATGGCAAGAGCGGATAACTTCTTATTCACAACTTGATCGCTCTCTCATCAATGACATATGCTGCTGCTGATGACGTCACCTTTGTCAGTAGTAGCCGCCACTGTACGACGCCATCGTCATCGTCACCGGCATGCCGCCGGCGGCGAGCTGGCCCTGCATTCCGCCGTGGCGGTAGCTGGCCCACATGTGCTGCTCCTGCAACAGCAGCTGCTGCTTCCTCTCCATCTCCGCCATCTGCACGTACGCCGGCGGCGCCACGCCCAGCGACGCCGCGAACGGGTCGCCGTCCGGCCCCAGAACGCCGTGCCGCGGCGCCGCCACGCTGCTCGCGCTCCCCGACGCCGCCGCCGTTTGCCTGACGGCGGCGGCGGAGGAGACGGCGTGGTCGTACATGCCGTTAAGCAGCAGCGTGTCGAGGCCGCCGCCCATTGACGGCGCCGTCTGCCGCGACAGCTTGCTCGCCGTCTCCACCAGTGCCACTTCCCAATCCTCCTTCCCTGCTGACGTCACGGTCGCATCGGTGACGTCATCCTCCGGGAACGTGACCCACTCGCCGTCGTTCGCCGCCGCTTCGCCGGAGAACAGCGCCAGCGCGAGCTTCTTCTCCGGGTTTTCCCCCACGGGCTCCCTGAGGTCGACGAGGTCATGACTAAACGACGGCGACGGCTTTTCCGGCGTGTTCTTCGCCGCCGGAGCCGATTTCTCCGGCGGCGAATAGGCGGCGTGATGTTCCGGCGCCGGGAGCGCCTTGATCTCCTCGTCAATTTTGACACGCGGCGGCGAGCTCTGGCTTGCGCGGCCGCGCTCTTGCACGAACTGCTCGAGAGTGCGTAGAAGCTTGTCGTCGATGCGATTCACGCCGGCGAGGTCGGCGGCGCGTGCGACGCCGGCATCATCGCACCAAGCGTAGAACCCAAGTAACCCATCGATCTGCCTCGCGGCGTCGACATGCGCGTCGAACACCTTGCCGCAATCGGGATAACCCATCTCAAAAAACCGATCGAGCAGCACACCGAGCACGGCGCCGACATCGCCGCAGATCCGGACACTCTCCACCACAACACCATGCAGCGCCGCGAGCACGACACGGCTCCGCCTCGCGCCGCCGGACGGCCGGCAGGCCAGAACCCCGTCGAGCAGCTCGTGCAGCCTCGCCACGCGTCCCAGCAACGCCTCCGTATCCACCGCCGCCGGCGCCGGAGAAGAAGAAGAAGACACGACGAGGAATCGGGCGCGGGCGTCGAGGTAGGCGGCGAAGGCGCGGACGAAGGAGGAGTGATCCCACGAGGCCGAGTGCGCCTCGTCGCGGAATTGGAACACGGCGGCGAGCATCGGCGGCGGCTTGAGGAGGTCGTGGCGGAAATGGGGATCGGCGTCGGGGGAGAGGAGGCGTTGGATGAGGGAGAGGCATTTAACGGCGACGACGTAGTCGCGTGTGCGGGAGAGGCGGCGCGAGAGGGAGGCGGCGGCGGCGGCGGTGTAGGGGCGGGAGTGCGCCGTCAGGGAGACGACGGTGGCGACGTGGCGCTCGTCCGGCGGCGCGTCGTCGTGTGACGTGGCGCGGACGATGGCCACGTCGAGCTCCGGCGCCACGGTGGACGACACCTTCGCGAGGCTGATCGATGTCTGGTCCTTCATCGCGCCCAGCGCCTTGCGGATCGACATCGCCGCCGGCGATCGATCGAATGCAGTGCGCGGCGGCAATGGCGACCAAGGTGTTCGTCCGTGTGCTTCTTTTTCTTGGCGAGGAAGAGGACGCGGTTTTGGAAGGGGATGGAATGGGTCAAAGTGGGGAACGGACGGCTGGGATGAGGTGAGGGGTGGAGATGGACGGACGAGATGGATTTGGGGTTTGGAGTAGGAAAGGCGTGGGCGGCGGGCGCTGACAATTGGGCCCGCTACTTCCTGCGTAAGGAATTTGGTTGGGAATTTCATTTCTTCTTCCTTACGCACGCAGAGAAGAAATCAATTAATTCTTCCTGCGTAAGGAATTTGGTTGGTCCAAACAGTCTAGCGCTAGTAATTAATTTGATTTCTTCTTCTCTACAAATTAAGTCTCGCCGTGCTGTGGTCTTTCCTCGTTTGGACCGGGAAAAGTACAGTTTTCTATTTTGATTTGTTGTCATTTTGTTGGGTGGATTTGTGCCACTAGGGAGGTGCCTTCGAAAACAAGGTAGTAAAAGAGAGAAGGGAAGAAAGTGCCGGGAAAAACCATGCAGAATCAAACGAGTGAGCGGATATGATATGGGTGGGAATTTTCGTATCAAGAAAGCATATCATTCCATTAGATGACAGCACCATTCCATATTCCAAATATGCTTATTACATACTGTAAATTTGTGGCCATGAAGGAAATGCAAAAAATGGCATTGATAGTTCAGTCACTAGAAAAATAATTAAAGGCTAAAATTAACTAAACTCCACGCGGTGGAGCTGAGATCAATCTTAGGGGTTCTGCACCCATAATTCGATTAGATGATACTGATTCCTTTTCTTTAAAAAAGAAGCGGAAGATTACACGATGCGGGCCATAGAGAATTTGCAGGCAATGGATTGCATGCATGGTTGCTGACGTCAGATGGAAATTAAGATGCGGAAGCAGGCCGTGCAGTGAAAGCTGGCACTGATCTCCTTGCTGGAGTATCTTCATGGGTGGGCCTAATTCTGAAGCCCATCATGGGAGGGCCTTGATCCAGTGGGCCCAAAAAACTTCAATATACTGCTACTCCATTTCCTATTTTTAATTAATTTGACCATACCATATAGTATCATGCACGAGTATAATCAAATCAATCCTATAAAAATCTGTATAATCAATTGTCTAACTAGATAGCTCTAGTATTAATTCAATCCTTCATCTAAGGAAAACGAAGGAACACAAATGTTTTTTTAAAAAGAAATGATGGCATGGGCCCCCTGATCCTGGCTGAGTTGCGTTGCTGCAGCGTAGCGGCAGCATTCTATACTGACTAGAGAGACTATGTAGAGAGGACATTACATGCTAATTAACACAAAATTTCGTAGGGAGTAATAGTATATGGACAGTGGATGATGGCAGGGCCTGTTTTGTTGGTTGCCGAAGATTGCCACACCAGAACCTAGGCTGCCTGCACAGTTTTCTTAGCATTCCTTGCTATGATTGTGTTACGCCATATATTTTAGTATTTTTTTGGGGCCACGTGTCATATACTCAATCTCCTGCTAAACATTAGCAAAATTTGTGGCCAACAAATTCTCAGTCACATTTGGAACTTCATCAAAACTTGTGACTTATGGTGAGCCAATCATTTATCAACCCTTGCATGTCTTAAAGGGCATTTTATAAAACTCAATGGTGTATTAATTGTAGAAAATTGGATAAACTCAACAACAAGTTAAAAACGAGATAAAAACTCGATGGCAAAATTGTTGAGCTAAAACAAATTCGGTGGCACATAAAATATATTCTGGTCTATTTAAATCTTATCATGGGTTCTGAAATAGTTGCAGGAATATATACGGAGAATGATTGCAATCCTAAGCAGTAATCGCTTAAAGCTAGTATCGGTACGAAAGAGTTAGCACCCACATGTGTGTCGGGGAGTATACATGACAAGACACAATTACTGCCATCTGTACGTATTCCTTTAAAAAAGCAGCTATGCTGGTATATGCATCCCACTTCACCTACTCTTATTGTAAATATTTCGAAAATAATCAGATTTTAATTGATAGCCACATCTAAAATTGTAGTTAAGGTGAATATTCTTCTAGAGGAATATTTTATTTATTTATTTTAGATAATATTGTAACATATTTTTTATCCGTAACAAAATATGGGCATTCAGCTTATCTCTTCATAAACACTCGGCATTCCCTAAGATGTTTCAAAAGGCACCTAATATTGTTCTTGAGTTGCATATATATGTATCCACCTAGCATGCAACAAGCTGAATACTCGCTCGAGATGTAATTTAGTTTCTCTAGATACTTAGCGAACCAGATGCATGCAGTTGGCACATTCCACCACACTGCCAAAGGCATATCGTACGTACTAGTATATTGTATGATCAATCGAAGACCATGGACAGTCCTAGCTTATGTAGCTATTAGCTACACAATCTATGCATGCATATGGATCGAGATACCATAAAGAATATTTGTGACATCTTGGATGCATGGGTTAAATCATTATTCCTCAAGAATCCAAAAAGAACTGATCTGATAGCTAATAAACATCTCTCTCTCTCTCTTTCCCCCTCATCATACTGAGTATATTGCATACTTAATAGCTGGTAATATATAGATCAATGAGAGATCGAGGATAGATGTAGTAGCTAGTATATATAGATCGAGCTAGTAGTAATAGTATGGTGTAGTAGTAGATGGTGTTTGGATGGATGAGTAGTTGCATGTGCATGGTGACTTTATTCTCCCAAAGGGGAGAACAGAAGAGAACTGGGAGAGGGGAGGAGGGGCCTAGGCCTTCGAGAAAGCAAAGCAAAGCAAACCCAAAACAAAGCTATCAAAGCAAAGCAGTGCAGCTCTGCTGCTGCTGCTGCGAGAATCTGATTCCCTGCCCCTCCCCCCTCCTGCGAGTAACATGCATGCATGCCCATTACATTTCGACTCTAATTCCAGATCTATCTATCTTGGACCAGCTACCAACCTAGATTACCTCGTCATCTCAGTACTGATCTCTTGCTAATCACTGTAGTACTCACTCTTACCAACCAACAGCAACTGAACATTGCATGCAATCTGCAGTCGGTCCTCTGTTACTGCTCCTCCTACTAAGTAATTAAGCTCTCTAGCTAGCTCCAGTACTATATCTCTATATATTATCTACAAATGATGATAATGATATCCACCTCCTCACTGATGCATGCATGATATATACTATGTGAACCTCTCTCTCTCTCTCTCTCTGGAACACAGGCACACACACAGACACACACACATTCTTTCGTACGCTTCATTCACTTTTCTGTGCCAGTCTTGTTGGTAGCAGCTTGTGCTTTTGGGCACAGCGTTCCATCATCTATCGATCTATCTATAGCTTGGGCTACCATGCATTCCAGCCATAGATCGACGAGCTATAGCTGTAGCTGAGAGAGATTATACTCCATCATCAGACTAGCTAGTCCCTGAAAAAACAACCAACCGGCCACACACACACAAGCTAGCTAGTAGCAATACTGAACCAGTACTGAAACCTGCAGCATGCACTTCCTTCCTCAGCTATAGCTCATCTTTCTCCGTGCACTTCTCAAACTTCCATGCACACCACGACGACGACGACTGAATTATGTACTGGTGTAGCTAGCTCTTGGATGATCTTGTACATGATGCTAGTAGCTCTCATGCATGTCGATATATGCTCTCCTTGCTTCCATTTTTAGCCTCTCGAATCCTTCAATTATATTGGATTGCGTGCATGCCTATCTATATATGCATACCTGCTTACCAATATATTCCTTGCTAGCTACGTGTTCATAGTTAGTTATAGTTATACTGGCAGCTAGCACATCATGCATTGCATGCAGAGAATTTCAGACGCAGCATATATGCTGCTAGCTACCTAGCTAGTCATATATATACTACATCAAATGATGAATTAATCGATCTGTTTCGTTCAGATGTCTTGTATGTAATGTAATGCATTCGTGGCAATTGATAGCTGAACAATTAATGGAGCAATTGTTCGTTAAAAAAATTGAACAACTGCATATATGTGTAGTTTATGTACTTTACATTGATATACAAGTTTTGGATATTGATGATTAAGTAGCTAGCAAGAATGGATGCAGCTGGCTAGTGAGACTAACTTAGTTTGCTAGCTAGCTAGACAGGATCAGTATATTATATATGGTATATGATTTGAGCTGATCAAATCAAAATGGCCCTCATGAAACACTAAAGCTCAATCTGTGGGATATCTTCACACTTTAGTACGTTCTATCACTGTAAAAGGAGGAAAAGGTAAAGGTAAAAAAACAAAAGAGCCTTACTTTTGAATGGGCGCCTCTCAGCCCTCTTTGACTTCCCTTTAATTTGTAGTCGCAATTAGCATTGCAATGCTATTGACAAACCGTACTACGTGTACTATACACCGTAGAATTTAACATATAGTATATGTATGTTTTGTATGTGTGCTTCCATTGAAATAAAGGATACCGAAAATAGACTACGAATGAATTGATTGTCCACCATATATACAGGTGGTATTTCATGTTTGCTATATGGATATACTAATGCTCTTATTTAGAGAATTCAAGCATGCACTAGATAGAGATATATAGTTGCTAATGTATTTATGATATATACAGAAAGATCAATCGAGAGACATATATGATTGTTGCGCCAATATAATTAACATTAAGAATTGAGATAGAAGGCATCACATAATAATATATGGGAGAATTGATTGACATATAATAGGAGTTTTCATGAACAAAATGAACAACAGTAGTGGTACACAACTTGTCCCCAAATGCACGAGAAAAAAACCCTAACATTTAAAAGAAAATTAAGAAGAAGAAGAAATACATCAAGTGAGATAGATCATGCATCCAAAGCTAAACTAGCTAGAAAATACTAGTACTACTTTTGCATGATCAAACTAAGCACACTCCTCCAGTCTTCATTGGGACATATTAGCTATATACCTACTATATAGCTAATTGCAAACACAAAATGCAAATGCCTCGATCACCACCAACCTTAACTTAAAATTCCGTTCTATATCTCACAAACACCACATCATCATATCGATCCATCATATGACATATATCTAGCTAGCTAGCTAATCGTAGAATTTGCATTATACTTGCAACTCTATATATCTCGTGATTAGCTAGCTAGAGATTGTGATTAGGTTGATTACAAGAGATGATTACCTGTAGTGGCACTTGAGTAGGAAGTGTATCCTCCGGCGAGATGATGATCGCCATACATGCCCCCTCTTGGGTACCCTGCAGCAGCAGCAGCAGCTTGATCTCTCTTCGACGACGGCATCGCATGGCTATGGAACTCTCCGCCGTCTTCGCCGCCGCCGTCTAGGCCTAGCTGGAACATCCCCGGCATTGCCATCGCCGTCGCCGGCGCCGGCGCTGCTGCCATCGCCTGGTCCATGGCGTGGTGGAAGAACGGGAAGCTCTGCATCTGCTGAAATCTCCATTGCTCCATGCCGGCGCCGGCGCCGGAGAAGGTGGAGCCGAGGCTCATGGCGTCGAAGTCGGCGAGGCGGAGCAGCGGCGGGAGGATCGAGAGGTTGCCGCCGGCGCTGCCGAGCATCGCCGGAAGATTTTGCGGCGGCGGTGGTGGCGCGTTCGCCGTCGCCGTCGCCGTCGTGCAGGTGGAGGACGTCGTGGTCGTCGTCGAGGCGCCGGACGCCGACGCCGCCGCGGCGGCGGACTTGGGCTTGGCGCGCTTGGCGTGACGGCGATAGCCGCCGCCGACGGGGACGTTTCGGAGGGCGCCGCCGCGAGTCCAGTAGCGGCGGCAGGCGCGGCAGAAGTGGCGAGGCTGGGAAAGGGAGTAGTTGTTGAAGTAGCAGAATTTGGTATTGGTCGAGTCGCAGCGAGGGCACTTCAGCCCTGGCTCCGGCAAAGGGATCCTCGCTATCCGCGCCCTCTCCGACATCGACATCGGCTTCGCCGCCCCGCCGCCGCCGCCGTCGGCAAGCGTGCCACCACTACCCGCCATGATTGACTGCTGCTGCTGCAGTAGCTCATGGCCAGTACTGTTGCCGTCACCGCCGCCGCCGCCGTTGCCACAGCCGGCGGCGAGCTGGTGCTGGTGATGGCCGTGAGCATGAGCATGAGCATGCTGCTGCTGAAATCATTTAATCGATCAATCATTCCATCGAACCAAATTAGTTAATCAAACACAATTAGTTAAAGTTAGTTAGAGCCTAAAGATAAGAGAAGCTAGCTGAATCAGAGGCATGAAAAAGAAGAAGAAGAAGAAGCAAACGACGACGATGACGAAGACGGATTATTTGGGAAATAAGCCATAGCTAGTACTCCGTATATACCAAGAGAGTGGTGCTCCAAGTCCGGAGTCATCCGGATCGGAATATTTAGCTAGCCCTAGCAAGTATATTTCTCTCATCTTTTTCCAGTTTTAATATATTTGCCACAACTTTCTCTATGGCTTTTTATTTGTGCTTGTGCAAAAGAGAGTGAATAAAATCTCTGGATGCAAAGAAAAGAAAGAAAGAAAGAAAGAAAGAAAGAAAGAAAGGGGAGGAAGACGATGACTGGAAAATCGATTATTACCTGCTGCTGCTGCTGCTGCTGCTGCTGTTGATGCTGCTGGTTGTTGTTATCATTCCAGCTTGAGGAATCCAGGAAGGCAGGGGGGAAGATCATGGTGGGTGGTGATGCTAGCTAAGCTGCTTGCTGAGCTGAGCTGAGCTCTCTGGAGAGAATTAAAAGTGCTAGGGTTTGGCACCTTGTTTTTTTCTCCCTGCAGCTGCTTTCCCTTCTTCTAGCTACTCTCTTAGCTAGCGACCTTGTATTTTTGTTTCTGGTGTGTGTGGCCAAAGTTTGTGGTTTGGTGTGATGATAGTGGAGGACCGGAATCAGAAGGGGAAGAAAGCTAGCTAAGACTAAGAGAGGAGAGAGAAAGACAGGATCAGTGAGAGTGAGGTGGATAGATGAGTAGCTATGGGGAGAAAAAGAAGAAGAAGAAAAAGGTGAACATGTCATGTACCACCATCCTTCCTTCCATGTAGCCATCCTTATTTTTTGTGATTTTGTGGCTGCTTTTTTCTTCTTTGCCGCGCTGCTGACTGCTATAGCGCTGCTCCCTCACTCTTCTGCTCTTCTGAAGAAGAGGAGGGACACCACCGTGCAAGAGTGCTGACATCTAGCTACCCCTAGAGATACATGGATGGATGGATGGATGGCCGGTGATTAACATGTAGTTGTATTTGTATTAATTGGACTCGCCTCCTTGCTAATAAAATCAATTAAACTGAAATGAATTTAATTATTTAAAAATGCTGAATTCAGTTAGCTCCACATCGATAAACTAGCGCAGGAGAACAACCTAAAATGTGGGGATGATTCTTTGGCTGGTTTTTTAAGGTATTTGTTGATTCCCAAATTTGGCTATAGTTTGAATTTAGAAAGAATCAAAGTCAAATTAGGAAAGATTGGAGAAATCTCACAGAGGCAGGTCGGACCGGGGACATAATGGTGGTCAGACCGTAAGTATATGGCCGGTCAGACCGTATGTATATGAGCAGACAGACTTACAGCATCCCGAGCCCGAATCCAATTAAGACTCTTGCTTGGAGGGCGGGGTTTCTCGAGTTTTAACACTTTCCTAGGCCTAATTAGATGTGGAGAAGACCTCCTAGACCCCTAGGATCGCAAGACCACCCCTCCTATAAATATTTAGGAGGCCAAGACCGGTTGACACCACCAATCAATTGCCAAAATCATATCCTACAACCCTCTAGTTCTACATCTTCCTTCTTCTTGTTACCTATCACAAGTCTATCCTCCTCAATCCCCAATTGCTCGTTGTCTCTCGTCTCTACGATGTTAGAGGATGTCCTAGCTGGCCTGCCGAGCCTATAGGATAAACCAACGCGCGCTCACCCTGACGGGGTCCCTCCCGGGTGATCGTTCGACGGCATCTACCCCCACGACGGCGCATCTCCGGTGCCATTGCGGGTTGCATGAGGACGTACTCACACGTGTTGGTGGACACGATCCGCCACCAACAGTATTTATAGGCATATGACCTAGCTAAGTTATGCCTTCTACTGAGTGCGTGAGCAAGCCCAATGTGACTTGGGTGGGTGGGAGTACTCTTCGCGGTGCACACTTTAACAATATACTTGCATGTGCCAATTAATTCAACTTTTATATAGATCCATGTGTATGCACACAAATGTCCAAAGAAATGTTGCATATCATGACAACGATCAAATGTTGTTGCTTTGAAATGCTTTAAACTGTTGAAGGCGGATCGCGGCTAGCACGTTGTGTGTGAGGCACATCCTTGTGCAACCCGCAACAGCACCCGGAGACGCGCCGCCGTGGGGGTTGTAACACCCCAGCCCAATAAAGCATTGTAGTGTGGTGTTGTGTTGGCCCAAATGGCCCAAAAGAGGTGTGCAGTGGTGGTTTAGTATCACCTTGGAAGTTTAGATGGTGAGGGTTTGCTTATAAACCTTCGTGCTCTAACCATGGTACCACCGGGTTAATCCTTTTATACGAAGCGAGGACGAAGGTGAAAGTGTGGTACTATGTGAACGCGGGTCCGCTCAATGTGAGAGCGGGCTAATGCGACTGATGGAGCTGAGGCAGGGTGTTACAGTTTGTATCAGAGCATAAACCTTGTCCTTCGTGCTTCAACCATGGTACCACTGGGTTAACCCTTCTACACGAAGCGAGGATGAAACGATTATAACACCCCAACCCATTGAAGCCTTGTTCTTCATGCTTCAACCATGGTACCTCTGGTTAACCCTTTTACACAAAGTAAGGACGAAAGTGTAAGAGTGGTACTGTGCGAACTGGCTTAATGTGTAGAATGGGCTAATGCGATTGTTGGAGGCATGATGTTACAGTTACAGGGTAGATGCCACCGAACAATCATCTGGGAGGGACCACATCAGGGTGAGCGGGACCACATCAGGGTGAGCGTTTTGTCTTTGGCTCGGTAGGCCAGTTAGGACGTCCTCTACCACCATAGATACAAGAGACGACAAACAACTGGGTTGAGGAGAATATACTTGGAATAGGTACTAAGAAGAAGGGAGACGTAGAACTAGAGGGTTGTACGACTGATTTTGATGATTAATGGGTGTGTTCAGTTGGCCTTGGCCTCCTAATATTTATAGGAGGGTCTTGCAATCCCAAAGGTCTAAGAGGACTTCTCCACATTCAATTAGGTTTAGAAAAGTGTTAAAACTTGAGAACACTAGGCTCTAAGTACGGAAACCCAAAATAGCCAAAATTGAACTCAGAACCGTCACCCATAAACCTACGGTCATACCGCCCACATATCTACGGTCAGACCACAATCAAGTCTCCGGTTCGATTGGTCATGCAGTATAAGTTGGACCGGCCTTCGCGAGATTTCTCCAATAATTTTAAATTTGGCTTTGATTTTTCTAAACTAAATTATAGTCAAATTTAGGTGTCAAGAATGTTTAAGAAGTACTTATACACTCTACCTTTAAAATCCACATTAGTACTCTCACGTTTGAGCAGGAGCAGGCCCATTTGAAGTACCAAAGTTTAATAATTTCGTCCTCGCATCGATTGTCCTGCCATTTTGAAAATCTTGGCATTGCGTTTCTAGCTTCTAGATTTCCCGAACAAAGAGCATGAAATGGAACGGAGGCTCTTGGTTAATTTGCCATTCATTTGGTGTTTTTTCTTAACTCATTCCACCAATCCCTAATTGATCCACATATATTTGTTTGGTTCGGTAGTAGACGTACTATATATTGATCCCTTCCCAAATGGCTTTTGTTAATTAATTACTATGCATTCCATGAATAGTTGGTGTACACTCACTTCAAGTTCTACAGGGATGCCCAAGAGACAGGGCACATGCAACTACCAACGGCAGTGCCCCAATTGCAATCTGTTGTTGTTGCCCTGTAGCTATAGCTGGGCTAGCAATTGGCATGTCTAAACCCACACGTCCAACACACTTTGCATGAACTCCAAGAAACTAGCAGCCAAGAAGAGATTAGATGTGCACATGTGGTACAGTAGATACAGTCTTGGGCCTTAATCTAATTAACTAGCTACTATAGCTTAAGTATTATCAACGTATAGTATGTTGCCCAGGACCGGATAACCTGCAACTGGTAGGCTTCATCTGCAATACTAGTTAATTAGGTTTGTAATTAAGCGATATGTATACTAGATAATGTGGCACACAATCTCCTGACATCAAGTTGATCCATCTTCTCGATCGCTTGAAATGTTGGGTATTGCACATCATATGTTTAATTTAGAGCTCCTTTACGGTATTTAATACTAATTTATACTACTCAATTATCCTGATAAATGGTAGAGATTAAATGTATACCAATGCCATGCATGACATCTGTATGAAAATAACAATCCTAACCGTGTGATCTCATTATGCAAGAAATGAAACATCATGAATTTGCAATGGCATATTAGTTAAAGTTAATGGTGTGGTAGATAATTTTTTAGTTAACAGATCAATTACTATAATACCCATACTATTCAATGGATATATTTCATCGATATTACTCCCCTTATAGTGTTTGAAAAAAAAATACTACTCCCCTTGTTATAACTACTAGTTGATACCTCGCGTGCCGCGGGATTTCGAAGTGAGAAATATGTAACCTTTGTGAATGAAATAAAAAGTTTTATAATATGTATGAATGCAGCTCAAAAGGATTAGGATAAATGGAGATGTGTAAAGACTAAAGTGTAACCTACATTATAGTTATAGTTAATGTGACCAGTAAGGAACAACACGACAAATGGAGCTGATATCAACAACATATTAAATTGATTTTTGAGCTGTGGTTTCACTCGCATAAAATTGATATGTGCAAGCTGTTTCTCTTTTTGATGGATATAAATGAAAATGGAATCTAAAAAAAGGTTATAGTACCCAACATAAACATTCCAAGTCATGACAGGAACTATCGAACCAGGGAAAGATTACCTCACCAAATTACCATGTCACCTAATGAAACATGTTTAAACGAAGCAGCAAAATGAGACAAATGTAGGGAATAATTAGCTCACCAAATTGACCATTAGGTTGAATTAGTATGCACTGCTATCAGGAAAGAGAGAGAGAGAGAGGAGAATTAGTTCAGTCATTGTGTTAACTTGAATGATCAATCAAACTGCAATGTTTATAATTGCAGAAAGACTACATTTGAGGCTAATAACTTGAATGATCAGAGTAATTGACTAATGTCCAAAAAAAAAAAAGATAACACGTCGGGAAAATAAATTGCTGGAGCTGGCGAATGTTCCTAGTCCTAGAAATGCTCATGTATAAGAGTGGGAAAATATTGTGAACCAAGAAATTGTATATCTGAATTTGCAACCCAGGTATCCCCACCAGAATAAGCATTAGATTGAGGAGGTCTGTAAAAATCCAAGAAATTGTAAAAGCGTGCAAAAATAGAAAGATCCGAGGCAAAAACATCACTCATGATGATAAAACTAAATATGCGCACGGAAATTAATTAGCTATTTACCTTTTCCATTTTGAAGATCGGATACAAATCGAGCAATCATATATGATCATCATCTTTGGCACATTATCCACATAGTTAGTTAATAATGAGGAACATGGTAACAAAATTTAGAACAAACTAAAAGTCAGGAAAAGCCTGAAATGAACATCGAGAACTCAAGATAACCTGAAAATCTCCCGTTAGGACCATCACTGATATTAGGATTGGAG
This sequence comes from Leersia perrieri, assembly GCA_000325765.3. Taxonomy (NCBI): domain Eukaryota; kingdom Viridiplantae; phylum Streptophyta; class Magnoliopsida; order Poales; family Poaceae; genus Leersia; species Leersia perrieri. The sequence continues at coordinate 544,098 of CM002483.1, forward strand.
GGCAATGAAGCCACTGCTGCCTGTTGTCCAGAGCTACTTGTGATAATCGTCTCCTCTTTTTGAATGAATGTAGGAAAGGTATTTGAAGTTTGGTATTTGAGGGCTGCTATGGTAGGATGAATTGCAAGGGGCATTAGAATAAAATATGAATTAACCATAGGCAATAATGCTTATACAATCAATTTGTGATGTTACTGCTCCTAGTTAATACAGAAATTAATGGAGGAAGAACAGAGAGAAGGGGAAAAGACTTCTGTACCTGAAGGCTGAAGCCCGAGCGACGTCACTGTGCATGGGCCCGAGCCACATCGTCAAGCCTCCTGAAGAAATGGGCGCAGTATGGCAGGCCGGCGAGTAAGGAGATGATGAGATCTGGAGGCGGCGGCATCGGTGGAAACAACGGTGACGGCAATCGGGAGCGATGCGACGACGACTGGATCGAGGCGGCATCGGGTCTGAAGGTGACGGCGGCGGCGTCAACGATAACATCGACCAAATCGGCGCCCCATCGGACGGCGTTGCCGGCGACCGGCGCAGGCGCCAGGGAGACAACGCGCGCGTAGGGCAGGCACAGGCACAGGCGCAGGCAGTAGGGCGGCGGTGGCGCGGCTGCAGCTGCAGGGCTTCGGGTGGAGCGGCGAAGAGATGTGAGGGTGGTAGGTCTCACTTGTGGGCCTTTGGGCTGATGGGCTGAGGAATGAGATATATTTTTCAGGTACACACGTGTCAGCAGATCGTGAGTTGATTGGGTTGATCGAACGGACGAAGTTATACAGTGACGTGGCCTCCTAGAATTTTCAGCTTTGTGGGTGGATTACCATAAGAGAAATTAATTGTTTCCTGCCAATTAAAATTGTGCATGGCCTATAAGGACAGTGCAACTTGAGCAGTCCTCACCAGCAATGAACTGTATGCATGTAGTAAGAAATCACTGTATAAAATGGGGCCGGGTTTTTGACAATTTTGCTGTCCTATCTTTAATATTACAGGTAGCATATGCCAATCATTAGTTAACTCACGTGCCGTTAATAATTTGGATCATTTGCTTGAGATCAGCGGTACGTCCAATTAATTGCAGACTAAGGCAGCCTCGTTCGAAATCGAAACTGCCTTTTCAGTTTGGATTTTCTGTGCACGTAAAACGAGATAAGTCATTAACACGTAATTAATTAATTATCAACTATTAAAAAATTAAAAATAGTTTTATATATTTTTTAAGACAACTTATATANCGTGATTATTTTACAATTCGCTATTTTAAACATGAAAAGGTTTAATTTTATTTTTAAAAACTTTTGTGTAGATTTATTTCAAAAACATATCGTTTAGCAGTTTGAAAAACATGCTCACGAAAAACAAGCTCCTATGCTAACAAGAAGGTGGCGGCTTGTATTCTCGTACATATAGTTTCCTTAATGTTTTCTCTTTTCAGTTGTTGGTGTCTTGTTGGAGGCCTAGATTATTTCATCGGATCAACTTTGGAATATAGCCCAATTAGTATATTTCTCAATTTCGTCGAGCAGCTCGGTAAAAACTATTTCAAAGTAGAATTAAATATAATTATATGTTGCATGCAACTACAATGATCAATTGTTAGGGCTAATTCATTTCAAAGGAACTATAAAGAAAAAAGTAGAGAATATGCAATCCTTTGGAATGGGGACTAAACTGTCACTTGTTTCAAATGAATCTACCAAAGGAAATCTCCAAGAAAATTCTCCCTCCAACCCAATGGTTTTAATCCTTGCTCTCGAAAACCATATGAATGGATTTTTTATTTTTTGTTTTCCAAACCTTTAATTTGCACACGTATTCTCGTACTACTCCCACATATGTTTTCTCTATTTCTACGTTTTTAAAACCTTATAAAGCGAATAAGCCCTTTCGTTATAAATTTAGATGAATAATTTTACGGTTCTTGAATAGATACCGAGAAATATCAAAAATTTAGTGTAAATTTTGATATCTCATATTACTTGAGATATATATACCGAGAGATACTAAATTTACACTTAAAAAATGGTATCTCTTAGTATATTTTTAAAGACTATAAAATTGCTCGGGTTATTAGATTCACCACGATCAAATGGTACCTGCACTCTTTTAGTCCGATTGATGCTATATTTCTATAGACCCTCATAGCGAACGCATTATGACTCATTTTAAATGTATTATATAGATGATCTCTGTCCGTACAAAACGATCTTTAGGATAATCTAGGGGCACTTTCATATACAGTGAGGATTGTTCCCTACATATATATCAATCGTTGAAAAGAGAAGATTATAGGATGATTGCTTGAACAACAAAGAAAGCCATATGCATTGTGCACTACATGCTTGCTTCTGGTCCCCAGTGCTTGCGAAAGGAAAAGCTAGAGTGATCTATTATTATCGATCGAGCTGCTAGCTGCACATATATATAACTGTAGCAGTCGATAGTTCTGTCTCGCCAATTTTTAATACTTTCCAGGAAAATCTATATTTATCATTTCTTTATTTTAAAGACAAGAATTTGGGAAATTATCGATGGTCAGAATTTGAGACAGGGGGCGGCGGCGTCGACTGCTGATGGATCGCAGCGGCGGCGGCTATGGGATGGTGAGCAATGGCCGCAGCATCGGTGGGCTCAACAGCGGTGTCGACGGGATGGGCACCAACAGCGGCGGCGGCGGGATGAAGACTGGCAGCATGGTCGGCGTCGTCTCACCCGCAGTCACCGCACCGCCTCTCCCAACGGCCGACGCCGCCTCCTTCCCTCAGCCGCCATTGTTGCGGGGCCGTCGGTGTGGATCCATTCATCGTCGTCACGGCGGCTCGCGCAGCCGGATTCCTAGGGAATGGGTCTAGCGCCACCGGATTGCCGGTCGTTGACGTCCTCACCTCGGCGGTGCTGCCGCCTCGAATCAGCGACGAGAGAGGGAGAGGAGGGAAAGTGGGGAGCGGGCCGGCGTTGGAAAGCTGCACGGCGGCGTTTGGAGGCGGTGAAGGGAGAGCGGAGCGGCATGGCGTAGGGTTAGGGTTTGGGTGTTGTGTGCGTGCGTGGGGGAGGGGGCATGGGGAGATGGAGACGATCTGGACCGTCCTTGTAATTAGATGGAGCATTTTTGTACGTTGGATATAGCAAAAAAGTGTGACTGTGATATTTTGATCATTCAGCTGATATAATTTTTGCTTGTGTAAGCCACCAGCTGCTGCACACGTACGTGAGAATGTCGTCGAAAACTTGCAGGTTTTATGTCCATCAGTCACAGCCGTCCGACAGAGCAATTGATGTAGTGAAAAACAAATCAATGATAAAGCCTGATCGATGCTTGTTACTCCTAGTAGTACGTACTTATTGATCAGTTAGTCTCATTTGAGCACGTCAAGGTCTGATGACCGGGTGCTCTCGATCGTATTATTGTTGTAGAATGGCTATGTCGAGGATCACGCAATCACACCACATCTGTATTGGCTATACTACTGAACCTTGCCGACTATTTCAAATTTCAATCAAAGTTTAGGTGGGTTTTTCAACTGCTTGCCGTACTAGTACTGTCGGTGTCAGAGGCTCTATACGTACACCAGCAGAAAGGTTCAGTTTAAAACAAATTGATGACTATATATACTCTTAGTATCAGAGGGAGAAATTGTACACAAGGGGCTTGCAAATGTGAAACTGTACAATTGCTTTCTTTGCATCATTAGGTTAATTTGTTATTCTGTGCTGTGCTTAGTCATATTAATCAGGTAGTAGTATTAGCTAGCTAGCTTGTTGAGATAAACGTTTGCATTATCGATCAAAGGATGTACGGCACAAATGAAAGTTTGACATGAGTATATATTATTGGGAATAGTCCCACATAAAAGTTTAGGGAGAGTGACACCAACTTATAAGTGGGGGAGTCGTTCATCTCATGAGTTAGCTTTTAGGGTGCAAAAAGATTTTCTCCCGGTTGTTTCCGCCTATAAAATAACAAATGGTATCAGAATTGGGTTCACAATCTTGGCCCGTGCATATGATGTAGGCCCAAAACCCAGTGGACCACGGGTGTGAGTCTCGTGTGTGGTCGGTCAGGGCTGAGGGGCACCAATATGTAACGGGGGCTAGCCATTGAGGTGTAGAAGAGATTTCTCCTCGGTTGGGTTGGGCTCCCCGTCTATGGGCCAACAATTGGCATCCAAGTTGGGTCCACAATCTTGATCTGTGTACATTCTGATGGTGTAGGATCGAAGCTCAGTGGACCACGGGCAGGGGCGGAGGCAGGTTTGGCCGGGAGGGGGCTCATCCTCTTCTTCTTCCTTCCCTCCCATTTTCTCCAAAGGATCCAGCGGGGTAGGGGGTGCTCGAGCCCCTCTTGCCCCTACGCTGGATCCGCCCCTGACCACGGGTGAGTCCCATATGTGTCTGTGTGTGGGGCCGATCAGGGTCAGGGATGTGGGACACATAGGTTAGGGTTAGGGCCAAGGAATACCAATGTGTAACGGGGAAACTTGTTGGGAATAGTCCCACATTGAAAGTTTAGGGGGAGTGACACCAACTTATAAATGGGGGTAGTCACTCAACTCATGAGCTAACTTTTCGGGTACAGAAAGATTTTTTTTCTGGTTGGGCTTCCACACCAACACACATGTATGTATGTATGTATGGATGTATGTATGTATGTATGTATGTTTCGTTTTTACCGTAAAGACCAGGAAACCTTGATGAGAAGGTTGTAGATGCCGCAGATGGTTTGCTTGGTCTCCGAGCCGTTGATTCTTGGGGTGTATTCAACAAAACTTCTGTCGCCGGCATGCAGCAGTGAACGTGAGCACGAGCTCGTCGGCCGCACGGACGGCCATGACGCGACCCGCGAGATCGACGACGGCCGTCGAATTGCTTGCCGGCGGCGAGGTTGCTGAATTAGCTTCAATAAGCAGTTTACTGCTGTCGTAGAGCACAATTGCAGCATCCGGGATGCTGTTGCTGCACGCAGTGATGTGTCCATGGAAATAATGGCACCCTTGGATGTCGACGGCAGCCTCGACGGCGCCGGGGATGTAGGCGTAGGAGAGCTGAACCTTGCTGAGCCTGGTATCCAGCAGAGGACAGCTCCCAACAGCCGCGTCATCTTGGCTACGTCTTGGCATGCTCAAGCTTCTAAATTCGATTAGTCCTTTGCTCAGATCCCTGTCTTGGTCTTCCTCCTCCACCTTGAGATGCACCTCGAAAAACACGGATTCGTCCACCTCCATTGCTCGAGGTGGTCCGTTCAAAACCAACGATTCCTCCTGCCATACATACATACATACATACATACACAAAGTAAATGTTGTTTCTAATTACTCCTACTTACTAAGTATAATAACAATATAATTAATATAATAATTAATAACAACAATCTAATCAGGACGGACGGATGGAGTATTTATAACTTGATATTTACTCCATAATGACAGATCCAGAAATTTAGTATGGTGGTGTCAATGTTTCATAATGTACCTATCGGTGTCATACCATACTAATTTTGTTTATACCATAGTATTATACCATATGCATAAGCATTATATCTATACAATTTGCCGAAAGTCATCGGTGTCTACAATAGATCAATCTGCCCCAGTACAGGACGTAAGGAGTAAAAATTGTACTCTCTCCGTATTTTAATATATGACGTTTTTAACACTAATTTTAGTGTTAAAAACGTCATATATAAATGACCGGAGGGAGTACTTCGGAGGTGATGAGTTGGCAGTGGTCTCTGGTGCGGTGGAAGAGGAAGAGGCACTTTTGATCAACAACATCCCTGGCGATGACGGTGCCGTAGACGAGCAATGGGAAGCCGACGTCGGAGGAGACGATCCTAACGGCGAGGACATGCGCAGCCTGTCGTCGCCGCCTCTGTCGTCGACGAGGAGCGGCGGCTGATGGACGTCGGACGTGTGCCGCATTGGGCCGATGGAAGACTCCTCGTCGAGGTCGAAGATGGCCGGATTGCACAGGTAGAAGCGGGTGTACACGACATTCCACTTGTAAGGGTCGTACAGCTCGTAGACCTTCTTCTCCTCCATGGCTGCCGTGTAGGCCTCCCACGCCGCCTTCTCCTTCGCCTCCTTCAGCTTCTTCTGTCGCTGCCTCTCCAATCTACGCTCGCCATCTGCTCGAGCCGCCGTCTCGTCGTAGAAGAAGGGTTCTAGACAGCTCCAGTCACCATCGCTGTCGCTGCCGCTGCCGCCGCCGTCCGCCGCCATGGATGGGATCAATTCAACTACAAAAAATGAATCTTTATGTGGTTTTGATCGGTTTACGATTATTTTTTATAGAAAATAATAGTAGATGTTCGTTTCTGATTATGTTTTTTCGTTCATGCCGATCGACAATTCTTTGGGCCGAATATATCCCCTTCAAAATCGTAGTTGATCTACCTAGATTACTTTTTGGGATTAATTCATAGGCCATCGTTCAAGTTGAGTTTTGGGCTGCCACAATTCATCAGATTTGCCAAATGACAAGAGCCCAGCTGCCTGGTGGAGCCAGCTTGCTTCAATTCAACATATCTGGCTTGATATAGCTCCAAACTTCTTTTTCGCTTTGTCTGTTTTTTTTCTCTCTCTTTGTTTTCCTTGTAATTTTGTAAAATCTTTTTATCCCTTTCAATATATTCTGGAAAACCTTTTGCCGTCATTTTCCTAAAAAAAATGCCACAGTTCAATTTTCAGTTAACATTACATTGCATCTGATGGAACCGAATGTTGATATAGATGTCTACAAAATAGAGGAGAGGTGGTATGTAGGTACCTACTGAGGTTGCATTTACAACCTAGGTGAGCCATGGTTGGTACATATACTGCAAGCATGAAGATGGACGAGAGAATCTTGTATTTCTCTCTACAACAGTTAAAACAGGCACTACAACAATTGAAACAGAAACAACCATACCACATATTTACACTACACATCACCAAATCAGCAAGCTAAAAGTGTTCAGACAACCAACTGTCTTCCTTCCTTTATGGCAAATATATAAAAAACATCATTTGCCGTTTTTTAGTCTACGGCCCAGACAACGCTCTAGCTACAATAGAATGCAATGCATCAATTAAGATTGATTGCATACACAAGATCGATGTACTGAAAGTTGAATATGCCATCACACCTGAGATATTCAGACAAAATCACGATGGCGGTGACTGCGGTGGCTTTGTTGCCTCGTTGCCTTGCTGATGACCTTTACCCAGTGCTTCTTCCTCCAAGTGCTCTTTCAGCCCTTCTTTGTAGGACTCCACATAGTTCTTCAGTGCATCTGTGTAGTTTGAGGCGCGATCCATGTACATCTGCCGCAACACAGGCTTGGCCTTCTCCGCTCCACCCTTTAATGCGCCGATAACATCCTCAACCGTAGTAGGCTCATTTCTTCCCTCCTCAGTGTTAATGTCAGGTTCCTCTTTGTCCTTCTTGTAGTCGTTTGGTCTGAGATCAGGACCAATGTCTCTGACCCAAGAAGCCCCATACAGCCTGGTTGCCTCCTTCAGAATGCACCACTTGTCTTTCAAGGTGAGCTTGGGCCGCTTCTTGATGTGTGGAGGGTCTGGCAAGGATGAAGGAAAAGCAATCTCTTTGAGATCATATCTGACGTAATCATACAACTTCCTGCAAACAACTCTGAACTTGATGCCCATAAGTACAGCAGTGATCTCTTCTTTGTACTGAAATAAACTGATTAACCTGCAGCACCATTAAATTAACGGTTGTCAAGCTTCAATTTATTTTGCTCTCATGTTCTAGATTCTAACAAACATATAACATGTAAGTGAAAGCTATCATATCATCTGTAAATTTAATTAGAAAAAAACTGCAACCACTATGGCATCATCATCAAACTCTGACAGTTTCCTCCTTAGAGAACAATGTCAACCAAAAATTAAGAGGTTGGAAATTTAGTATTCAAACAAGATTATAAGAAATCACAAATTTGCCTTAATATACACTACTTCAATATGAAAAATTGTACGGAGAGATAGAGTGAGAAATAAAATTGTAGCTTTAGCCAAGATACGGCAATGTCTCGTCAAACTGAGTCACAGGAAGGTACTGAGATAACTTGTTAAAATCTAAATCTTATACAACAATCCATGTCTATAACTAGCTAGAGGGGGGAAATGCCACCACGACAGCATAATGTTCCATATTCAGATTTTTTTTTCTCCTCAGGTCTTTCACACTTTAAAAAGCACCTCAGAATGATTCAACAGGTAGACTGAAGATTTACAACAATTGAGAACTTATATTTTTCAGTCATTAATGTTCGTACCAGTACAGCAGTACTAGTTAACTACCTAGAGAAATATTTTTGCTTCAGTAGTGCACAAGTTCCAGGAGCAAAGTGTACAGAAGTAGGACTATGTGCTTAACCATATTTATCCAAGAGGCAGAAATATCTTGTTACAACTAGAATAGTATTATAAATTGACACAAATCACACAATTACACTGAACAGGAACGCATCATGAAAGTAGAAGAGCTATTGCAGTAGATACATTGTTCAGTAATGCGATGTGGCAGTGATTTCCATGAACAACCCATGTGAGAAGCAAGGAACTATTTGCATAGAATATATATGCAGATCAGATTAGCTCAATTAAACATTGGGAATACAATAAGGTCAGTGCTCAAGCTTATATCAACCAGACCAAGCCTAATTTTTTTTTATTTTTTTGATAACAGGTAACTAAGACCAAGCCTAATTTGGTGCTGAAACTAACGGCATAGCACAATAGATTCAAACCGCAAAACTAAGAAGAAAATCCATCATTTCATTACCAAGATCGAAAAGAAAGCACACATTTCAGCAGTATTACATCCGATTCATTTCGATCCCCTGCGAACTAGCATATCCTAATCATGTCAAACTGCTATTTTGAAAAAAAAAAAGAAGGAAAAGAAAGAAAAGAGCTTAGGTGGGTGCCGCACCTTTCCGGGACGGAGTAGACCAGAGGCGAGCGAAACAGAGCCGCCGCCGGCGGTGGCTTGCAGTTCTCCTCGCGAGCCGTAACGCCTGGCAATCAGTGGGAATTGAAGGGGGGACGGCAGAGGGGACCGGCGCTCTCTCTTCTCCGGTGATAGCGTCGGCAGAGGGGGAGGAGAGGAATGAAAGGAGCGAGGCGCCGGCGATCGACGGCGATGGCGGCGGCGACTGCTGCGTGCGTCGGTTTTCCCCGACCTAAAGTGGAAGAGGAAGAACAGATCGATTTCCTTGATATGGGCCTGCCAGAGTTAGATGGGCCTTTTGAACTCTCGGCCCTTTTCTAGGGCCCAAGCCCAACAAATGATTTTGCTTGCCTGATAACGCTAGACAGTATACACCACACTCCACACAAACCGAAAGCAGCAACTGTGTCTGTGATTAAAGCTGGTGCAAATGTAAACCTTCTCTGAGAGGCGTCCCTCCAGGTTTGGAGGACGATTTGACCGCAAAAATATTTTGGTTTTAGGTGTCACATTAATGTTTAACCGGATATTAGGAGGGGTTTTTAGATATAAATGAAAAAACTAATTTTATTGTTAGCCTGAGAACCACGAGACGAATTTTTTGAGTCTAATTAAGTCGTTATTAGCACATGTGGGTTACTGTAGCACTTATGGCTAATCATGGTCTAATAGACTCAAAAGATTCGTTCCGCGATTTCCATCCAAACTATGCAATTAACTTTATCTATATTTAATGTTTTATTAATTTTATTTGAAACTAAACCAGGCATAAAAAAGACATCTGTTCGCTGCCACGAGTTAAAGTTTAGTTTACTCCCTTTAACTCTTCACCACAATTGCGGTAGGAGATTTTTTTTTTTTTTTTGCCTTAGATTGTACTCAGCATGTGCATTCCATTAAACAACACATATATGGAATAGTACGTAATACTTTATATTAACGTACCTAGCTGGCTCACAAGTCAGTAGAGGGTCAAAACCAAAATCGAAATGGTCCACAAAAAATTTCTGGCCACTGTTTAATTTCCAGACGTACGTGTTACACATACAGCCTGTCTTGAAATGCAGCAAATTAATCCATGACCACACGTGAACTTGAAATGCATGCAGTTGTGTGTACGTAGTGTCTTATTGATATCTAGGAGTAGCTTAATACTCCAATATTATTCATCGTACATACATGCTACCTGCAATAAAAATACGAGAAAATATATAGCGTTGAATTAGTCAACCCTCATTTCACGGACGCGGGTTCAAGACGTCCATCTCGTACTCGCCGGCGTCGGACACGTCGCCGCCGTCGAGGGGGAAGAAGAAAGGATACGTCTCGTACCGCGCCATACAGCTGCTGTAAAGCACGCGGCAACCTCGCCGGAATCGGCAGTAGTTCGGCATCTCCGCCACCGCCTGCGCCACGCACAGCCCACAATCCGCGGCGGCGATGTCGCGCGTGCACCACCCAAGCCCATAAATGCTCACCCCTTCCTTAAACCTCGCCGTCTCCCTCGCCAGCCCGCCGGCGACGCGCGCCATGAGCTTCCGCTGCGCCCGCTCGAACGATTCAGGATCGGAGGCGTTCTGCGTGTTGAGGAGGACGAGGGAGACGCCGGTGTCGGGGAGTCCGGCGAAGTCGGCGTCGTCGTATCGCGCGAAGCAGTAGCGGCGGCGACGCAGAGGGCGCAGTCGGAGGGAGGGATGTCGCCGCGGCACTGCGCGAGACCCCAGATCGCGGCGGCGGCGCCATGGCCGGCGGTGGATGTGGCGTAGTAGGCGGCGGAGGCGCGGGGGACTTCTAGATCGTGTGGACAACGACAACGGGACAGGTCCCTCGATTAATTTCCATGCTTACCGGGGCAACAAGGTTTGGTCTCCATCTACATGGTCAACTAACTTTGCAAATTAAGTTGCTACCCTATTCATTGTGATCAAATATAATCCACAGCAAGCGTGAGTATTATATGTTTGGTCAAACATGTTAATTAAAACGTACTTCAGTTACGTTGTTACGTACTGTCGATAAAACTGAAATTCTCTCCAAAAATATACTATTATTGTACCGTAGTACTACGTGTATCACCGGAGGGGCTTTTCTCTGCTCCGTACGCACCAACAAGACCCCTAGCTAGCTGGCTATAACACTTCACACGTTAACTCGATTACTCGACCAGTTAACCATAACCAGGTCTATATTTCTACAAGAATGTAAACGGCAAAGCAACTCAACAAATATATATACTACAAGTACGTATATAGATATAGTTAACTTTCGTGCATGCCTCGATATATCATTATTATTGGTATTGTACGAATCATTCGTGTACATCGATCACCATTTCGTGTTAATAGCCTTACTGACCAATTGGTGCCACTTTTGTTGACACTTAGGGTTACTTAATTAGGAGGTAATTAATGCTGAGTTTGACCATTATTCTGCCTAGCTCATCGGTGTCCATATCGGCGGCGACACTAATAACCAGGCGTCATATTGGTCAACGCTTTCTGGATGTAATGGAGACACTATTCTGCATTTCTTCTGATGCCTTGTTTAGCTCATGAAAATTTTTTATGAAAACATCACGTCAAACGTTTGACCAGACGTCGGGAGGTGTTTTTAGATACGAATAAAAAAACTAATTTTATGTCTAGCCTGAAAACCGCGAGACGAATTTTTTAAGCCTAATCAATCCGTCATTAACAGATGTGGGTTATTGTATCACTTATGGCTAATCATGATCTAATTAGGCTTAAAAGATTTGTCTCGCCGTTTACAGTATAACGATACAATTAGTTTTATTTTTTATTTATATTTAATACTTTATGCATGTGTTTAAAGATTCGGTGTGATGTTTTTGATGAAAATTTTTTGGAATTAAACAGGGGCTTAATAAATAGCTTGCTTGTGGGATCGAGACATTTGTTAGGCCGTCGATTTGACCTGTAGCCTGGCCACTTACTGATCAAGTCCCCATCTTTCTTTGTCTCAAAGTATTAAAAGGCCTACTTAGTTCGTGAAAAGAAAATTTTTTGGTGTCACATAGGATGTTTAACCGTTAGAAATGATTTTCGGATACGAATGAAAAAATTAATTTCATAACATTTTTGGAAATCGCGAGACGAATTTATTAATCCTAACTAATCCACCATAGCACGTGGGCTACTGTAGTACTTATGGCTAATTATGTACTAATTAGGCTTAAAATATTTGTTTCGTGATTTATATACAAACTGTGTAATTAGTTTTTTTTATATATCTATGGCCTAAGCTATACATCAATTCATGCATTGTTTATACTTGTCAGAGAATAATAAAAGGTAGACGGTGTATATCGCACTAGTTAATTCCTTCTGGAAGCATTGCAATCCTCTATAATCTCTCTTTCATACGAACAAAAATAATCTAATTGTTATTCAGGGTGAAAAAGACTTCATCTTAACCTTTTTTTAGTGATAGCAGCAACACTGAAGTTCCTCATTGACATTGGGAGATTTTCATTCAAGTTTGATCTTACCTGCCTCGGTACTCTGCAGAAACGAACCCTCTGAAGAACAGAACTGGTGCAGTTTGGTTTCAATACGCTGCATTTCCTGAAAGAACGACAGAGTTGTCTGAAGAAACAAATGAGCAATCCTTACCTATCTTATGTTTTTACTACTCCTTCTGTTCTTTAATATAAGATTTTCTTATTTTCCGTAAAGTTAATATTTAAAAGTTTTGACTAATAATTAATCTAATGATCATATTGATTTTTAGTGTTATGCATGTGACAACATTATATTCGTATTTTATTGTGTTTTCATATGATGTAAATTTTATAGTTTTGATAATTTTTTCGTTAAATGAATTAATGATATTATAGACTGTATATAATTAAAATAGGCCTTTATTATGACAAGATATCGAAAAGAAATGTCTAAATGCTGTGATCTTATGACTTGATTGATTAGTAGCCTACGTCACATCATGTGCATGAATACATATAACATATAGTGCGTGAATAAGGAGGAGGATGCAAAAATGAGACTCGTGACTGTCACAGGTTGCCACGCCATACATATAAACATAGTGTGTTTGTTTCGCTGTCACACTTTGTCACGTCATATTTGTGGCTGCCATAGGTTGCTAAGCAGGTGTTTGGTTCTTTATCACAGTTGTGCTTGCCACACTTTAACAATAGTATGTCCCACATGTCATATATTTATGTTTTTGTCAACTTTGTCACACTTTGTAAGTAGCAATTTGATGGCCACACTTTTTGTGGCTGCCACAACTTGCCTAAGCTTAATTGTGATAAAGTATTACCGGCAACCAAACACACCTTCATAACTTATAACTGCACATTTCATCTCTCATATAAAAAAACATTTGCCCTCTTTTCAAAAGAAGAAAAAAAAGGCAGAAATCAGCTTCCTCGACTCCGAGTCCGAGGCTCATCTCCGGCGGCCGGCGGCCGGCGGCGACCCGCCGTTGCTTCTCGTCACTCCCTCCCATGGCCACGCATACGCTGCCTTAAAATGGGGAGGCCTTCCTGTATCAGATGCCTTCCTCGGGTCGCTCGTCGGCGTGGCGTCTCCGTTGCTCTCCTCCGCCCCCTTCTCCCCACCTCATTCCTTCACCGCCGCCGCCTCAGCACCGAGGAGATTAGCCATCCTCCACGGAGAGGAACCTTCTGTCGGGATCCCGATTCCGATGAGCACAAGCTCGCCTCCCTCGCGCGGCAGCGTGGAGCGCCGGCCGCCCGCGCCATGTTCGACGAAATGCCGCGCCGGGACGACGCCGCCGCCTACGCCGCCATGGTCGGCATCCACCTCAGGGACGGCGACCTTCCGCGCGCGGAGGCCCTCTTCCGTGCGGCGCCGCCCCATGCCCGGGGATCATATCTCGACACTGTCATGCTCGATGGGTATGTCAAGGCTGGCCACGTCAACCGTGCCCGCAGGCTGTTCGACGGAATGGCAGTGAAGAACGTGGTCGCCTGGACATGTCTGGTATCTGGGTATTGCCGCGCGGGACGTGTGGAGGAAGCGCACCGCCTGTTTGATCTGATGCCGTGTAGGAATGTTTTCTCGTGGACGACGATGGTGCAGGGGTATGCGCAAAATGGGATGCTACGGGAAGCAAGGGAGTTGTTTGATATAATGCCGGAGAGGAATGTGGTTGCTTGGACAGTGATGGTTAAGGGCTATGTTGATAGTGGCCATATTGAGGAGGCCATGGAGTTGTTCAACCGGATGCCTCTGAAGAATTCTTATTCTTGGAATACCATGATAACCGGTCTTATGTGTGCTGGGAAAGTGGACGATGCGGTTCAGTTGTTTGATAAGACGCCACATAAGAGTGTAGTTTCTTGGACTATAATGCTCACTGGCTTGGCATGGAATGGTTTTGTTTGTAGGGCAAGAGAGTTCTTTGACAGAATGCCAAAGAAGGATATCCCGGCATGGAACTCAATGATAACTGCTTATACCAATGATGGCCAACTAAATGAGGCACGAAAGTTGTTTCATATGATGCCCGCAAAAGACCTGGTGACCTGGAATATTATCATTGATGGGTATTCCATGAATGAACTTAAGGATGAAGCTTTGAGGTTATTTCTTCTTATGCTCCGCTCAGCAGTATCTCCTGACAGCATTACATTAATTAGTATCTTAGTAACATCTGAGAGCACAATGGAGGTTAGACAACTTCATGGGTTGTCTACCAGACTGGGATTCCAGTCTGAAACTTGCTTGGGAAATACTCTGGTCACAATGTATTCTAGAAGTGGTGATCTGTCATCTGCATGGCTTGCTTTCAGGAGATTGAATGAGAAGGATACCATAACATGGACATCGACAATACAAGCTTTAGCAAACCATGGGTGTGCAAGTTGCGCCTTGCAGGGTTTTGCCCAAATGTTAAGGCATGGATATAAGCCCAGGTCAACTACCTTTACTGCAGTGTTGTCAGCATGTACCCATGTTGGATTCGTCGAAAAAGGTCGAAAGATATTCAAATCAATCCGCCGTGTTTATGGACTGGAACCAACCATTGAGCACTACTCTTGCCTTGTGGATCTCCTAGGTCGAGTAGGGTACGTGAGGGAAGCCAAGGAAGTGGTCGATAATATGCAGCAGGGTATGTGTGATGAGGCCATTCTGGGGATGCTGCTGGGAGCTTGCATGATGCATAAGGAAGTGGAGGTAGCAAAAGCTGTGGGTGAGGATCTTGTCAAAACTGACCCCTCTGGTTCAGGAGGCTATACACTTTTGGCCAATGTTTTTGCATCTGGTGGGATGTGGAATGAGGTCGCAAGTGTGTGGAAGATATTGAAGGGGAGCAATGTCAAGAAGACACCTGGTTTTAGTCAGATTGAAGTGAATGCAAGGAATCATGTTTTCTACTCAACGGACCAAATGCATTCACAATGTACAGAAATTTATGAGATGCTAAACAACAGGCTTTTCCCTCAGATGAAGGATTCATTGAGTCTAGGAACCGATTCTACTGATCAAAATGATATATTATATACTTAGAGTACAATCCTGACCCTGGTCCTCTGGTCTGTAAGTGGAAAGAATGTAATGCCAGGGTTTTCAAAAACAAATCGTCTTCCATACAACAAGTGCTCACAACTGCGCTACAGGAGCTGCAAGCATGGCGGGAAGCTCGGGTGTCGAAGTTCAAAACTATTTTGCAAAATATTAGCCTTTGATTTTTCCAGAGTCTGTGTGCTCCTGTTTCACCCGAATTGGATGGGTACGTAGTTATGTAACCAGGCTTTGTTTGGGGACAACTCTTTCTAATGAATGCCATGCGAATCTTTGCATGTTATCCAAAAGAAACGATTAAGAAGCTTATCAAGAGTTCATCTGATCATGTAACCATGCTAGACAGATATCCAAATGATTATGCTACATTTATGGGGCTGTTAATTATTGCAGGCTGTAAAGGTTAATGTAATCACATTCAGCTGGGGGATGGTAATTGAAATTCTAATCTTCTAATCTAGCACATTGCTTATAAGGCTTCAGTTACTTTTTCAAATAAATTTAGCTCAGAGTAATTTAAGCTACTTCTTCTGAGATAAGATATTGTGTGATAAGCTGATGATCTTGCAATGACCTTCTTATAAGGTGTGCTGTTCACTATAAGATATTGTGTGATAAGCTGATGATCTTGCAATGACCTGCATCTCACACCTAAGAATACATAGAATTTCGGCTTTGTTGTCTTAATAGGTAAACTGCTCACTGGTTCAGTAAAAACAGACTAACTGTGGTTTATTAATTTGCCACTGAACATTTTTTTTACTCCATATTCTAGACTGGTTATGTTTAACTAGGAGCTTTTTGATACTCGGTTTAATCCAAGATAGTTATGATTGTTGCTATTAGAACTCATGTTTAATGTTGATAATACTTGTCTTGTTCTCCAGCATAATGACATCAGTTCAGAGATACAATCTAATGATACAGATTCACCAGAAGATGGTACATTCCATGACTCTGTAAGTTTCACAAATCCCTAATTCCTTGGGTTAGGCTTGGGCGAGCTCGTTGCCTCCCTCAGTTTGACAGCAGTGCTGATCCAGATTTTCAAAGAGAATGGAGAAGCCAAACCTTACCTTCCTTCGTGTTTCTGAAATCAATCTGTGGATTTCAGCCATTGTGTTATCTCTATGATCTAGTCATCTAGGTTGTATCACATTCTGCAGTATATGATTCCATCAAATGAAAATTTGATTGGTTATTTGTCTAAAAAAAGTCCGAATGGTGTTGCATTGCTTATTTGCACTTAAGTGGTGAAAAACGTTTTTTTTTTTTTGTGGGAACTGGGGATTATAATTTTAGTTCATTTTCGGAAGTAACTTGGTGTTAAAGCATGCCTTGTGTTCTTGGCATCCTCGATTTGTTACTCTTTCAACGTTACTTGGTAGTTGGTAATGCGAGGGGTATCCTTCTGATATACATACAGTGCTTGATTTAGTCTTGCATAAACTTGTGTTCTGAACTCAGCATATCCATGCTCAGTAAGCATACAAAGTCAGATTTGAAAAGAAGGCTTAATTTAGGGGCTTATGGGTGGTCTTGAGTGTGAAAGGTTGCTTCTTTTTTTGTGTTTAAGTGTGGCTGGTCAGGAGTACTGTTTCTTGATGAGTGCTGCTGCTGCTGTTCTCTCTCTCTAATCGTGTGATAGCAACAGTGTTCAGCACTTCAGCAGTACTGTTGTTATCCTAATGCTCTCCATGATGACTTTATGAAGAGGAGTAGCTAACAAGCTGCCGTGATCATGTAACAGGATAGACCGATGGACTGATAGTCTGATACTGGCCTGATGAAGAGCTGATTAGCAGGATGAAGCGGATAAGCTAGGAGAGGCTCCTTTCCAAGGTAACCATCTCCCTGATTGCATGGGGGATACTTCTACATGGACTAGTTTGTCACAAACAATGAGACAGTTAATATCAGACAAAGACACCCACACGGCATGTCAAATAATAGATCAGTTGGACGACTGCTCAATTACATAGTAGCTACAATAATAGCTGGGAGCTTGAGCCTGAGATGAAAAATTGCTGACACATGACAGCTTTTACTGTAATATCTACTGTCTGTAGAACTGCATATATACAATCAATATTGGATCCATAGAAAAAGAACAAGGTCTGAATTAATTCGACATGGGGTATTCAATCAATTAACTGAAGCTAGCTAAGGTAGCTACCAGCAGTTTCTTCATGCTAGCACCTGGTGCCTAGCTAATTTATATACTGTAGAAAATATCAAACTGAACATGGCATATCTCTATCTTATCCTCCACAGATGTCAGACAAAGGATAACAAAAACAAAATATATACGCAGCATGCCTGTTCATACGGCCCTTGTTAAATTTGACTAGACGCCATCTTTGAGTCTTAATTGTGCCTAATTAGTTACATAATTAGAAGTATTAATAACTCACTGTTTGCCATGGATGCAAAATCAGCTGATGAGGACGACAAAGACTGGCTTGACGCTTCCCGAGAATTGCAAGGCTGTCCGAGAAGAAAAGGAAAGGTGAGTAATTCTGAGCCGATCGATCCATCCATCGATTTGGAGCCGAACGTGTGGTGTGGCTCTGATCCGTCGAGTGATCAGACAGCGAAGCACACAAACACACAGATATGAGGAAGACGACGAAATTAATTAATTGATCGATTAATCAATGCTGGATCCTCTTTGTAGCTAGTATAGTGGAGTAAGTAGTCCAGTTTCGTTTTCTGGAAATTCATCGTCGAATCCTGTATTGAACTTGGAGAAATTTTGTGTGCCTGATAAATTTTGCTCATGTTTTCTTGCTAGGGTTGACTAAAAGGAGACCAAAAACTGCACGAGAGGGAGAAGAAGAATAAAGCTGGTTTGTTTCGTTCCCGCGCCTCAGCGGCGAGGTCGGTCAATGGCACGTGGGCCCCACCCCAGCCGCCTCTCTCTCGTGGAGCCCACGTGGCAGCGTGAGCCATGCTGACTCAGCATGCGGGACCCACCTGCAGTCAGTCCACAGATAACAACGCCCCCCGCCGCACAACCTGCCTGCAAATTCTCTTTTCTTTCTTTCTTGGACCCAAACAAACTCCTCCTCAATCTCTCCCTCTCTGTCTCTCAGAATTCGTCTCCCAAAAGAATTCAAAAGGAGCGATTTTTATGAGAGCAGGAGGAGCAGAGGGGGAGAAGGGTCCGGAATCTTGAATCTTTTTTGGTGGGGGTATGCCGTCGGAGAGAGGAGGAGGAGGGATGGTGCTGGGCGCCGGCGCGGCGGCGGCGGCGGTGGGTGGAGGGGAGGACGCGGTGGTGATGCAGCTGGCGGCCGCCGATGGGCAGGACACCGTCATCACCATCAACTGCCCCGACCAGGCCGGCCTCGGCTGCGACCTCTGCCGCACCATCCTCGAGTTCGGCCTCCGCATCACGCGCGGCGGTGAGTTTCTTCCCCCTCCTCTCCGTACCAATCCAATTCTTTCCCTGTTTCTACATGTTCATACTCTTTGTATTAGGGTTTGCTTGTCCTTCTAGATTGGGGTTTACCAAATCTTGAATTGCGGTCAAGAATCAGGAGATTGGATTGAGGATATTCGATTCTTTTTAGCATAAAAGTGATTCTATTTTCCGGGCTTGTTGGTGCTCTTGAGCGTGAAAGATTGCTTTTCGTTTTTTTTTTTTGGGTTTCAGTGTGGTTGGTGATGATTGATTCTCTGTTGTTTTGGAATTTGGACGATTTGTTTTGCTCTTTCGTCTTTTCTTTCCTTTTGTATGTCATGCCGTGTTTATTGGGAAGATTTCAACTTTCTAGCTGTTCCCCTTCCAGGATTAACATCGATTAGGTAGACAGCTCAAGCCCTACTTGTTTTGTTTATCTCATAATTACCTGCTTTTCCTTCCGTTTTCTTTCGCCAATCGCCATCTAGTTACTGTGTGCTCACTGCATTTCTTGCTAAGTTTCATGTTGGTCTAACTAATCATTAGTGTATCCATCTTAAACATTAATTCTGTACTGCATCATAAGCTGCAACTTGCAAGTACTTACACATGATAAGTAAACGCTTTTAGTTCAAAACTATGTATTATAGTACTTAAATGCAACTGTGCAAGTGCCCTTTATTCCAGTATTCCACCTGCTTCTTCAAAACCATGGACATCATATTTCTTAATAAAACTTTCATCTCTAGTCCACCATCTAAAATTCGAGTCTTTGGCAATTTTAGCAGACGTGTCTACAGACGGGCAATGGTGCTTCGTGGTGTTCTGGGTCGTGCCCCGCTCGCCTTCAATCAAGGTCCGGTGGGCAAACCTCAAGAATCGGCTCATGTCAATGTGCCCCTCAAATTACCCGATGACTTTCTACCCTGAGATCACCCAGCCAGCCCCTTCCCAGTTCTACCTCCTCAAGCTTTTCTCAGCCGATCGGAAGGGGCTATTGCATGGTGAGAAACTGTGCATGTCTTTTTGCCTTGCATTTTTCAGATAATTGTATACCAAGCTGTGAAATAATTGCAAGTGCCATATGAATATGATCCACAGATGTTACACATATACTGTCAGAGCTAGAGCTTATAATCCAAAGAGTGAAGGTGTCGACCACGCCTGACGGCAGAGTTATTGATCTATTTTTTATCACCGATGGCATGTAAGTTGCATTGTAAAGATCAGTCCTTTTCATGGTGCCCACTTTGAACACACCATATGCTTCCAAGCTGCATCGCACAATAATTCTACCATATGACTTTTGATATTTATATGTGAAGGGAACTATTGCACACAAAGGAAAGACAAGAAGAGACTTGTTCAATGCTTATTGCTACCTTAGGTCCTTCCATAAACTGTGAAATCCTATTAGCAGAAGGGTTCCAGCAAGGATTTTCTTCTCTCCCGTCGACAATCTCTGAGGAGCTGTTCAGATTGGAACTGGCTGATGGTACCAACTGTTCAAGGTCTCTTTGTGCAGAGATGAAAAGGATGCAGAGAGCCACCATCAACTTTGACAATTTCCTAAGCCCTGCACACACACTGCTCCAAATTAACTGTGCTGATCAGAAGGGGCTCCTTTATGACATTTTGAGAACAATGAAGGACTGCAGTATTCAGGTACACAGAGATATATGCATCTATTATAGACTACATGACTAATGCTATGAATGCTTCTGTAACATTCAGATCATTTTGCAAAAGTAAGACATTAATAGCTTACAGGGAACAGAGGGAGTACTAATAAGATATATCAACAAACAAGTTTTCTCCACCTTCTTGTTCAGAAAAATTGTAGCCATCAAATGCTACATAATGATTTGTAATATGTTA
This sequence comes from Leersia perrieri, assembly GCA_000325765.3. Lineage (NCBI taxonomy): Eukaryota > Viridiplantae > Streptophyta > Magnoliopsida > Poales > Poaceae > Leersia > Leersia perrieri. The sequence goes on from CM002483.1 coordinate 564,864, forward strand.
TCTAGCCATCAAAGGCTACATACATTAATAGCTTACAGGGAACAGTAGCTGTTTCATCACATTCGTCACTAGTGTATAATTTGAATGTACTATAACTTGGTACCTTTTCAGGTAACATATGGCCGGTACTGGTCAGACAAGAAAGGTTTTCGAGAGGTGGATCTTTTTATCAAGCAAGCAGATGGAAAGAAGATTATTGATACTGAGAAACAGGGTGTTCTCAGCTCACGCCTGAGGTCAGAGATGCTCCATCCTCTCAGGGTGATGATTGTCAACCGTGGTCCTGATGTAGAACTCCTTGTTGCTAACCCTGTTGAGCTATCTGGGAAGGGACGACCACGCGTGTTTTACGATGCTACATTTGCTCTGAAAGCGCTCGGGATCTGCATTTTCTCTGTAAGAATCACAGATGAATTATTCCAACAAGGTTCAAAATGAGTTTGTATTTATTCTCTTGTTTGTACATTTCAGGCTGAAATTGGGAGGCAGACAGCATCGGAGCGTCAATGGGAGGTCTACAGATTCCTCCTGGATGATAGTAATGATTTCCCATTGGCAAACAGCCCGGTCAATAGGAACTGTGTCGTTGATAGGGTAAGGAAAACACTGCTGGGCTGTTTTAACTGAGACTTGGTTTCTATCTCCATCAATCCAAAGCTCGAAGACGACTGGTAAACTTGCTGGGCGAAGCTCAGACTAGGACTACTCCAGGAGTCCAGGTTTGTCATTGTGTGATAAATTTCATGGCCAAACTAGCCGGTGTCACTGCCTGCAATTGCCAGCTCCTGTTCATGTCATCATATGTGTGGAAGGATGATACGGGTTTGTGACCAACTCTTCGTGTTCAGTAGTGATGGAAGAAAGTGCCATATTTATGATGTGTCATCTTCAAACAGAGCTGGCAATATGTGTAACAAAGGCGCAGATGACACATTCCATACTCTGAGCACTGTTGTAAATGGTATCTGAAAACTGACAAATGAGAATCAAGTGCATCGCCATCTCTCAATAGTCAATTCCCATCCAATCTTGCGTTGCTCACATGCTGTTATGAAGAGAGAGGAAAAGGGCATGTTTGGTGGGAGGAGCAAATCGGAGCTTCAATTATTGTGCTTTTGTTTTGGCTAGGGGATTACTGGATGCTGACACAGATACATGAACTTTGCTGTAAAGTAGTGCAAGATGTGCCATCTGCCTCACCTGCCTTTGCTTTCCTGCCTCCTTCCTACCTTCCTGTATGATTGGCACTTCTTGAGTTGAGTATAGATTAAGCCTGTTCCCTGATGTGGGGTTTGTACTTTCTTGTCAGCATTCATGCTAGTGTCATGGTTAGAAACTTGGAATCCTACTTTGTTAATGCAAAAGCATGTGTACCAGGTTGTATGTAAATGAATGACTCGATGGAATTCAATAGTGCCCACTATGTCCGTGTACAGTGTTTCGAGTCAAACACCTGAATAATTGGATCAGTAATCAATCACTCGCAACTACCACTGGATATCCAACTAGCCATGATCCACGTATCATTCATTCCCTTGTTTATTCTGTAATTTTGGTCTATCGTGTCTGGCGAGAAAGCGGGTATATTTCGTTCATTAGGAATTCAGGATCGATCGCTGTATATTTTTTAGGTAATCTTGTTCAGTAAAATCGGTTTTGGATATCAATCAGGTTTATATCATCGTGTTCAATGTCATATTGGTGAATGACGAGAGTAAACATTTAGATTATCCATGTAACTTCAGTTTAATGTCATACTCCAGTTTAGCATCAGATGGTTTTGAGAGATGAACACAGACGGCGACACCTGAACGGTAGACGAACCATCATTTTTGTCAATTTGCTGCCAAGTTGCATCCAATCAAGAATTTGGATGCATATACATTTGTCTTTAATTTGGGAAGGGAGGATTAGAGGTAATACTGTAAACATGTAATAACTGGACTAGAGTTTTTATTTTATTATTGGGGTTACCCAAAGTGCTTGTCTCTGAATCGAGGAGGCGGTGAGATAGATCAATGCAGCAGCGCGTGACATATACCAAGAAAAGAATCCATTAATTAATTTACTTGTTTTTCATTTTTTCAGTGACAAAAGGAAACCTATTAATTCAATTAATTTACTCAGAGTCGGAGTGGGATTTATCGGAGACGGAGGAGGATGACGACGACGACCAAGAAGAAGATGTGGAGGAGAGATAGTGCAACGGTGTAGGTGAGCGCGGAATCTATCAAACCCTAACCCTACCTTGAATTCCATTGTACTAATAATTCTTTCTGCTTGATCACTTTGGTTGAATTATTATGCGTGTTTCAATCACAAACCAACTTCTCAGCTGGGGTATGGTGGGATAATCTTGGTGCTATTTGAGACGCCATCTGGCTTTGCAATTTTCATGTATGATAGGGTCAAGCTTCTTCGACCTGATGCCTTGGAGGTATTATTGTACTGCAATTTTTTTTCGATTTTAATTCTCATGTCACTATCTATTTGCCTGTCATCGACCTAAATTTTCCATATTGTCTTCTCTATATGCCGTGCAGCATGTTTGGGGAGACTCTCTCTATGATGATATTGCAGAAAAAGTTTTATTTTGAGGATATATGGCAGAAAAAGTCAATACCTCTTTCTCTATGGTTCTACTCTTTTTTTTTTACTATCATGGTGATGCTTGTCCTCAATTGAAACTGAGGATGATCTTGCTTGGTTCATGTTTGCCACTTTTATTTATTCTGTTCATTGAAGAACGAACAAACATGAACACAAGCTCATTTTCTAATTAGCATTATTAATTTAACAGACTCCACAACCCTTTTTTTTAACCTCCATAAAACTGTTCAGAAAAGCTTTTAGCTATATTCCCTAAATGGTCATTCTTGCATGCCACTTTCTGGCTTGGTAGCAAGGGATGATTTGAGGCCTGACATGCTGATCGTATTCCTACCGAAGAACACCAGTATATTTGGCCTTCTCGAAATACATTGCATTAGCTGAACACATGAACTTTTTCTGATTTACGCTGCAATACTTGAGGAACGATCCGGCAGAGGTGTTGCATAGTTCTTCACCAATTGTGTCTTCTCCCCGTAACATGTTTTTATTGTTCGTTTCTTTAACAGGTTACTGGTCTGAAAGGCTTTCAAACTTTCGAGGACAAGGTCAGTGCCATTAATCATGTTACTGGTGTTAGTGAAGCGCTTTGTACGATGATCCAGGAATATTTATAAAGAAATCATTCAAAAGGACTTGGTGAGCTCCCTTGCTTCTTCTTTTTTTTTTTTACATCTATGAATAATTTTGAGCGCCAACTTTTCTGTTAATTATTTCAGGGCATACCCTGCCTGTGTGGAACTGTGGATAAGCTAATTTGGGGCTTGAGATTTAATATGAAATGTTTACATGAATGCTCTTGTGATATTCGTGTTGAGGATGAAATTAGATATGCCAAGATATTATTAAAGCTTAATTACGACGAGCTCCCGTTTGAGACCAACTAAAATGGGCCTCACGTACACCGCATTCCAGTTACGGCCCATATAACACGTCAGCCAGGATCCAGTTTCGACCCAAATAGAGGAGCTCTCTCGCCCAGCTAAAATGTACTCACCGACGGATGATGAGAGGGCCGTTATTGTTGCCATTTTAAACCATTCCATTATTTAGCAAGTTGCTAAATTTTAGCTTTATTTAATTTGCTATTAAATATTGGTAATGCCCATAGAATTTGGCAACATTCTAGAAACTTCTCCTCACAAAATTATTCTAATATTTGGTAAGGTAACAAACTAAACATTGCTTTCATATTTTTTAACTTGCCAAAACTTTGGCATTACAAAAATTTGGCTTTACCAATAAATAATAAGATTGATTTTGGCAACAACTAAACAGCCTGAGATTGATTCGACTGATCAAAGAGGCGAGCAGTGAGATGAATGAATGGATCACCAGTTGAAGCACCAGTTCCTCCTCTGTCTTTCTTTCCAATGCTTGCTGCAAGACTGCTATTTCCAATGGTTGACACTACCGTTCGGAGATAGTGGTTGTGATCGTTCCTTTTTCCTAATAATATCTCCATCCCTGAATGTTAAATTTTTTATGACCATTCATCTTATTTAAGAAATTTTAGAAGTATTATTCATTTCATTTATAATTTATTTTATTATAAAAATACCTTAATCATGACTTATTATTTTTAATATTTACATTAAATTTTTAAATAAAATTTTCACTGTGTACTTCAATCGTAATTTTCACTGACCAAAGTATCCAGAATTTTGCCCTCGCAAGGGATATGTCGCCCTTATGCCCGTTAGAGAGTTGCGGACAAGTAGGCCCCTGCTGAAGTCTAGACTCACACTGCAGAGCATCCCAGTCATTAGCTTCAGCGCCGTCCAAGGATATTGCTTCATCTAGATAGAAGAGAAAGGGATTGGGAGAAGGGTCAGATACACTTGATTGTAACGCAAAAAGATCACCATATCAAATATTGTACTCCTCCATCCACGATATCAACGACAAGAACAAGAGTAAGGTATTACGCTTCTCAGCGACACAAACCTGTATAAATCCTGGTGTCATATGTGTTTAGCTTGCCTTATCACCTGCCCACCTTCTTCTTCCCCTTAGCTCAGGTCTTGGTACACCGCACCCCTGTCCGAACCAAAAAAGGGTCCCCGGGATCCCTGCATGTCGAGCACACGCATCGACATACTAGCATCTTTGTTTATTTCAACCGTAGTGGCTAGAAACTGATAGAGAATTTGATTCATTTTTTCACTTGATTTTCATCATGGATTAACAGGATATTGTTGCAACTGGGGGTGTTGATACAAATGTAGTACTCTTTGATTGGCCGTCTCGTCAAATTTTGTGCACGCTTACTGGTCACTCGAAGAAGGTATAATTTGGAATGTGCTTGCTTCCTGTAGAATCTACTGGTTCTTAATCATATGATGCATAACACACACACTCTCTCTCTCTTGTCCTGCAGTGGAATTTGATTTTAGTGGAAGCTATATTGTCATTGGTGGTTCAGATATAAGGTATGTTCTAGTAAACCTGTAATGACTGGTCTTAGGGTTTTTTATTTCCTGGCACTGTTTTCGAGGAGGAATCCATGTTTAACCCAGACAAGCAAAATAGATCTCCAATTTGGAGCCTGGTCCCTAGATTCTCTATATACACTTCTATTAGTCTTGAGCATAAATAATTGTGCTACATTGCATTTCATTTCTGCATTATTCCTTAATGTTTGAACATTTTTTTAGTTTGAAATTTGAGTTGTTCGTGTGGTTCATGTAAAACAAACAATCTTGCTTATTCCATGAGTGAGTATGCTTGGAATCCATTGGTCACGTTGATTCACTGCAAATTAATATGCATGATTCGTTGATTTCTTACTAGCACAGACGATCTTAAATTAATAGAGAATTGCAAGCCCTCGGTCGTGTATATGTATCATTATATTTTTATTCAGACAGTTGCAAAATCATCTTAATCATTGTATTAGTATTTCATAAAACTGAAAGATTATGACCTTATGGCTATTTTTTGTAGGGTTTACCAAGTAGCCAACGCGGAGGTTGAATGGAATCTTATCAAGACACTACCGGATCTATCAGGAACAGGTCTGTCGACAGTCTGTCGGTCATTTCGATTGCCACTTCTACTTCGGTTGGGGCAGATTAACTTAGTGTTGTGACATTTGTACATCCACAGTGAGAGTAAATTCTGTGAAGTTTGGAGCGGATGTTAAGTACATCGCTGTAGGTTCGATGGACAGTAACCTACGGATATTTGAGCTCCAAAGCAGCCCTGTATAGTTGAATAGTTGTCTGATGAAATGGATTATTCTTTCTTGTGGGCTGTCTTGCCTTTTACTTCTGCTCTATCAATATATACAAAACAAAACTTTTACCTTCTTAAAAAAAATGTGCAGAATGGACGATAAGAGCGCATGATGCTGACACGACACCTGTGTCGCTGACAGAGTAAGTGAAAGAGATCACTCCTTCATAGACACTCAATATTCATCATACACATCATTTTTGCCAGGTCAGCTGAAGATTGCCGACCAAAATTTATTAAGATTGAGTAGGGTGTTACAAAGTTACATCATGACATGAGGCTGTCGAGAGCCAAGAAAAAGGACAAGCCCGAAAATGAATGCCAGTTATATATAAATTGAAGAATATGAGGTGCTAGCTTCTACTCATTGATGCGCCCTTTGCTGAAATAAAATGGCACATATTGTTGACTCATTGTTGGTTCTGCTGTGCGTGTCTGAAACGGAATACACATGAAGCTTGTTCATCAGAGAGCAGTTGACCATGCATGATGCAGCATGGCCTGTAGATTTTTTATATGATATCCAGCATGCATGGTCCAAGATTTTTTATCCTTGATACCTTGTCTTTTTAGAGATTGAATCTTTAAGAAAAGCATTTCGTGGAAGACGAACAATCAATTGAATCTCATGAACTCTGACTAAGATGGTTGGAGTGTAGGCAATGTCGACGTTTAATTTGGTCGTCGATCCCGTGAATGATCACATGTATCAACCGAACCCTGTTTAGTTGCAAGCCCGATCCCCTTTAATTTTAGCTGATTGCTGAACCATACATTGGACGGCAAGAACAGCTATAGCTCCTGCTATTGAAATGGGCTTCAGACGATGGATCTATAGGTGTTGATTTTTATTTTTATTTTTATTTTTTGAAACAGAGGATGCTCATCCTCCCATTTCTATTAATAGAAACGGCATCATTACACCAACGATAGGTGTTGATAAATGATAAGAAGCAATTGAGATGTTGATTGATTCCATGGAGCGGATTAATTATTTTTCTCTTACTCTTTTATGTAAGTAGCTATATTTTGCTTTACTACTTAACTTATACTTGCTCTGATCCATTCCCTTTTCCCGTGGCGCCTCATCTCGATCTCGTGCTAGCTAAATAAAGTTGTTCAACGCAACATGCTTCTTCATGCGCATCAAGTGTGTGCACAGTGCACTTCAACGCAAGAATTCTTAATTAATTAAGCTTGCTAATTCACGGATTATAACTGCCAGTAATATATATAGTTTCATATATAATTGTTACAGATTTGTTAACATATATATGTCTTGAGCTTTGTTAAGCAATATGTTGTTGTTTTTTAAAAATCTTTCTGCAGATGAATATCACGTAAGTACATGTATATACTTAACTGCAAATAGTTTAGAACAAGTTGTATAATTAAGCAATGCACTTCCGGAAATAATTTTGACAAAACGTTTACTTTTTTTGAAAAAAAAGAGAGAGTGTGCGGCAATAATAACTTGGAATGGACGGTCGACCAGCGCTTGCTTCTACCATAAAATTGGAATCAAAGGCAGATGCTACTAGCATCTAGCTACAAATTAAGTAAGACAATTCTTACCTAGATTAACTAATTAGCTTCTAAGGCACGATAATTGTGTCGCACATTGCAAGGTTGAGAAAGATGACAGGTGTTCATCGATCAAGATACTTCGTGCTAGCTGGTGCTTATATATTTCTCTGCCTGGTCTTGTTATTCTTCTTTATATGGTGATGACGTAGTTTGGGGAATCATGGTACAAAGTCTGAAGTTTACTGTCGAAAAGAGCCTTGTCACGTTGCTTTTCGTGAATGGTGCTGCGCTTTTATGGGAGGTCAAAAGAAAAGGGAAGTGAAGCAATCATGCGTGGTTGAAGTAATTTCTAAGTGGACAGATGCTTCTCGTATTCGATCGTCATTTAACAAAATCGAGAATTTCACATTGGTCGATCTTCGCGGAATATAAGTGAATCAAACGGTTAGATAATCTTATCGGTGATCAATATCGGTATATAGTTTGATGTTTGCTCCATGATGTAGGAATAAATTCTTTTCTGATGCAATCATATATAGTGAACAATATTGATTATTTTGAGTCACAGTGAGGTAAAGCTCTTACATCAACCAATGCCTCGTCTAGAGCGGATTTTGTGGCCCTCATCGTTTGGCATAGATAGCCAAATCATAGAAAATATGCATACACCATTAAGATTTTATTTATGGGTAAGCTTTTTATAGATGTATTATTTGTGGTTTAAAAGACAATGTTATAAGGAAAAGAAAGACAATGATTAAAAAAAACTTCAAAGTCAACTTTAAAATTAAGTTCAAAATTCAAACTAATCAGAAGGGGAAACGACAATAGCCCTTAAAATTTGGACCGAACTTCATTAAAAGAACTCTTAAATTAAATTTAAAAGTAAGTTTAGAAAATAAAATTATGCCTGACTTATAAGCAACAGTAAACAATGGGAGCCGATAATCATGTAAAAATAACACATTTCAAAGAAACTCAAGCTGAAGCTAGAGTAGCTAATACCCCTACTAGTCTCTAGTATTTCAATGCAATGTTGACGACGAACGCACCGTTCAACTGGCTCTAGCCAGCCCAGCCAGCTCTTAAAGAAAAGCCTATTCAGCCCAACCAGCTTCTATAAATTCAGCCAGTCGAACGAGACAGAAGTCATGTATACGATGCAACGCAAGAACGAACGATGAGGTGCGGGGGTGCAGTGCAACTGTGCAAGTGCAACCGGGTGACACGCCTCCAGAAGCTATAGCGGCGTGCCACGTGTCTCGCTTTCAGTAATGGGATTAACCTGCTGGCTGCTGCTTGTGGTTGACTCTCCAGAAGGTTGGAGAAGATCTCTCCTCTCCTATGCTCTGCGAACTCAAGTCGTCTCTTCCTGCATCAATGCATTGCATCTAGGAGTATAGTTAGTGACAACAGTGCTAGAGCAGTAGGTAGTGCCTTGACACCAAGCAGAGCAGACACATATTTATAATACTAGGAAAAAATCCTGGACAAATGTTATATCCATTCAAAAATTCTTATATCTGCGGTGCGGCGACGGAGGGAGTATTTGATTGTGATCTCTCCCTATTTAATTCCTTCATTTTGACTTTGGGCAATCTCCTATCATACATATTATAAAAACCAAATTAGGACTCCATAAAAGAACTCCTTACATATATGGCCCAGACGCAGTGCCCCATCCAATTTCATCGCCTTCAGTTGCAGGAGACACCCGCTGCTTGTCTTTTCCTCAACTAAAAACTCTCACACACTGAAAAGCAAGCTAGCTAGCCTAGCCTGAACTCATCATCTTCCTCGTCGAGGTCGGTCGGAGACGGCAGGCATTTGTTCGAACATGTCGGCGACGGAGGCGGAGATGGCGAAGGTGAAGACATCATCGAACGGGATATGGCAAGGCGACGACCCACTCCACTTCGCCTTCCCACTCCTCATCCTCCAATCCCTCCTCATCCTCCTCCTCAGCCGCCTCCTCGCCCTCCTCCTCCGCCCACTCCGCCAACCCAAGGTGATCGCCGAGATCGTCGCCGGAATCCTCCTCGGCCCCTCCGCCCTCGGCCGCAACAAGCGCTACCTCGCCGCGCTCTTCCCGCCATGGAGCTCGCCGGTGCTCGAGTCCGTGGCCAGCCTCGGCCTCCTCTTCTTCCTCTTCCTCGTGGGCCTCGAGCTCGACCTCCGCTCCGTCCGCCGGAGCGGGAGGCGCGCGTTCGCCATCGCCGCCGCGGGGATCTCGCTCCCGTTCGGCTGCGGCGTCGGCGTCGCGTTCCTGCTCCGGGAACACCTCCCCGGCGCGGCGGAGGCCGGCTACGCCCCCTTCCTCGTCTTCATGGGCGTCGCCCTCTCCATCACCGCCTTCCCCGTCCTCGCCCGCATCCTCGCCGAGCTCAAGCTCCTCACCACCCCCATCGGCGAGACCGCCCTCGCCGCCGCCGCCTTCAACGACGTCGCCGCCTGGGTCCTGCTCGCCCTCGCCGTCGCCATCTCCGGCAGCACCAAATCCCCAATCGTGTCCCTCTGGGTTCTCCTCTCCGGCGCGGCATTCGTGACATTCTCGATGATCTTCATAAAGCCAGCCATGGCGTGGGTGGCGCGTCGCTCGGACGCGAACGGCGGCGGCGAGGTGTGGATCGCGGTGACGCTCGGCGGCGTGCTGGCGTCGGGGCTAGCCACCGACATGATCGGAATCCACGCGATATTCGGGGCGTTCGTGTTTGGATTGACGGTATCGAAGGAAGGGGAGTTTGCGGGGAGGGTGACGGAGAGGGTGGAGGACATGGTGTCGTCGCTGCTGCTGCCGCTGTATTTCGCGTCGAGCGGGCTCAAGACGGATGTGGCCACGATCCGGGGAGGGATGGCGTGGGCGATGCTTGCGCTGGTGATTGCCACGGCCTGCGCCGGCAAGATTTGTGGCACGTTCGTGGTGGCCATGGCGTGTGGGATGTCGGCGAGGGAGGCTGTTGTGCTTGGGGTTGTCATGAATACCAAGGGGCTCGTTGAGCTCATCGTCCTCAACATTGGCAGGGAGCGCAAGGTACGTACACGGACTAGTATAATTCGGAGTATTACTTGTACAAACTGTTCAAATTACATCTTCTCTTCTATTTTTTTTTTCTATCGTCGTTTCGCTCATGGTTTATAAGTCGCAGCTAAAATCCAAATTTTTCATAATTAAATTTATAGATGGTTTTGAGTTTTTTTTTAATCGTCTGCTGTGTTTTTTCCTACTTCAAATTTAGATCTGAATAAGCGAAACAATTAAACCCTATAATTTTGTTTTCCTCATGTATAATTTGATTGCTGAGTTTCTTCTCTCTTTTTTTAAGACAGATTTGTTTTTCTCAAGTTTCTTGTTTTTAAGAGGTACTCCTCCAGTATATTCTGTTGAGTTGCCCTGCAAGGAGCCAAAAGAAAGGCTCCTGTGAGGACAAAAGCAGAGGTCACCTGTTGCATGCTTCCTGTTGTTGTTCTACACACACTTTCTTTTACTACTAGCTGTTGTACACTTCTTGACACGCTATGTGCCATGGCAGCCTGCTTGTGACTCTGGACTAGATAGATTTTCTTGCTTTTGGGGGCATTAATGTTCACAGATGCAAACAACAAAGGTAGTCTGCACATGAATCTTCTCTTCTGGGTTCTGAACATAACCTTTATTACATAGGGAAGCGAAAACGCTGAACACACTGCTGCTGCCAAAGTTCAATGCTGCATTTGCTTGCCATCCATAGACCATAGTTCCAAAATCCAAAGTGTAATTTTTCTGGACACAGAGGCACGCTCTGCTCCATTTTCTGGACTGCACCCGTCGAGAAGGTTGACGGTGCAAATGCGAGCGGTGCGAAGTGACTGACATGTGGGCCTCCTTCATTCCATGGCCGTACATCTGTCAGTCATGCAACCGGGGAACGACGTGCCACTGACCTAGTCGACGCCATGCATTTTGATTTTGATTTTGGCTTCATCCAAGATTAAGTAGGTGTGGAAGAGTTTAGGTTTTTAAGAAACAGTTGGGTGGTGTTCGGTTGGTGAGAATCTGTGGAAGCGTAAAACCTAGCTTCTCAGCTTCTAGATTTTTAAGTTTATAATTATCAGCCTAATTCAAACATCTCAAAACCGAACAGATGAAATCGAAATCGCATGCATTTCGCACAAACTTTCTAAAGTTTATATTTTTCTGTAATAACAGGTGCTTGACGAGGAGACGTTCGCGATCCTGGTGCTAATGGCGCTAGTGACAACCTTCGTCACCACCCCAACCGTGATGGCCATCTACAAGCCAGCCCGCAACGCCGGCCGCCGCCGTCTCCACCACCGCAAGCTCCAAGGCCCCTCCGCCCCATCCTCCCCTTCCGCCGCCGGCGCAAAGGAACTCCGCCTCCTCGCCTGCATCCATGGCGGCCACGACGTCGCCGCCGTGATCAACCTGATCGAGACCATCCGCGGCCACACCCATCCCCGCCGCCTCGTCAAGCTCTACATCCTCCGCATGGTCGAGCTCACCGAACGCACCTCCTCCATTCTCATGGCCCGCGCCGCCCGCCGCAATGGCCTCCCTTTCCTCCGCCCCCGCGCCGACATCGCCGGAGATCAGATTGATGTCGCGTTCGACACCTACGCGCAGCTGGGACACGTGTCCGTGCGACCGATGACCGCCGTCTCGGCTCTCCACACCATCCACCACGACGTCGTCGCCGTCGCCGACGACAAGCGCGTCTCCCTCATCGTGTTGCCGTTTCACAAACGCCATGGGCATGGCGATGATTTGGGGCCGGAGTGGAGGGCGGTGAATCGGAGGATTCTACGGGAGGCGCCGTGCTCGGTGGCGGTGCTGGTTGATCGGGGATTCGGCGGCGGCGAGCAGGTGAGCTCCGAGCATGTCGCGCATGGCGTGTGCGTCGTCTTCTTCGGTGGGCCCGACGATCGTGAGGCGCTCGAGCTCGCCGGGAGAATGGCCGAGCATCCTGGCGTCAACCTCACCGTCGTGCGCTTCACCGGCGACGCCGCCGCCGCCGATCAGCTCACGATCCGGCTGTCGACGAACAGCAAGAACGTCGCCGCCGGCGATGACAAGAGGTACACGATGTCGACGGCGGTGGTGGATTCGGAGACGGAGAAGGAGATGGACGAGGCGGCGGTAGGGGAATTCCGGCGGCGGGCGGCGGCGGCGGCGGTGAGGTATGAGGAGAAGAGGGTGGGGATTAATGGCGGCGACGTGGTGGAGCAGGTGGTGGGGATCGGGAAGAGCCGGGAGTATGGATTGGTGGTGGTCGGGAAAGGGCGGCTGCCGTCGCCGATGGTGGCGGGGCTCGCCGTCCGGCCGGCCGAGCACCCGGAGCTGGGCCCCATCGGCGACGCGCTGGCGTCAGCGGGGCATGGGGTGACGTCGTCGGTGCTGGTCGTGCAGCAGCATGATATGAGCAACGCCGATGAGGTGCCCGTCTCCGTCGTCGTCGACGGCCACGCCCACGACGCCGGCGACGAGCTCACCGGCGGCAACAACAGCAAGGAAATGACTGAGCCATGAAGTTGGGATCAAATTGGGGAAGAATTGCGTTCTATGATCCACTGCTAGGATGATGACGATGGTGATAAACTAATTAATTACTCCACTCCACTACTAATTAAGTGTAGGGATGTTTAATTAGTGGGTAATCAGTCAAATGTAATAATAGCAGAAAATTAAAATAAGCCATATTTCTGCTAGGAGTGTCATGTAACATAAAGTACGTACACGTCTGTAATATGTACATGTTGATATTTAATTTCCTTTCAGTTTTCAATGTGATAAGTGTGGCTGATCAAAATGGGCCATACTTGTCATGGCCCAAGACAGCGGAAGGGCCGGCCCAGAAAAAGATGCGGCAGGGCCCAGCACACGGGTGGCTACTCTGGACCAAGCAAGCAGCAGCGTAGGTGCCTGTAATGAACGGCTGACAGGTGGGGCCACGGTCGGTCGGTGCCACCGAAAAGAAAGAGAGGAAAAAAAAAATAAAAAGAGATGCGGCGAGCGTCCATTCCACGCGACTCCCGCACACAAATACCACCACCACCACCACCCGCACCAAGCGAAGCAAGATTGAGAAAGAGAAGGGATCGATCCATCCGTCCGTCAAGCCGAGCGCTTGCTTTGATCCTTTATCCTTCCTTGGTCGCCGGCGAATCCTCGTCCTCTTCGCGCCGCCGCCGCAACAATGGTATAACCGCCGGCCTCATCTCATCTTCTGCATATATACCACCACTGTTTGCTTTGCTGGGTTCTTGATGCACACACAGACACACTAGTCTCCCAATCTTATTGGATTAGGTTCTTAATCACCTCATGATACGTTCTAGATCTTAGTGTGTTCGTTGGTGATCCACAAGAACAGGAAGTGCTCTTGGTCCTCTTTTTTATTTTACAAATTTGTGGCTGGTTACTTTGCTTACAGCCGTTTTAGTGCTACTGGGGTAGAGACTTAGAATCAGTGTTGGCAAATTTACCTAGCAACTAAGATCTGTTCCAAATGCGCTCAGCGCAGCGTAGATTTGGTGCCATAGTAGTGATGAACAGGTCGGTTTGTAACTTGTAAGCGCATGCCTTCGATTCGTCTCCCATGGACATGGTACGGCCGTATATACAGCCAGAGTTTTTTTTTTAAAAGTACTTGATTAAATCTAGTGTGAGCTGCTCCTGAGCTGAGCCTAACCTTTAGCTGATCCCTCAAAAGATTTTGTACATGGGGGGCGCCGGGGCGGCAGTTGTTGGCCACTGCCTGTCTTGTGTCTCCCATTGCTTCTTCAGGAAATCTTAGGTGTCAGATACCTAACATTACTCAAAAAGATTATTGGGTTTGGAGGTATCATGTGGTTCATTGTTCCGTTGCAGAGTGTTGCTCTAGAAAGTCTGTAAGACGCAACTGAGAGTCAGCATCTGTTGCTGACTAGTGGTCTGTGAATTTGTTTGTCCATATTGATGTTAGCCTGATCGCCACCCTCATTACATTCGCTTAATTTTCTGATGACAATATGCATGAAAGGGAATATGCATGACCGGTCATCTTGTTGTTTTTAGTTATTTATGCGAGTTTTGCCCTGATGTCTGGTCCTCTGTCAGGTTATCAACTTTTTGTACTCAATAAACATTATCATTTTCTGATGTGGACCTGTAAAGTGGTTACTACATATTAGACTGTCATATGTGGACATCATGCCAATCTAGCTTGCAGTACACAGAGCAGATCCTATCATGGAAATCAGTTTGTTAGGCAGCCTTTATCCTGCCAGGCATTTGCTATGAATTGTGCTTTAGTTTGGATAGAACATTTGAGCCAACCAATTACAGCCAATCTTACTATAAAAATCATTGTCAGCTCAAGTTATTGTTTGCTGCACCATCACCTGTTTTAATTAATCTCTCTACCACAGCATGTACTTCTACAAATGTAGCGACTGTCTAATCCTTGATACCATGATGGGTATTCTATACAAGCAATGGGTGAACTCTTACTTAGCTTGACTGTCTGCCTTGTTACCTGTAGGCGAATGCAGCATCTGGGATGGCTGTGGACGATGAGTGCAAGCTCAAGTTCCTGGAGCTGAAGGCAAAGAGAACCTACCGCTTCATCATTTACAAGATAGATGAGAAGAAGAAGATGGTGGTTGTGGAGAAGGTTGGCGAGCCCATACTGAACTATGAAGATTTTGCCGCTAGCCTCCCTGACAATGAATGCAGATACGCCATATTCGACTACGATTTCGTGACCGAGGAGAACTGCCAGAAGAGCAAGATTTTCTTCGTTGCATGGTACTACATTCTGTATTTCTCTTATCGACTCTCCCAATATTACAAAGTTTGCTAATTGATTTGATATGCCAATGTGAAGGTCTCCTGACACAGCGCGAGTGAGAAGCAAGATGATTTACGCGAGCTCGAAGGACAGGTTCAAGAGGGAGCTCGATGGCATTCAGGTGGAGCTCCAGGCAACAGATTCATCCGAGGTTGGTCTGGACGTGATCAGAGGCCGTGCAAACTGAGCATATGCCTGTGATGCTGCTACCTATAAAGTATTTAGTTTCAGATGAGAATTTAGAGCTCCCCTGAGGCAGGCAATGGTTATGACTTTGTTATCATCAACTATGTACTGGACGGTGTAAGGCTGTAATCTATGTGCGGTGCAATGATAAATCCATCCTTTCTGCTTGTGATCTTGACATCCCATCGTTGTTTGATTCTTTCTCGCTGGCGTCTGTTGTTTTAATGATGCAATTCTTCTGTAAGATTCTGCCTTTACCGAAATATCTTCCTGAAAAGATATCAAATTTAAATTGGAGTACGGATCCTCTTTGAACATACGCAACAGCAGGGGGATAAATTTGTCTGATCATCTCCAAAGTGTGCTACCTTGGTGGCTACTCTTACGATAAAGCAGGGAGAGATGGTATCTTTCTTTCCCTTCGATGATGAAATGGCAGCGAGAAGTGTAGTACTTCAGCCTGCTGTTCTGGTGAAGATCACTCAAAACAGCGGCATGTCTAGCTGACCGGGCATCAACGATATGAGCGGCATCTCTATAACCAAATACCACAGCAGCTGAACTAAGATACAACCAATGGACCATTAATTAAAGGAAACAACTGCGGCTCCATAGATAATTGCTTAGCTTTGTCCATCATACATACAAAAACAGTCCAAAAGTCATTGTAACGGGCTCCAAATTATAGCAGGCCAAAGTTCTCTTAACAACTCGCATACAACAAGAAACACATCAACAAACTGGATTTATTTATCTACACTTCCATCATATATACATACTAAGGGTGAATCTGCAGAACCAATTTTCCTTTCTTTCAGGAAGCCTCAGCAGTGGAGAAATGCATTTTAGCAACCGTTTCACGCAAAAAGCTGCTTCCGCATTTGGCTTCTTGACTGCTGATGCCATAATCCAATATATCGGTCTCATGTTTATTGAGATCCTCTGGTGCTGAACTCTGACTACTTGATGCTTCAGCATCTTCCAACCTATCAAGCTCACTGTGCATAAATGAGTTAAAATTTACTTGCATGTTTATGTGACGACAAAATAACAGTAAAAATATAGCAACTTTACCCAGGAGCTTGGAGCGCCGTTGAACTCTGGATAGCGTTCTGGCGGTTTTTCTTGGACCTCCCCTTTTGCTTTTGCTTTTGTTTCTGCTTATTCTTGTCCTTCTTCCGGGACTTGGACTGACGCTTGTAACTGTTATTCACTGAATGACATACAGATGTCACAGGGGGGTCATACACGTCAGGGGCCCATTTGACGTGGTGACTTTCAGTTCGTGAAGCCATCCCATTCTTTTCGCGGCTTCCTTTCATAGCAGATACGATCTTCAAAGTTGGCTGTTGATAAAGGAAAAATGAGGCAACGTGAATAACTAGAAAGGCATTCCCAAGTGTCACTAGGTTCCACGAGGCAAATAACAATACAACAACATGACAAGAACAATATACAAGTTGGTTCACGTGCAAAAGCAATATATTGGTTGCATAAACTTGCATGCATGGCTATCAGAAATGCATAGATGAGTATAGTACATATGCCTTTAGAAGAAGGAACCATCAGAAGAACAAGCATAGCAATGCATTCATGCGCACAACGTACCAATAACACTATGATTATTTGATCTCCTGCTTACCAATTATAAGAGCAACTGGAAAGAACGGAAGAAAAGCACTGCATTTATCTCATGCAGGCTTTCTAATTATAGCGTAGACAATATACGGCAAGTTTACATTACCACAAGAAACATCAACTTACTAATAACTTCAGACAATTGAGGCCAAATTTATATATTACTATCACAGGCAACAAATTAATAACCATTATCATTTCAAACTGTAATTAGTGCTATTTAAAGAAGACATTTGTTAAATGCATAATTTTGGAAACTTCAGCTGTTGCAAACCATCTTGCAGCAACCATGGGTTATATCAATAACATACTACTATCCTAGAATTCCAGTATCTAGTTCGACTTCACATAATACAGGTTAGCACGATAATTATTAGTCGGACCAAATAACAATTCTTTTATATACCATGATGCTATTCAAGAAGAGATACTCACAGGCAGCGACACCGAGCGCTCATAGGTAGGCGCATCCTTTGGATCCTTATCTGTATCACAGCATGAACCCTGCTGTCGCGCCTCACCGCCAGAGGGCGGAAACGTCATGCACTTCTGGAAGCCTTTCCTCACCCCAAAGCTGGCGCTATTGGAGAAATCCATACCCGTCCCAGCTTCCGAAAAGCTATCAGCATTCGCCGCGGCGGCATCAGCCTCTCGAGAAGCTCCATCAGCCGAGGAACAATGCTTCTCAGGCAGGCTCTTAATGCCGCCGTCTGCGGTGCCGTCGGATATCACATCCGACACTCTACCCAGATCACCACATGAATGACCATCCATCAAGCAACAACCTAGCACTGAAACCCTAACGCCTCAAACAAAAACCACAGTAACCCGATGCCGGCTGATCCAACCCAACCCAATCCAATCAAACCTAGTCGATCGATCCAGTAGAAACACCTCAATCCAATCCAAATCAGCACAGCAACTAATCGGATAACCCTAGCGCTCTAGCTACCGAGAAGAAATTGGGAAGGGGGGAACGAGAGGGCACAGGAGGGGAGCAGGAGATGAGATGGGAGGAAGGATGGCGTTAGGAGGATGAGAGGAGATAAGGATGGATAGACCAAGGCTTGAGACGGTGGGAGCAAGCGGAGGGGAGGAGGAGGGCGTCGACGCGGATGAGGCGGCGGAGAGGGGAGCAACCCTGCTCCGACGACGAAGGCATCGTGGAACGCCGCCGCCGGCCGCCGGCCGCCGGAGTTGAGGCTGGTCGCCGCCGCAGATCTGGAGCTCGCCGCCGCCGTGCGGGTGGGTGAAGGGATTGGGGATATTTTTCTCTTTTCTCCTTTTTTTTTTTTTCCAAATGGTTCTCTTCTCTTGACGGGAGAGTGAGTCTAGTGTCGTTGGGGGGTTTATATACTCCGTAGTATCCGTATGGTGTGGATAAGACGGGACACGTGTGCACACGCCTGTCGGTAAACCTGCGTCCAGAAATTATTTACCCTGTCTTTAAAAATTAATTTACTAAAAAAGGCTTTACTCCAGTTCTAGTTAGGATTATCCCTGTAAAGAAAATTTTTATTACGAAAAAATGGAAGGATTGTTTGGTGGATAAAAAAGAAACTCTCCGTCTAAATATATAAGCATTTGGGCTAATAATCAACGCTATCAATCTATCTCCTCCCACTGAACTCCATTGCAGTCACGTCAAACTCACACGAACAAGCTTCCGTCAAGCTCGTCTCAGCCGCCACCTCAAGCTTGCATGAGGTTCCCCGTTGAGCTCACCCTTGTCTCCGACTAGGTGAGCATATGTTGCATGCCACCATCAAGCTCATCATGATGTCGTGCGCCCTCCATTTTACTACAATAGTCATCTCTAGCTATCCATGGCCATTGCACTCATGGATACCGAAGTCAAGCTTTCTCTCACGCTCGTCCTCATGCTTCCCATGGTCGCCAACAGTCCAACGTCAAACTTGTGTCAGGACACCGCCTTTAAGCTTCGCTGTGGCTACCACTGTTCTTCCCTCGGCCATCGTTGTCGACCTCCCACACGACTATGCATTAGAGCTTGCCCGTGGTTATATACTCGAGGTTGTTCGATGTTGCTTCATTTGAAGCCTTTCTTGGTGTCTCCGTGCAGGCAAGAGGAGGAAGAAAGGAGATAGAAAGGTAAGTTGGGGGTTGACTGGCGGTAGAGCTGATAGAACATAACTTTCAATGCTATTAACATAAGTGGAGAGTTTTTGGTGCTATATCTACAGAGGTGTATAGAACCAGTTTTCATGTGGTAATAATATATGTATGGGTTGATACCTATAGAAAAAATGTCGATGTTTGTACGACGGGATTTGAACCCATGCATGGTGGATTCATAATATCTTCTTAACAATATTATTGTGGAAAAATTGAAAAGGTTGCTACCATATTTTCGTGTTCTTATAATAGTGTAGTAGTACTAAACAACTAGGTTGGATGTGTCTATATCCATATTACCAGCAAAATGACGATTTGTGTTAAAAAAAACCATGAAATTCCTTATCGTCGACTCATGCGACTTCCTACTGTCACACTTGTTGTATCCAATTTTTTTTAACGGTCTCACCATTACTAGATAGGGAGAAAAACCTCTCGATTGTTTTGTTTTTTCTCTTTAAAAAAAACATTTGGGTTCGCCTAAGTTAGAGTTGGCTTCTCTCATGGAACCCGCTATTGGGAAGTTCTGTATCTTTTTATCATTTGTAATAAAGACTCAACTATATGCTCTTTTGCCAATATTTTTTTATTTTGTTTTTACATGTTCATGCAAGCAAAGCATAAAAACGAGGAAGACGGCCTCGAAATTATGTGTTTAGTTTTAATATCATACATGCATGCAATGGCAAACAAGTCCTACGTGATGACACGACACAAAACATCAACAGTTAGTTAACGTCCTTTGCCACCGACATCAGTATTTTTGGAACCGCGGAGGCTATATTTTGTCGCCGAGTATAAAAGGCCGGAAAGAAGCTGGCTGCACTAACTACCAACGATGGTGTATTTCCTTTGCTCTCATGCAGGTGAACATTGTGTATAACAAATCTTGGCAATAGGAATTTTGACAAGGTACGTATAAGCTCAAATAACGCCTTTCCACACATGAATTTTGATTTTTTTCAGGCACCTGAAACTTCCATAACCGCACCCAGATCAGGTGTCTCTGCTATGCTTCCACGTTCATTCTCTAGAACCATTTTCCAAACTGATGCTCCCACTCATTATGGTACACTGACCTTATCGAAGACATTATTTTTCGTACATCTGCGCACCACAAAATCCTCCATTCCATTCCTGCAAGTGATGGTGGGATCGGCAATATTCTCTCCACGTCTATTTGCCTGAAAATGTGTTTGAGCATTTGTTCATCCCACCTGCGAGTAAATTAGGCATATAAGTTCTGAAGAAACATTCGACAACAGAGCAACACCCCTTGGGGTAATCACTTGGCCTAGTAGGCTTGACGATATCCATGGTTCCTTGGTTATATCTACCCGTGTACCAGCAAAAATATTTTGCCATATAAACCACTTTTCATCTATGCCTCTAATATATCTTCCCATCCAAGTAATCCTTTTGCACAATTTTTACAATTCGTAAGGTTTAAGTTTTTTCTATTCCTATCGATATAAATACAAATCGTAGGCCCTAACGGTGAAGCCGGCCGGTCCTTGACTCCCTTTCATTACCTTCGTGGCTTTGTCATTGCCTATTGGGCCATTGGCACCGCCACGTCTTCCGCGGGTGCATTAAGTTCAACCATGGGCTTTGCTCACCATTCAGTCCTGTGAATGAATTCAGTCTCCCTTATGGCCCAAAACTTCCACACCAAAACGGAACAACTGCACCTGATTGGTCCGCCGCGTGCTCCCACGGATCGCCCCCTCCAAAACCAATCCTCACCGTCCGCGCCCATCTCGATCCGACGGCCCACACGCCACATCACGTGGATCGCCACCTCCGCGCCTCGTATATAATCCCACACCGCGCCAGGTTCAAAAAAACCACCAAATCCAAATCCAAACCCAAATCAGCGCCGGAAATCCCTCCAAATCCACTCGAATTCCATCCCATTTCACCTTCCCCTTCTTCTCCGGCGATGGACGGCGGCAAGGCGAAGAAGGCGGTGGGGAGGAAGCTGGGCGGGCAGAAGAAGAAGCCGGTGTCCCGCTCCGTGAAGGCCGGGCTCCAGTTCCCCGTCGGCCGCATCGGCCGCTACCTGAAGAAGGGCCGCTACGCCCAGCGCGTCGGCACCGGCGCCCCCGTCTACCTCGCCGCCGTCCTCGAGTACCTCGCCGCCGAGGCAAGTCACAAAAGATTTCATCTTTCTTCTTCCTTCCCCCATTCGAATCTACCCAACCACGCGAGCACAGCCTAATTTGGCTAATCGGATCGAATTTGATGGATGCAGGTGTTGGAGTTGGCCGGGAACGCGGCGCGGGACAACAAGAAGAACAGGATCATCCCGAGGCACGTGCTGCTGGCGATCCGGAACGACGAGGAGCTCGGCAAGCTGTTGGCCGGTGTCACCATCGCGCACGGCGGCGTGCTGCCAAACATCAACCCCATCCTGCTCCCCAAGAAGACGGCGGAGAAGGCCGACAAGCCGGCCAAGAAGGAGAAGGCCGCCGCCAAGTCACCTAAGAAGTAGGCGGCGCTGCTTCTTTCTTAGCCATTGAATCCATCATTGATGATCGCTCTCTGTGTATGTAGTGCTCCGTTTGTTCTTTCGGTTTGGGATTAGTTCGTAGCAGTAGGCACTAGTTGTAATGCTTTGGTTTTGTCTTGATAGGGTAGACATTAATTAGACAGTAGAGATGAGGAGATTAGGTGCTTCGGTTTGTACTCTGAATCCATTCCCTCCGCTTCATATGTTTTATTAATTGAAATTGTTCGTGTTAACCAGCTTTTTCATGAAAATCCGTGCAAATCACGACTAAATAATTGTCTAAATTCACAAAAAAATCACATATATAGATGATACGATGATACATAACCTTGTAAAATATCTTATTTAAACTTGATTTCTTTTGTGAAATATAAAAATAACAAATTTCGAGCCATAAAACTGCCCATATGATTTGTTAGAAATTTGTTATTTTTATATCTCACAAATGAAGTCATTTGGCCAAAATATTTTACAAGATTATGTGTCATTATATCATCTATATGTGTGATTTTTTTTTGTTGAATTTAGACAACTTTTTTGCCGTGGCTTGCATGGTTCAAGAAGTTGTGGTTTACACAAGATATGATCCCTATGATAATAGTATTGCTGCTGTTACATGAGAAGTAGCTCTCATTGATTGAGGCTTGCTTCTATGGTCTTTAT
Organism: Leersia perrieri; assembly: GCA_000325765.3. NCBI lineage: Eukaryota > Viridiplantae > Streptophyta > Magnoliopsida > Poales > Poaceae > Leersia > Leersia perrieri. The sequence continues at coordinate 587,199 of CM002483.1, forward strand.
TGTCAGTATTATAATATCAGAAATAATCTTAACCGTCTATGTTTTCATGTTTCTACTATCATTAATTGGGGTTGTAGTTATATTATAAATCAATCTAACTCTTTAGATTAAAATATATCTATGATTTAGATTAATTTCTATTGACGGTAGAGAGCTCAAATGTTTTATACTTCCATGTAATCAAATGGGGCCTAAGCTGTTGCTGTTTCTCTTTTCAGTTCACAGGTAATGAGATAAATGCATATAAGCATTTGCACTAGGTGCATCTGAATCCACTGGCAAGTAACCAATCAAACATGATAACAAAAAATAACCAATATCTTCTTCAGCCATATCAATAGAATTCAAATGAAGGTATCATCAGGGATTACATCGTAGTGGCACTAAGGGCCATAAAAATGGAATATCTCATCACTTTTGTTGTGGTACTCGCTTCTACTTGCGCTGTTACTACTTTATAAATGTGATCAATACTCAATGTATATCACACACCAACAAAACAATAGTAATAGTATTTGTTCATAAGGTGATAATATATCTCCACAGTTTTCGTCAACATCCACTCGATCCACAGGAAGCGGGGAAGTCTACCTCCTCAAGCCCTCCACGATGTAGGTAGCATAGAGATCCCTGCATGCCATTGCTGAGCAATCAGCTCGATGCAATTTAACACATAAGTATATGTTCCGGAGTTAGTAAACTTACATAGAGTGCTTTATGGCCTCATAAGCAGCACTGGCAGGCAGAAAGTCGTTGACAGCAACCTCCTTGTTCTCATTCTTCTTGTCTGGATAACTCGGTTAAAGAAACCATTCAATCTATGGAGGCAAGTGTTCTCAAATTCATACTACTTTGTAGCTCAAGGTTAGGACATGAGTTATTGCATATAAGTAACTTGTTTAGAATGCAGAACTGGCTTAAGGTGAAGTAAAAGGATACAGTCCTCAAAAAAGCGCCTGATTTCAGCCAAGCGATGAGGGGGGAGCTCCTTGATATCATTGTAATGCTTGTACTCAGGATCATCAGCACAAACTGCAATAATCTTGTCGTCTGCCTCTCCCTGTTCAAACAAGTATGGGCATCAGAATCTTTCCCTTCCTTGGACTTTGTAAATAAACGTTGAGATGAAGCCAAACCTGGTCAATCATAGGCATGAGACCAATGGCCTTTGCTCGAAGGAAACAACCTGGTATAACTGGCTCCTGTAGAACAAAAGAAAGCATTTTATTTGATTGTCCACAAAAAGAAAAGATAAAGGAATTTGATCTGATAGACTATTGCAATTAGAAAGTAGACACTAAGAGGTAAGAGCAAGGCCCATGGTTAATCAGAATTTACTTTACATGGCGGTTGAAAGAAGAAACCTTGCGCAATGTTTTTCTTAAGATTACGACTAGCAATATGATTCTACCATATGAAATTAGCAGCAAAAAAAACTGAAATAGCAGGACATACCTGCATAATAACCAGCACATCAATTGGATCACTATCTTCACACAGTGTGCGAGGAATGAATCCATAGTTGTGAGGGTACACGACTGATGAATAGAGCACACGGTCCACCTGTACATGTGAATACAACCAAATGATAAACAGAACATTGGAAAAATAGAGTTTCACACACAGAAAAAAAATGATGAATGCACATAATGCATTCTTTACCATTATGAGTCCAGTTTTCTTATCAAGTTCATATTTAACCTTGCTGCCCCTTGGTATCTCAATGACCTGGCAAGTAACAAAGGAAAAACGCACTATGTTAGGCGCAGCAGATGGAACTCTAAAAGTTTAAGATGATAGCAATTTATGCTATCCACATAAATTTCCAGTAAGAATATGTATCAAGCTGAATCAGGGAGAACAAACAAATGTGAATCTGTACAGCAGTCTTACGCAGTTGAATATAGTTGGTGCACCAGGTCCTGCAGGAAGAAGTCAGGAATCTGTAAGTTGTGAGATGAAATATACTATAACGAAATTGATGGCTTGACAAGATGAAATGTCAAGCAGTACCAATCTCAAGATCATGCCAGGGATGTGCTGCAACAGATCTCCGGGACATGGATGACAGTATTCTTTCATTCAGAGCAGGAGCCTTGAGGGCTGGGGCTGAGGTTGTTTTCTTCTCAATGGCTTCAACAGCAGGAGCCATGGCAGCAACCTGATATCGATTACAAAGGTTCCTAATTAAATTGGTTCCAATGTAGGTCGAGTCAACGTAATCCTAGAACAGGCTGACAAAATGTGAAATTGGAAAAACCACAATACTTTTGCCCATATTTCGTATTACAGTGATATAAATATCTGAACCATTTGGAAAGAAGATTTTACACAAGCAATCCAAGAAAACAAGAAACTTAAAGGCCTCAAGCAAAATGAAACTAAAGGTAATGGAACAAAATATAATCTTCTGTGTTTAGAACCGACTTTTCACTCCAGAAGGTAGAAAGAATAGATGGTAGGACCAAACTGAGATGACTGGATGTCCATGTCGTTTAAATCCGAGACTATAATGTTCTTCCAGACCAGAATCTTTGACTTAATATAACTGGACAGAGTTAGGTAAAAATTGGTCCAAGTAAGGGCGCATTTGTTTATACTGTTCCAAGCTGACCAATTCATAAGTAACAGCTGAAAAGTAAAATTTATACTCCACTACTAGTCTAATTGTTTACACTAGCTAGGAAGTTGAGGGCAAGGACAAAACTTTTACTAGTATAATAAAATGAACGATAAGTGAAAATGAGATGGTAGAAGCGAAAATGGTGAGGAGGCCATGATTGGTGAACATGTGGAGAATAAGCAATAATAAGCCGGGAAGATGTAACCTTTTCCCCATCCAAATCCAAAACAGAGCAATGACCACAAGAATATGAATCCAGTATACCAATAGAGGAAAACCCACAGATTTGAAACCAAAAACTGCCAAATTTGGCTATAGAATCGGAGCAGGGATCAGCAGCCGCGTGTACGTGACTAACATGGCAGCAGCAAGCCGGAGAAAAATGTATTACACGCGCAGGCGCAGGGGATGTGATGCATCCTCGTCGATCGAGCAATTAAGGAGTAATAATAAGAAGAAGAAAGGCAAAACAGATTGGGGATCTATAGTTGTGGTAGAACGGAAGCTACTACGCATTCTTAGGCTGGTCAGCAAGGAAGGGAAACGCGGAAGACGCACGCACCTTGGTAGATCTGAATCTGGAGGTCGGCCGGAGAGGCGGCGGCGAAGAGGGAAACCCTAGAGGAGAAGAAATGTGTGTTGTGTTGTTGCGGCACCCAAGGAGAAGGGGATTGGAAGCTTTTAAAGAAGAGAAGAGCGAGCAGAGGAAGATGAAGATGAACAAGAAGACCGACAGAGAGAGAGAGATAAGCAGTGTGGTGTATTGTACTTGCCGCTTCTTTGCTTTGGTCCTCCTCGCTTCCTTTTCCATTCAAAGCCGCGCTTTTCCCAACTGCAATTTATCAGAAAGCTTTACAAAGAGTTGTGATATTTGCATCCGTGCCCTCACTAGTGTCTACCGGCTAGGACTGGGAATAGATTTGGGAGAACACGGAGGGGGTCCCTCGCCTCCGTGGCATCCACGTGGCGTGACCTTTTCGTCAATGGGGCCCACCAGGAGCGTGGTGGGACCAGTCCGGAGGGAGTCATCGCGTCGGTGGGCGATGCGATCGGACGGCGGGGAAGGTGTCGGTGGGACGTGTCTTAAAATTTGCAAGGAATCGGGTGCTCGCAGAATCGCAGGCTTTTTCTTTTTTTTTTGTTTCTGCGCGTGGAAGCCAAGCCAAGCTACCATATGGCACGTCTCCATCGGCCGCCGCAGCAGGAGGAGGAAGCGAACGTGCGATGAGAAGAGATGCGAATCGTGTTGCCTCCTCCATTTTTTTTGGGTGTCGGTCCGGTGAAGTCCCTGGTCTGGTCCGGTGGCTGGCAGGTCCCGCTCGTCAGTTGGTTCCCGCGTCTCCATTTCCTTTTCTTTATTATTACTAGTTAAATGCCCATATGTTGCAACGGGGTGAAAAAATAGCATCAACAATAATTGATACTCTCTCCATCTCCAAATGATCTGATGGGGATACCAATACAACCTTGCATGTCACTTAATTTATCTACACGCATAATCATTAATACAATCTGGTGTTGTCCAAATAAAACATACATGCATAAAAAAGACATTTACTTTTGTACGGAAAAACAAATAGACTAGTACTCTCTTGTGTTAATATCCAGGTGGGACAGATTAATTAAGTATGTTTGTCCAGCAATTAAAATATTTGCTTATTCATCTCTGCACCAGCACACACGTTACTGCTGTTGAAGACATAAAGCTCATGGTTGAGCCTAAAAACTAAGAAAAAAAAGCTAAAATTGATCTCTCTACCATTACAAAAATAAATTGTGCTCCATTTAACAATGAAAAAAAAACAAAAAATATTAATAATGCAATACTCAGTTACATAGTAAATTTCAGATCCCAATTCTCATGGATAGCCATATTTAAATTTGTTGTGTGGGCAGAATAACAAGAAACCATGTCTCAGTTTTGGCCTTTAAATTCCAGAGAATATTTCAGACTTGCAAGTCACATACCATATTTACACACAGCTATCTTGTGATCCACTAACAATACAATTTCCATCTGTAACCGGATGTATAATTCAGATATCAAAACCCAGAAAGTTTTTAACCAATGGCAGTTGCAATTCAACTACAACAGAAAATTGAGACTAGGATCAGATAAATTCGGCAACTTTTATTCAGATTAAAATAGATCGTTGTGACCCTTGAGCCCTTGTGCCAGAGCCCTGCACCTTCCAAACAGGTTTGGTTAACCTCTTCAGCAAAAGTTTAAGGTATATTTGAATCCCTGCAGAAAGAGTGCAATCAGGCACACCAGCATAAACCAGACCAGCAAAACACCAGCACAAAGCATCTTAGGTGTGGCTACATTCAAAGAAACAATAAGCATGAGATTGGCGCTCCATACACGCAGCATGGACTTCATCTTCTTTCTCTTTGTTCTTCGGTTTTGTCCTCATTGTCAGCCTCCATCAGCTGTCTAGCCTATGTACCCAGAACTTCTAGCTCAATTTTAATATGAAAATTTCACCTGCAATGCCCTTTAGTAGCTTGGCCACTTCCTGAAGCTTCTATACGGAAGGAGCGGAGCGCGTGTGCGTGCGTGACGTGCGGGAGCGGAGCGGCGGCGGAAAGGAGGCTGCGGCGTGCGGGGATCAGGTAGGCCGGTAGGGTAGGGTGGAGTGGACGGTATTTCTATACGGAAGGACAAAAAGAGAAGTGGGAAAATATGTAGTGATTCTGCCATAGTATTACGGAGAGTCACGGGCACCACTACAAACTTTTTAAGTAGTATAGATTAGTACCTGACTGCAAACTAACTAACCGCACGTCAGTTCAGAGCAAACGGGCGTGACCGTCGGTGGGCTGCTTCGCATAATTTACGACAGCTTCTTTCACAAATGAGAATGACGATGATGCATAATCAAAATTTCATCATGATCATTCCTAACTCATTGGATTAGTATATCAACAAAAATTAAATAAAATGAAATAAATGAAAATAATAAACAACTTATACTTGCTTTGATATTTTTGCATTATTCTGTCTAGGAGCGGACCTAGAAATCGAAGAGAGGCTCGTCTTCTTCCTACTCCTTCAGCCTTTCTGCTCTCTTTTATCTTATTCTCTTTCCCCATTATCTCTCCTCTTTTTCATGAGACAAAGTTCTTCACCACCCATGCTGGATCCATCCATGTTCCATCATCGATAACACGCTGCTACTTCTGGTGTACCTTACGGACGTAGCGTTGATTGGTACGTGCGCTCCGATTGGTCGATCGCGCGCGATTTCCTCGTGCGTGCTTAATTCGCTACAGTATTGCTTGCATTGGCTTTGCCTTCCAAACGCACGCAACGCAACCCACAGTGTGTGTGTATTCCATGGTTAACCAGTCAAACGTCAAGATTGCCCAATTGCTACTACTGCTCACCAACGCCTTAGGCCTACTTCTTTTCACTATAGTTGTAAAAAATCCTCTTCGGATTACTGTGTGCACGTTTTACAAGCCGCTAAACTGGGTATTATTTTACAAAACTTTTTATAGAAAAGTTTTTTAAAAAATCAAATAAATCTATTCTCTAAGTTTAAAATAGCTAATACTCAATTAATTATTTGCTAATGTTATTTCTCGTTTTGTGTTTCTAAAATAATCAACTTAGACCTTGTTTAGTTTGATTGTTTTTAGAAGTTTAGTTGTAAAATTAAAATGATGTGACTGAAAGGTTGTGTATGTATGATAGGTTGATATGATAAAAAAGTTAGAAGTTTAAAAAAAACCTTAGGAACCAAACACACCCTCAAATAGCGAAAAAGAACGGGCCTTAAGCTAGCTCACTCCATCGCCATGGACTACTATTACCTCGCTGCAGATGGCCGAAAGCAACTGCCAGGGCGTATATCGATCAGCGATGAGTCTGAACGCACCAATTCATTTAGTACAAAATAGTACAACGAGGGAATTGCGACATTTTTCTTTCATGTCACTTCACCTCAGCAATTAATCCCCTTGCAAGAAACCTATTCTTCTTGTACGATGATCCGATCGAAAGAGTCTGGTTAACTAGTGCATGTTTACCCGAAAAAAAAAAATAGGGGCCAGTTTGTTTTTAGCCAAACTTTGGGCCTATCAATATTTGGTAATTTGAATAGTATTTACTTATGTTTGGATTGAGATCAAATATTGACATGTCTTTAAAAAATTAGATCACTTCAATAGTAAAATAAACTACTCTGGCTTCAATCCAAACACCACCACTTGACCTTACCAAATATTGGCCATACCAAAATATACTAAATTTTGGCATGGCCAAAAATTGGTAAGGCCAATTTTAGCCCTAAACCAAACCAGCCCTAGTGCATGTTTGCGCCGTGTGCAATTAAGTCCAAATTAACTATTGTACCATCTTGCATTGCTGCGTATATCCAACACCCTTGGACAGCATATGCCAATCGATAGATATGCCCTACCTTCTTCATGCGTGGTCTGCACGTGTTCATCGTTTCTCCTGGCTCTACTCCCTGCTGACTTGCTTTTTTTTTTTAATGAACTCCCTTGCTCTCTTATTTTGAACAACAGAGGTACAAATTAACAACAAGCTAATTAGTGCGTGCCTGCTACTCACTCCTTTTTAATTGATTTCTCAGTTACCTTGACTCGTACACTCTTTAATTCCTCGATCGATCGATCGATCTGTCTCTACGTGTTAATTTTAGTCCCAACAATACCATTAATCAAGTAAAGGACTAGGTCGACTTTGCGGTGGAATTAATTAATTATTAGTTAGTTACAGATATAGATCTGGGTTGCCTCTGTACCTGCTTAGATACAGGGCAGAGCAACCTGTTTTCTTTGACTCTTTTTGTTCCTCCTTTTTTTTACGACTATACTACGTGCTACTCCACTAGGTAGTCGCCGTTATATACTCAAGTAGTCACTCGGTATTATAGGAGTATATTCTACAATGGAGGAATCAACCGGCTAGTTTGTGTTGACTATCGTCGGTCGATCTCGGTCAGTTTGACCTACAACTCTTTTCTAGCAAGTCATCGCGAAGTAGTAACAAAACTGCAACACCCAACACTTTCTTGTTTTTCTTTTTTTATTTGCATTTTATTGTAATTTCAAGAAAGCATTTCACAAAAGCAAGGACTGCAAATGATTTTATAAAATATTGCAACATTTTTTCATAAAGCAAACTAAAAGCAGTCATGGAATATATACATTGCACATGTTAAATTAGTCTGATTTGAAATAGTTCATGGTAGGAAATTGCAACTTTTTCTTTTATGAGAAAGATGCATGGAGCACACACATACTGTATGCTTTTGTTCTTAGCGATCTTGTTCCAAGGTATATGGGCCAGAGATGACCGACACAAACTTAATATAAGCAGGCCCTAACATAAGTTACCTATTTCTGGGCCTGCATTGTGTTGGCCTAATAAATCCAAGTGCTCGTCGATCCAGCTTCATACCAGCCCAGTTCACATATATTAGGTTGGCCCATAAACCGTCGTGTGACCTCGTCGGCGGCATGCGCGCCGCGACAACATAACGAACGGCCGCCGCCGGCGTTGGCTGCTCGCCACCGACCCCACACGCACATACAGGTCATCTGCCTGGATTTGATCAGTTCCTGTTTTTCTTTTTTAACCCCATGTAATATCAGGATTAATCTGTACAACCAAGGTGACATTGCAGATGCCCGTAGAACAGGACTGCAGTATGGGCAATTGGGCATTGGGGTTGGGGCCGGGGTTCCCAAGAAGAATGTCTCTGTCCTCATGCCGGCCAATTCTATTCTACTCCTCCTCCTCCGTAGCGTCAGAAAGTTGTCAGTCTTCTCGATCGATCAGCCAATGTCAATCATGGCGACCGACAAGGGACACTGCATCGATCCTGGATAGCTATATATACTCCGTAGGAGTATGTGTACATGCTACTGCCTGCCGTATGCGTATGTACGTGTGCGTACGTGTGTCAGAATCTTGATGATCCAAGTCCAATGGCAGCTGCTGCTTCAGTTTGGGTGGCCCGCGGCCGGAGGAGGCGGAGGTTGTCGCCGGCGGCGGCGAGCTGCACGGAGAAGAGGGAGTTGACGGGGCGGTGGTCGGAGAACCGTGATTCCCCTCGCGCGTACAGCAGCTGCTCCATCCCTGACCCGCGCCACAGGATTCGATCGCACCTGCAATATTTACATCCAATTAACACTTCGAGCACTAGCTATCAGCTAAGCTAGTATAATTAGCATTTTTTTTTACAATCAGATTAATTAGCAGAGCCTGACAAGGACTGCTCACCATGTAGTCTACGGCTCTACGCTACTCTAGCTACCCCGGCCCGCTCTCATTAAGCAGTAAGCGAATGAGTAATTAATATTCTCTAGTGGGGTAATTACGCGCTAATCAAATTCAGCTAAACGCAGAGTAATATTGCCAATTCAGTAGTAGTGGATAACATGGTTGATTGGTAAGCGCGCTGTTGCAATGGTAAGCGACGAATATATGAATGCAAATGCATGTGCCTTGCCACCTCACATGAATATATGATGCATTGCATGCAGACCGACCTAGCTCATCTCATGCATCTTAATTCTTCTTCTCATGCACGCGTGTTAATTTCAATCGGTCGTGAATTAACCACATGTGATCTCTACCTAACTCCTAAATATATGATCTCTATGTCCTTATCTAGCTGGACAAGAGCATGCAATAAGTCAATCAATTAGTACGAACAGAATAACATCGGTATGTTTAATTAATTACCATGCCGGGGTTCGCTTCTTGTTGGCGGAGGAGGTGACGGCGGCGTAGGTGTCGGAATCGGCCAGATACTTGTACGTCGGCGGGAACCTGATCCGACCTTCTTCCCATCCACCGAACACACGACCCTCTTTCTGCTCCATCCTCAACTGCATTTGTTCACACATGCATCCATGTTAAAATTCTCTGAATTAATTTGTGCAACAACAAAATCTCTAATAATTAATGCCTCTGAATAATTAATCAGCACCTGATCTTTCTCCAGCAATGCTTGCCAGTCATTCCTCTCGAGCAACTCCTTCGTGTCGCCGCAGCTGCTCCCCGTCAGCCGGTAATTCAGGTCCCCCAGCCATATGATCTTGCTGCATACATAGGTACATCATTCAGTTCAGTTCAGACATCTGTGCTTGTTGATCAAGTCGAATTCAGTCAGTATAGCTGGCTTACTCGTGCTCAAGGATGGTCTCCGGCGACCGCGCCGCCGCCGGCAAGAAGAGCCGCCGCGTGAAGCGCGTCCTCTTGAGGATCTGGACGACGTCGCTGTTCCTCCGTACCTCGTCGCCGTCCTTCTCGCCGGACGCCAGGTGCGTGCACACGAAGCATATCGTCGTGCTCCCTTGCACCGTCAGGCTTATCGATATTGACCCCTTCAAAAACAAAAAACAAAGTCAAATTATGTTACAAATTACTCCCTCTTGATTTTTTTTTTACTTGACGTTGGTTAGCTTAAATTATATATAACCGGAGGGAGTATATCATCTTATGAATTAAAACAGATCTGCAACAAATATTTTCCATCTTGTAATATACTGCCTCCAGACCTTTTTAAATGACGCCGGTTAGTTCATTTTTGAAGTAACCAGCGTCAACCTTTAACATACGGAGGGAGTAATTAATTACCTTATTTCCCATATATCCCATGATGCCCCTGCCAACACAAGACACCCTGAGGCTGGTGATACTTGGCATTAGGTCAGCCCGGACCCACACGCAGAGGAATATCCCAACCATCTGCTTGCTGCCAGCTAGTCGGTATCCTTGGCCCGCCGGCCTACGTCGGGTCGTCGCGACATCGCCCATCTCCTCCTCGCTACTCGATTCTGGGTTTGAAGTCGATGGTTCGCTGTCATCGTCTAGCTCTGATGCCATACTGAGTCTGTCCTCCATCGCTAGCAAGTCTGAGAAGCTGATTCTATCCTTCTGAGATAGTTCAGGGCTCGCTTCGGTGGCGTACCGTCCGTAATTGTTAGGAAAACTTTGGCTTCTTTCGGAGCAGGAAGGGTTTAAAGCTCGACGAATGAGTTCGAGCCACTTGTAAGCAGGCCCCTTGTCCTCGGCCCCAAGGACATTTCCGGCATTCAATGGCACTATTTCCTGGAAGCTGGCACATGATAGCAAAGAAAGAGAATTTAGGATAATCAAACTTCAGGCTTACTACACAGACAGGTTAATTAGTTATAAATCCCTTCAGTGTCATAGCTGCTTGGTCAAATGGAAATGCATCATTATGTCACTGTTTCTTGGAGCAGTTCCGGCTTGTTTATGTTGATCAAGGCATATGTCAGGACTGAGAGGAAGCAAATTACCACTAGCAATGCTACTATAGTACTCCTATGCTTACATCTCCTATGTACTGCGCTCATGGTCTCTGAAGAAGGTGAACGTGTGATGGAATAATCATGATTAGGTCCAGAAATCCAAACACTGAAACCCATGGCCATAGCTGCAGTTATTCTACCTACAAGGCTACAACTCCAGGTGACAACTCCTATGTACTCCTGATAAAGAACACAAGCATAACAGCATGCTCCATGCTCCATGCTGCCATAATTCTGGTAGTAGGAATATGGGTTTACACTGAAATCCATACCAGTTTACCAAACTCATACAGTACACTCATCACTAGAGTTTTTTCAGGTTCACTTTTGAGTATGGGCAGCCCACTTTTCAGTACTGCATGCTGATCCTCAGAAGTCAATACTGCGCATCTACAAACTTATATGCAGTGAATTTGGATGGAAGATACACAGATGCAAATACAAACTGATACCACTACATCAGATACAAGCTATAGATGAGTTCATACCCAAGAACATAGATGTGAGCAGGGGATGATTCAGGTTGCTGGTCCAGGAGCCAACTTGAGATGTCCAGCCCTTGATGAGGTGATCTTCCTCCCACGTTCCATGTCCCCACAAACATCCTGCATATTTACATCCACACAAAATTAATTAGTACATTCATACATACCATGTACAAGTAGTATAATACACGCATCTAACACCATCATTAACTAGACTAATCAGCTAGGTTCAGTTAGAGTACAAAACTGTCCTCTGCTGCAGCTATAGCTACTGTGTACTGTCCCTAGATAATTAAACAACCAAGAGACCCGCAAGTTGACACCCCCAAAATATTCCCAGTGTTATCCACTAATTCGATCTAGTTAACTAACCGAACGTTGGTTTGAACTGAATTCAGAATCTCAAACAAAGTTTCTGAACATGTACGTGCTGAATCGTGCTCTTCCCCGTTGACATGACAGGAAGAAAAATTCAGAACGTGCTCATGCATCCACAGCCTGTTATTTTTTGTTTCTTGTTTTATCTCATATTCTCATTGGCTAGCTCCATACCTCTAAATGATATAAGCAGTCCAGTGATGTAAGAAATGCCGCTCACCATCGCTACACGTAATCTGAATTCTGAAATGCTAACAAGTAGAGTGATGTATTCATCCATGTCGACTCACCTAAGCTCCTTGGGAGGTTGACACGAAGAACTTGACGGTTGTGAGCCATACCGGGCAGGAGGTCTCAGATTTTCAGAGCTCTCCACCAGCCAACCACCTGTCCATGAACATAAAAGAAAGGTTGAAGAAAAAGATCAAGAAAAAGAAACAAACCAAATTCAACTCAGTGACAAACATCAGGTTTTCTTTTTCATTTTAAGTTTAGTTCATCTTCAGACTTTCAGTGTGGTTGCAAGATGCTCTGCATAAGCTCAGAGTTCCAACTCGTGAAGTAGACGTGGCAGGAACAGTAACTATGCTGTCTCTTTTTTATGCTTTTTGAAACATTAAAGATTAAAGAGAGGAGCAGTTCTGAAGTTGTTGTCCTAGCATAGCAGCAGACAGCAGTTGACAGCAGTTTTGTACTGCTACTGCTTTGCAAAGTTGCAATGTACCTGACAAATCTCTTCCAGTTAGAAGGCTGTCATCTTTGTCCGAGCAGCTCTTTCTCCCCCCTTGGCCAAAGCTCTCCCCTGAATAAACACACCAAATTAGCACTGATTTTTTTTTCCCCGTGGAGAAGATATAAAAGGATGGTTAATGATTTATCAATCTTGTTTAGAGATGAAATCTTCTTACTGATGCAGTCTGAATGGAACTCATCATTCTTCAGGTTGAGCCATTTCTTCACCACCGTTTTCGTCCTCGGCCACGACGATGACTGCACAAAATATGAAAAAAAACTGTAAATAAAGCACCCTATTTTTCTCGGAGGATAAACTTCAAGAAATGATGCTGCAATTGATCAAAGCTCCAACCTTTGAGAATCTTGCATTGCCTTTCCTCATGTTTCACCTTCAAATTAGCTTGCTCTCTCCCTGTCAAACACAAACACGAAAATACAGATAAGCTAAAGAGAAGCTCATCATTTGAAGTGAAGAGGGGCTTGTCTGAATAAAATAGTGCAAACACGCATAAATAAAGTGCAGATCTCCGAATTGATCGTTCTTTAGTTGTAAAGTATAGTACTCGTGTTAGAAAGTGTTTGGTTGTTATATTAGCAGTAATAATCTATTGAATGCAGGGGAACTAAAACTAGCACCTTGCTCAGCTGGAACTTGAAGACTAAGTTAGGCTCAAGAAGAGAAGCAAAGAAAACAAAAAAATGAAATGGACGGTGCAATAGTGCACATCCGCCAATCAGAAATGGGAGCTGAAATCTGCATGCATTAAGAAAACCTAAGCATAAACAGAGGGTCAAAAGGCAAGTAGGCAGGCATATCGTATATCTCTTCTCTGTACCCACTGATAGAAAGATAGGTGTCTGCCCAACTCTAAACTCCGCGTGGGAAAATTCAAGATTGTGACTTTGTGAAGAGAAAGGAAACCACAAAAGATAAATAAAAGTGAAAAAGGATGCATTTTTTGTCAGATTGCACTATGATCTAGCTCCTAGCTTATGGATATATATACTGATTGCAGCATGAGAAAGAAAGAGATATGCTCTCTACAGTCTACACCATGTGGATCCAAGCTATCAATGACTAGAAGAAGATCAGCCACTTTGAGATACAGAGCAAGATAACTGTAAATGGCGAAAAAGTATGGTACTTACTCGGATGAGTGTACTTTGAACCCTTCAGTTCTTCCTCTTCCTGTGCTTGCAGCAATGGTGAAAGAGAGAGAGATAAGTGGAGAGAGAAGGGCGAGTGGTTAATGAGCTTTTCTTGATTGGTAATGGAAGGTGGGAGAATTGAGGTAGCTTGCTTAGGAGAGATGGTTACGGTTGGGACTTAATTTGGAAGAAGAAGGGGGAAGAGAGTGGGAGTCGTGGTGACAGAGGAGAAACAACAAGAGTGGGGTGAGGAACTGCCTTCTGCCTTTATAGGTGGGGTGTGCCCTGCCAAGTGGGCCCACCGTCAGCCGTTGTTCACAGTATTCTTGGTGGTCCCCACTTGTCTCTCTGCTAGATGGACCCACCACAGAATTCTGTGGTCTTCCTTTTGACTCTCTTTGATTCTTGAAAATGGTAAGAGTTGAGAGAAAATGTGACAATCTAATGCTACAATGCATAATGTCAAGTGTCATTTCTCCCAAAACCATAGAGTTTAAAAACTTTTGGCTAGCTCCGTCTCTTTTTGGCGTGTTAGGAGGCACATTCATCGTAATGTGCAACATATGTTGTGTTAAAAGTAGGGGTGTGTGCACGTATTTTATGCAATCGTAAAGAGAAGATAAAAAAAAAGAAAATTTGCCTAGCACGTCTCTAGAAAATTCAGGTTTATTTTTGTGAATATAGAAGCCGACTTAATAAATCTATTATAAACAAAGTTTTACAGATGCTCCTTCAAAAAAAAAAGAGAAAAGTTTTACGGATGCTATTCTGCTAGTAACATACAGACGTACGGTATGATACAATGTGAGAGCGTGTCTCGCCCGCTGCTTGCAGTTTGCAGTTTTGCATGCACACAGGCTTAGTCAACGTACAGGCTTGCTGCCTACGTAGGCACCGTTGACCGGTCATACTACAGCGTGATACTTTACTTACTTGTCGTAGTCGTACTAGTATACACGTCCAGCGTGGCACACGACGTTGACTGTACCTGCCTGCTGCCCCTGCTGCCTGCCCTTTTTACTCATTTATATATGTATCATATATACTACAATAAAAACCATAACATTATATTCACATCACGAATCTTAATGTAATATTAAAATGTAGGTGTGCATACATATTTTTTGAGGGAAACTACTGCGGGTTAATACCAGCCTGAACATTTTATTGCATCAAATTATATATTACACATGTAGAGAGAGTACATGAGGAAAAGAAGGAGCAAAGGAGCAAAATAAAAGCACAAGCTAGCTACTCTGCATACTAAGGAGCTCACGGCCACGCTCAACGAGGGCGTGTTTGATCAATGGATTGGTGGAGCGATGTGCCCAAAGAAGTAGGTCGTCTGCATATCTTTTGACAGTCGTCCAAGTGGGCTCTTCAACTCCGTCGAAAACTTTGGCGATGCGGTCTTTCCAAATGTTACAGAGAAAGCACAGGAGGAGGGTACGCGAGACCATGGTCGGTTTGCTGTCCACCAGACATGGTGGCTCATGGACCCTCGAGACCGCCTCCTTCGGTGTACATACATATGAGTTATATAAAAAAATCATCTGCATAAATAATGTTTACTTCCTCTAGTTTTTTATGCATAATGTTGGCTAATTTAAATTGGCCAATATGTCATATATTTGTACAAGGAGTGAGTATAATTCGAGAAAGCCTTCTTCAGATATGGTCAATGATCATGCAAGCAAAGATTACTGATCGAATAACACATTTACATGGGTTTATACTGAACCTGAAAACTCAAAGCCTCAGGAAATATACTGATTTTTTTTGAAGAAATGTCGGCAGGAGATTTGCCGAATATATTAGAAGGAATAAAGAGTCCGAGAGCAGGTTACAACTTAAACGTTTGAAAAGAAAACATGGCAAACTATCTTAGGGCGATATTACATGCCGGATAAAGCAACTAAAAGGAGTATCACCAACCCTGCAATCAGGGTGGTTCTTTTGCTAACCGAATCTGATTTATATTCTCCTTTATTAAGAAGGCAACTCTCTCTTCGTTTGTATACTCTTGCTGGAAAATTCTACGGTTCCTCTCAAGCCATATTTGCCACCAGGTTACCAGCAAAGTAAGTTTGATCTTGTCCCTCAAAGGCTTAGGCTTTAGCGACGCTATGATCGTCCAGAAGTTGTTCAGGCCTGTGTCGCTGTACTGTGTGAGGTCTAATTGAAAACCAAAGGAAGTTTCAATCGGGTTCCAGACCTTCTTTGTAAACGCGTAGTTTTTAGCTAGATGACTGGTGTCTTCAAAAGCCTCGCGGTATAAACTGCAAATCCAGTCGCATGGCCAATGCCTCTTTAACAGATTTTCAGCTGTTAAGATTCAGGGAATATACTGATAAACCAGATTAATTACTAGTTGCTCATTTGCTGCTCCTATAATCAGTGGGGAGAATAAATGTGAATAAACTAGGACTGCTCCTATACTACTTATTATGATCAGTCGATGACAGCTCATTGCTGCCTAAATATCATGCATGTGATCGAGGTCAGCTTGTTAATATCAGTGATTGATCAAAGTCAGACAAGCAAGATTGAGAGATTGATCTAGCTCCCATGTTATCTTATCAGTTAGTAGTGCGGCAGTAGTAGCCTGGTAGGCTTGTAGCTACTAGCGACGTGCTTGCCACTGATACCGAATATGTGTTAGCTTAACACAATTAAGTTTCTTAATATGGTCATTAGATCATACGAAATCGACACTACCGATTTATTAACAGCTCAGACGGCCGTCTCACTGTAAACATATATATGCCAAGTAATTAATTTACACCCCTCTTAAGCAGGAAAAGCATAAACACATACTGAACTTTCATATCTTTTTGCTGATGATATGAATGACGCTTCTTAAGCAGTCTCCCTTTTTGTAGCACTTTTACATTAGTTAACGTTGGGGAGGCGGTGGTGATTGACCCAAGAAAAAAAGAAACAGGAAGGCCAATGTCAACATGATGATAACATCAACTGAACTTAAATTAATTACTGGGGCATAATTAAGACCAGATTCATCATGCACATATGCTTACCTGCTGGGTATATTCCTATTCTGCTACTAGCATGCTTCGTTCATGTTCATCGATCGATTGGTCGTGCAGAGAAGCTGTGCCAAATTGATCTGCTGGTAGGGACGTCGTGGAACATTCATGCAACTGTGTGCAGGTTAAATTCATCATGCATGCTTGCTGATGATGGACTATTACTGTACCTCTCTGACGCCTTGTTGATCACAATTGAGAGCAAGCCAAAGTTAAATGGGTGTTAGTCTTATGCATATTCAGAGCCGGCCAGCAATATACACCGCATGCTGATCGATGGATGAACTAGTCAAACTGCATTTCTGTATTGTACCACTACTTATATCGATAGGTGGTGGACAAAATGATACATAAGTGCAGACATAATTTACAGTGTTCTATCGATCACTGTCACCTGACATGTTTAGAAACGCAGGACTGAGTTAATTGTGGTCGGTATTTGACAGCAGCACAATGCATACTGTATATTGCACTCATGGAGCGAACATGATGAGGAGAAAAGAAAGGTCTGAAATGTAAGATATATCAAGTAGTGTCAATCTGAACAAATATATAGAAGTAAATTGAACGAAACTGCAAATAACTTGTCGAAACTATCGTTATGCTGCAACTTCAGCTAGACATTTCAGAAAGCTGCAGCAACAAATTATTTTATCAGAGAACTAATAAAAAAAAAATCTCCTACATGTGTTTGACACGAAACTTACAACAATGCAAATATTACATGTATGCCTGACAGTTGGAGCGGCCAGTTGAAAAAAAAATATAGTTTTGCAGTTTCAGTTAAAGTTGTAGCAAACCAATAGTTTTAAAATTTGATATAATAGTTATATTTTTATGAAATTACTCTATATAAAATTAACCCTTTTAACGCCAAAACATGATGAATTTTAATTATCAAAATGACATCTTGTTCACTTTAAAATGTCTGAAAAACCTCACTCTTGTGTGATAGAGGAAGCCTCCGTACATATTATGCATGAACACCTTCTGGGCGTGTTGCTGTCAGTAGTGGACCGACCACGCATCGATCTCCATCTTTCAACAGTTGACAACTTCACATGATGTCCACCAAAAAGTTAACCGATCAAATCGCACAAACCATAGACAGCCCATGCATGATGCAAACGAACAGGCAGGAGGCTGATCTCGCGTATCAGCGATAATGCCCTTTTAATTTGCTTGGTCCTCTGCGGATTAAGAAACAGATTTGGCTCTGCCACGCGCCAACACCGTGCTTACAGGACGGATTAGGTGGCTAATAGCTCTCTTGTTCCTAGTTAATTATACTAATTAGTATCAGCTTCTAGCTGCCCAACCATACTAACCAAATCACCTGCATTTTGCTGGTGATGGGTCGTGCTATTGCTATTGGCCTATTGCAGCTGCCTTTCATTCTGAATGCTGCCTCTAGCTTGTTAGTTTGCTACTAATCCATATGCATAAATTAATTTGACAAACTTTAATTAATCCTCATTACTTTAATTTACATCATTCATGTAGCCTAATGATATGGAATGTAGCAGCAGTGTATGTGTCCTTGTGGCACAAATCTGCAAGAAGGGGGATAGTGATGTTTGAGGCTGCAGACAACTTGTTTCAGTTCAGTGATTAGTTGTCAACATGGCACACCAAAGGCAAATGCCCCCACAACTAATGACCTTTTTTTTTGTTTTCTCAGTGGTGTTGATGAGTTCTTTTAATCATCATTTGAAATGACAGCCTATGTGGGAGGAACTTTTCAGAGAAAGCTGAGAATTAAATGCACTGTCAGTCAGTCAATTATATATTTTAAATATGTGGAACATGAAAACTACCCAACACAAGCTCAATGCAAAAATGTGTGTAGATGGTGACCAAATTATTAAGTGGAAAACATACATAGCTACCACCACTTCCATTTAGTGGAGTGTAATGGGAAACTGATGGGAAATTAACTACTTCTTCCTAATGATCAGTGCAACTAATTA
Organism: Leersia perrieri; assembly: GCA_000325765.3. Lineage (NCBI taxonomy): Eukaryota > Viridiplantae > Streptophyta > Magnoliopsida > Poales > Poaceae > Leersia > Leersia perrieri. Next base: position 605,905 of record CM002483.1, read on the forward strand.
AGGAGCTCAATACATGGTACCTGGATGCATGCTTCCTAGTTCATCATAGTAATTCATCATCAGTCACTCTTCATACAAGTATGCATGGCATTAACCAGTTTGCATGCTATCAGAAGAATGTACATATTCTTTGGCTGATGGTGAGACACACATAGCTAGATTACTGACACATGCATGCGTATATAATCCAAGTAATAATACAGAAATGCAGGCAGTCCAGGTCCAGGTTATTGGGAGGTGGTGGTTGGCTTCCAAGAAACCAGCAAACAGATCATGTATATGGTTTGTTAATAACATATATAAGATGGAGTCACTAGCTAGTTAATTAATTAGCTAGTGACTGTGATGTAATGTGAAAGTATACAATGCCTTTAATCAATTGGTGGGCTCACATGCTAATCAACTTTTGTGATGGCGAGTTGTGCTACTTAGCTGTAGGTTTAAATTAGCTAATTATGCTTGCTTGCTTAATTAACCATATATGACGATACATGAGGTAGCTTGATAGCTGGTCGGCGTGGTGCACGCGGGCGGTGTGTTAAAATAAATCTCTGAATGTTTCAGCCATCGTCGTCTCTACTCTTGTTTCTTACTTAATAACTTAACTAGTTCCTGATTCGCCTTTTGAGCTTGTAATTAAGCTTGCTTTTGTTACGGAAAACTGAAAAAAAAATGCTGAAAAGAATCGGGGTTGGTTGAACATTTCGATCGCCTTGCTGTGCCCATCTGAAACATCAAATTCCACCTTGCATTTCCCAGCAGCTATATATGCATGCATAAATCTGAACATGTGAGCAACGTGTCGAAATTCCTGTCGCGTGATTTGTACTTGCAGAACATACACTTTTTGTTTCACCTCTGAAATTGGTTAGGGGTAATTGTTCTCTGATGCCATATGCATTTAATGTCCCACAAAAATTACAGTCCAAACTCGATTTGTAATCGAGAATACGAAATTCTACCATGAAGTGCGATACGAGCACTATTCATAATTGAGTTTGCTTACTGAAATAAGCTTGTGCAGTATTTAACACGGCTAGCAGAAAAGGCAAGAAAAACAAAAAGTTAAAAAAAGGGCCTGAATGTGGTCGAAAGTGATGAATGACCAAAGCGACCCAATATCCTAGGACTTCGGCCCATTATTAAGTGTGCTTCTGTGATGGGCTTCAAAGGCCCATTTTATGGTTTCCTTTCTTCCTTAGTTTAGGTCCAGGAAGGGGGGGTATGGGCCTGTTTGTTTGAGCTGCAGCTTTTGGAGTTTTTCTGAAAAGCTGCTGCAGGCTTTTCGTTTGAAAAGCCAATCATATCTTTTAGAAGATGTGTTTTTACTTTCTGGGTTTAAAAAGTCACGAAAAACTTATAAAACTGAGCTTTTCAGGTTCCCATACAAACTCAGCTTTTATGAGCTTCTGGCTTTCCAGAAACTGCACGAAAAGTTAGCTGTTTGTTTAACCTTCTGGCTTTTCATGCTGTGAGAAGCTGTCCAGAAGCTCAAACAAACATGACCTATACTAGATGGTCCAATTACAAGTTATTGTGCCTATTTGAACCAAACTTTATATACCTTTATGGCTATGGATTGTTAACATGATTTACTCCGATCTCTTTCTTATAGTTATCTATGTGAGTAATGCTATAATACATACAAAATTGATATTTCTTTCACCCGTTGCAAATTAAGTTATCCATGTAAATAAACGTATGCTACATAAAATTAAAATTGTCTTCGCCGTTGTAGTGAACTGTCATTTTTTTCTTCTAGGAAGACAAACTTCTGACAGTTTTCGACATTAAGATGAACTTCAGACGCACACGGCACAAATAATTAAGTATGAACAACACAAATATAACAAAGCAGCTGGATTTGTGTTCCTAAGCGAAACTAAACCTAAGAAAACTACTCTACTTGATATGCCCTTTGACACATGAAGCCTCCATTGCATATCAGATTGTGATCGATGCTACTATCATGCATCACTGGAGCAGATCTGTACTGATGCCGAGTCACCCAGAACTAATTCTAAATGACTACTTTCAAAGTTCTTCTTCTTTTTTTTTTTTCAGATTTCTATCCTGGTTCACTAAACAGGGCCTTTCATTCATCAATATGCCAGAAACTGAGCCTAGGTAAGTTGGTAAGTGGTGTGGTGATACACCTAGAGCACTCAAGTTCGACGGCGGCACAGGTGACAATGGGGAGAGCGAGCTGGCATGATCGATCTGATCGACAAGGGGTCGAATTGCAGTGGGATCAATCGATGGAGGTGAGCAAGATTGAGGAGCAATAAGTTGAATAAGAGGCGTTTTCACGAATCTCAAGGCGGGTCAGATTGTGCGTGCGTGAGTGGATGGGAAGATGCAATTTTTTTTCTTCTCATGGGCCTATTTAGTTTGGGCTTTCACGGGATTGACAGCCCACATATTTGGGCCGTATCACGTATGAGGATAGCAAAAAGATGCTTCGACAACAAAAATGTTCATTGGTGGATGCTTTAGTGCCTAGTTTGTTACCCATTGACACGTACTCCCTCCGATTTCTTATACTTGTCGTTTCCTACAGCAACTTTGACTTGTTTCCTATACAAATGGATTGTCCTAAACGTCAGTTAAATGTGGACGGAGGGAGTACCAGCTGCGAACAAGACCGCCTAAACTCTTTTTGCAAGAGCACTCTGCCGTGCGCCCGTGCCGTGATGGTGGTGTTTGTAAAAGGCCAAAATTTCATCTAAAAACAGTCCCTTTTTTTTACAAATCGGGGGGGGCTTCTGGACTAGGGTTGAAAACGGTACGGAAATTTACCGACCGACCGATACCGTTTCCGAAAATAATAATATAATAATGATATCTTACCGGCCATTACCGTTTTCTAAAAGTTAATATTTTCAATTTCTGTCTGCGCCATATTGAAATTCTCACTTAATAGAGCAATTTATAATTTTTCATAAATACGAAAATTTCCCGACCGTACCGAAACCATTTCCGAAAATATTAATAAAATATGATACCGTTTCCGACCGTTTTCAACCCTATTCTGGACCATATATAAGCCTGCTATAGATAAATTTAAGGGGGGTTTCAAGATTACTTAACGTGCATGTACAGCTGAATTTCGTCATGTGCTAGGTTACAAAATAAAAGAACATATTTGTAGTACTAATCAACACATTTCATAGTCCTTACATACTTACAGGTTTTCGTTATTAATTATTTCTTTCTCCCTAGAAAAAGCACCATTGTCAAGCAGTATTATAGCAAATCTACTAGTAGAAAAGTCCTTCCAACACCTATATGCGTTCGCCTCTAGCACCTTAGCTCCTTAGCGTTAAACGTTATATGTGTTTTAAGATCCGGATGCACTCGTATCACATGCAAGATGTGCTTCAAGATCCGAACATTTATAAAATCACGAATACGATGAGGTGACTTTCGTTGTAGGTTCGGAACCACATCCCAATCTATCAGTGGCGCATCTAGAAAACTAGTTTGTTGGTGTTATAACGTATCTATCAGTGTCATATCATACTAACTTATTATACTATAGTGTTATACTTATTATACGTATAAATAGTGTACTTAATTATAGGGTTGATGAAAATCGTTGAAATCAAATGGCAACGACCCTCAATCTATTTATGAATTGGTGGAAGAGGCTTTTGAGCGGCCAACCTTTGCAACTATTGACCCTCACCTCCCTATTTTCTATCATAAAATGATCCAATTAAAATTTAAAATTTGTATTTCAAGGTAATCAAAACTGAAATATGAAATTAACCAAATATTTTTGACTAAAAATTACAGTTGAAAGTAATAAAAAATTAATTCAAATGTAATTAATTTTTTATGCTACTTAAGTACTATCTCTGATTTTTTTGTTTGACGAGCTAACCGACGTCATGTAATGAAAACCGGAGGGAGAACTTATTATGATTAAAACTAATCTTGATCAAACGGACCGCTATGCACGGTCAGCTGCCTACTATTTGCTTTGCCGGTAAATTGGTGCAACTTTGAAGGCAACAGCGCCTGGTCGTACGCCCTCGTGTGTCATAGACGTCGTCGATAGACGATAGCCATCAACATAGCACGCTGAATCTAGAATCTTAATCAAATATCTGCTTAATTATTAATTGCTCGATACTGATGGATATTCGAAAAGATTCTTGGATTCTCACAGTCACAGTAGCTAGATAAGCGGAACCGTGTGCTCACACATATAGATGAGCGAGAAGAGCTAGATATATACAAGTATTTTCTTTTTGCGACTGCTAGATATACAACTATATAACAAGTGTGCATGCATGCATGAATCATGATGATCGTGTGTGCATGATTGATTTGCCAGCTTGCATTAGGGTTAGGAGTGAGATTAATTAGCTACTCTATAAATCAACTTGTGTTAAGTTAATTACCATTTAATTAATGCCTCAAAGTTGCCAGCTTTAGGGTTAGCTAGGGACGGTTCAATGCGAGAGGCCTTTTTTTTTAGAACAATAGCCAATGGGAGAGGCTCGATACCTTCTTATTCTTATCTAAAATGTACTGTGGAATCGATAGAGAGCCAGCTGATTACGCTAGCTCACTGCTGTTCCATTTCTTAATTAATTAATACGCTGACCCCTGCAAAGAAAACGGCCACGAAACTAGCATATGTGACTTGACAAATGTAATGCTGATTAGTACGTTTTTGACTTTTGAGTACTGATAT
>CM002483.1:610709-649665 GCA_000325765.3 Leersia perrieri
ATATATATATACACCCTCAAAACTATATATATAAATGTTTAAGCAGCTTTCAATAATCACACGGATTCGAGTACTTAACGTATATATAACGGATGCATGCATTCAGATGCACCAAATCATCTAGCGAGTATATATGCGGGTATATTTATCTGAAAATCTACGTTCTGAGAACACTGATTCTATACACTGATGATTGCGTATGTGCTTCATTTTAATTTTAGTTTGGTGGTTTCCCTTTGCTTCATCAATAATTCTACGCATATCTATCATATATATGATATCATTGCTCTCTGATGCGAGCAACGATCATTTATAAGAGCAACTTGTTCTTGTAGTATACTTACTGGAATAACCAAGAACACATCAGAGAGGGGATTAAATAGGATTAGTTTTTCTGTCTCTGCGTGTGATGCTGACTTAGCAAAGCTAGCTAGCTAGCTAGCAACACCCAGCAGCTGCAGTTTTCCTCATACATGCCGTGTGGACGATACTACTAGTCTAGAATATATATAAGTAGTACAAACTATTATATAGCAAGAGAGTTTCATTGGAATTTTGCCTCTGAAATAACAGTTGTTTTTTCAGCAAGAGGTGATTACACACACGAGAACCACCACTGTTTAAATATAATTCAGTCTTGAAGATTCGCTCTAGTAGTGCTCCTGATTGGAATGGATGACACACAGTCGCTGCTTTAAATAGACAGCATCAGAAAATTAACTAAGGATGCTAGCTTAATTTGCATATGTCAAGAGATGTGCTCCCCTTAACTCATCAACCATAACATATGGAAACAAACACGCGTAACACTTCACTACTGCATATATATACATCTGCTGAAGAAAATACTAAGTACATGGGGTGTTAGAGTAAATCGCCTACTTAATTTCCTTAATTTACAAAAGAACTGAATGAATAGATCGCCTAATTTCCATTCAGATAATTACTCTATATTTTAAACGAACAGAATTAATGAATGAAGCTAGCATAATTGACAAATTAAAGGACGAAATGAACTCCTAGCTAATACAGAAATTGGTAAGAATAAAAACCGCGACTATATATAAATGAGCCCCACTTCAGTGGTCTCTACTGCCAGTTGAAATCAATCTAAACTGTAAATTTATTTTAATCTAAAAAATTAGATTGATTTCTACTGCCATCTTAATTAAGATAGTTTAGATTAATTTCTAGGTCAGTAGAGATCATCTGAGTGGGACTCTACATAAATACATCCACGGTGACAATGTCGTCATAGTTTGATACCATTGGCGAGTAGCTGCGTATATGCAGTTATGTCACTTGAATCTTCAATGCAAAAGGCGGCTCACAAGTTGCACTTTTTATAAAACAAAACCATTTTGTTTTTTTTGTTACAGTCCTAATCGCCACATATGCAAGTTGCCGTATTATTGAATAGATGAAACGGTACAAAAGTTTAACTTAACTATAATTGCAACTACAAGTCCGCAACTGCTGCGCCTGCAAAGTGACGACCTAACTGATGCTAGTCTGCTAGCTTGTATGATTGTCTTACCTGAGCTCAATTTGGTGATAAAGAAAATGCCATTCTGCCGTCCAATACACTGACATGTACTTGATCCAATCTTTATTTCTGTTTGACAAGACTGTATATGCACAAGTACTGAGCAGTTTATAGAAAGATCATTTTTTAGATGAATCTAGTATATGCATTTGAATCATTGCCATGGAAGCAAGTATATACTCCCTCTGTTCTTTTTCGAGTAACGCTCTGGCGCTCTCTACTGGCAATTATATTTCCAGTAGAAATAATCTTAACCGTTCGTTTAATAGGACATATTAGTCATTTACTAATAAGTTAATATGGGTAAAACTATTTTTTTCTCTATTTTCTGTTTATCTCCTTCCTGAATGATGGAAGCCATCAGATTCAAATCAACTCCTACGTATCGACGGCTCTCACTCCATCGCTCCGACGCCCCCATTCCATCGCTCCCACGCCATTTACCCATTCATAATTTTTTTCTCTTGGACGATCGTACCCTTAAAATTTCTACTGTACCAAAATATTTAGTAGTATAAGTACATAGATACAACGGTCAATATTATTTTATACTGTCAGTAGAGAGCACCGGAGCAGACCTCTCTTTTTTATATGAAGTATTTTGTTTCGTTAAAATAATGATTTGACCTGTAATTTCTGTATTAACAGATGTGATATTGGAAAGTATAATAATAGAAGAGCACTTGCTAATACGAATCTAGCGGCATTAATTTTATGTCATAAAAATAAATTTATAATAAAAATTATTAATTAAACTCTTATCCTAATGAACGAATTGAGCCCTGTATTTTAGACAGATGGATCTAGTATATACTTTCTGCTGCTCAACGTAAGCAATTAAGGCAGGATGGACAATAACATGAGTCCTCTATTAATTTCAAGAGTTCATTGGGTCGTGACCAATGTTAGGGCAATGCAACTACAGGTGAAGACAAAATTATGGTTGTTTCCAAGTGCAGTGGTAATATTTGTTAATTGATGGAGAAAACAATGGATCTAAACTTTATCAGTGGGAATATACAGTATGGGGTAGGTTAGTCACTACTTCAACTAATTATTTGTTGACAAAAACTGATCAACACTAGTGTAGCCTTTTTCATGAGCAGTGTATTCTTAAAATGGTGACGTCAAGTATCGAAAAATCCATCTATTGGGTTTGTATATAGGTATATTTACTTGCTATATATGTAAATTCTCGTGGACAAGAATATACTAATATTAGAATCAATGGTCAACATGACATGCATGGAGTGAGTGAGTAGCAACTGAAAACCACAAGCTCTATACTTAATTTACTCCATATATCCGGATAATTACATTAAGCCATTTGGTCAAAGGGTTTTGATCACAAACGACAGGGAGAACAGGAGGTAAATTATCTCGTGTGAATCCTCCAAATCAAAGCATATATCTGATTGGCACCCAAAACGTGTGCCTGCCATGCTCTGTATTAGGCACTAATCTATCACTACAAAATGTGGAGATTTCTCAACCATAAACCAAAACGAAAACAAAAAATAAAAGTAGTAAAAAAAAGAGAAAAATTGCACCAAGATCGATTGACCAGTGCATAAGTTGATAAGTATATATCGATCCGGCAAAAATCCGGCAAGCTAGTAGCCGACGCAGTCAACGGCCATGGCTCCGGCGACATCCAAGAACTGATGGAACGTGATCCCGGCGCCGCCGCCATTAATGTGGCCACACTCGCCGTCATCATCAACATCGCCGGCGGCGGCCACGTCATCACACGGCGGATAGTTGAGGTCAAGCCACAGCCCGCCGCGCTTGATGTCGCCGACATCGCCGACGACGTCGGGCTTCTTGTCGACGACGATGGCGCGCGGCATGCCGCCGGTGATGGCGCGGTGGCGGCGCATGTGGCCGCCGAGAGCCTGGCCAATGGCGAACTCGAGGCCGCAGATCGAGCAGCCGTGAAGCTTGGGCTTGCCGTCGCCGGAGAGGTCGCCGTCGCCGTCGAGCCTCGGCTTCTTATGGCTGGCACGGTGGCCTCCCAGCGCCTGGAAAGAGGGGAACACGCGGTTGCACGTCTTGCACACGAACGCGCGCTCCGCCGGCGCCGCGTTGCCGCCGGCGATCACCGCCGGTGACCGCTGCTGCGCCGCCGCCGGCGATGTCGACATGAGCATCAGCACGCGCGCCATCTCGCCGTCGTCGAATGCGAACCTCTTCATGATATCGAATTAATTAATGCTTGATTTTACCTCTGAATTATATATGGAGACTGAACTGAAGCTGATCGATGGATTGATCGATCGATCTCTGAAGAAAACAAGCAAGCTGAGATATGATGTGTGAATCTCCAATGGAGGAGAAGGACATCATGGTGCAGTATTTATAGCCGAAATCCTCTCTCACTATAATGCAAAATAAACTAATTGACCAACGGCAATGGCAGTAGTGTATGTAGTACCAGTTGCTGAATAAATAAAATGACAAGTTGGCTATATGAGAAACCAAGAACCAAATTTACCTCTTGATTTAATTGGTTGGGAGAAAGAGTCAGTCAGTGAGAGGAATAGTACTATACTGATTCTGATTCTGATCATGAATTGGAGTAATGCATGCATCTGCTGTGGTTGTGTGTTGCGAGGATTGAACAAGCAGGAGACCGTAGACGGCGTCGAGTTTTAGCCGTGCCGACAGCTGTTGCTTGGATCGATGCAACTGACATAGGGATCGGATATAGTTTGGGTCGTTTCAGAGATGCACACGGCGTCAGTGGACCGTTGACTTGATATTATGTGTCCCTCGGTTGATGGAAAAAAGGATCTGAAGCTCACTCACTCGCTGATCTGCCGCTGACCTGTGCATGTTCATCAGTGTTTGTACTTTGTAGATTCTTGGTCAACTGATTCTCTTTTTTTTTTCTGAAAAAAACTGTGTTGTCATGAAGAAACAGAAATTTTTCGAGCAAGTAGGAATCACATGTTTCTAATGTTAAAAAACTATTCCCACAACTGATGTGAATTTGGATAAATATAAGTAGTACAATGTTACATAAAGCTTGGTTGACTGCAACAAGACAACAGTAAAGGCATTTCAGAAAGTAAAACAGATGCATGACCATATGAGACGATTGTTTCTTCTCAAGTTGGTAAAACTAAGCCACCACTGAAATGTTTGACATTTCTAGAAGCTGAGAGTAGTAGATTACTCACACTACTACACTAGTACTAAGATTAAATATACGTAGATCGTTGAAAATAATGAAGATAATGCTACGTGTAGTTCTTTGTTTGTGCCTATGAGGATATCTTCTTTTTTCCATCCACTGGAATATATGACGGCCCATTGGACTAGTTGCAGTCCTGCAGATGTTACTTCTGACAGTTCAGTCTGATTAGAGTTTCTCTCCAGTACTAGGAAAGCAGAGGTATTTTTAGTGTTAATTAGGAGGAATATCGTATGATCTTCCTGATTATCGTATACTTCTCATTCTCAATACCTTAGAACGACAACTGTACATCGTCCTGACGATGATAAGTTGATAACCTGCTTGCTTGATGAATAAGTTTTTTTTTTTTAATAGAAGGTAGCTTGATCATTGATGATGATGAGCTCATGAAACGTCTCATGGCTAATCCGAATGGCGCCTGGAACAGTATCTTTTGCATCTAAACTACCTTTTGCACTCACTCACTGGGCTGCTGCTGACAGTATCAGAAACGACTCTTCCTATTTGCAGCTGAATGATACTTCGTCAACTCGAATAGCCAAGCTTAAACAAACATCCAGTAGTGGTATCTAAGGCTGAAACTCGACGAAGACAACTGTACCTGTTCAACAAGAAAATTATGCATGTTAAATAAGCAGTTCCTGCCTATAATTGGATGTTGTATAGTTGGATTGCTTGCATAAGCACTGCACTTGTCTATTGGACTGAACTGATCAATTATTGCTGATCGATGTAAGCAGAAAAGGAAGTTGGAGGCCAAGTTATAGCATTGTTTACTTTTGCTTGCTGCATGTTGCGTAAGAAATGTTTGCTGTTTCTTGGATTATGATTTAGGAGTTTATGTCTTCTACAATTGTTCTACACAATGACACTACTGTTTGATGGGGGATCAAATGGAATCTTGCTACTGTTCTGTTGACATTTACAGGAAAAAAATGTAGATAAGAGAGAATATTAGGTCAAGATCCTGGCTAGTTGGATCAAACTCCCTATGTATGTCTAACTGCAACTCTGAACTCTACAAAAGAAGTACGACTGAATCCTAGATTAAAAATGTTCTCTGGAAAGTAAGTACTTCTGCTGCCCAGTAGAGCCTGACACATTCAGCAAACTAACTATTAGCTACATAGAGATGAGGAAAAAAAAAAGCTTCATCTGTTTGCTGCATCTCATCATTGTTAGCAGCACATACAAGGAGCAAATAATCTACAAAGGCCACTTGGCAAAGGTGGTCCTTTGTGAAACCTGAAGCAACAAAATCCTTTCTGTTCGCGGCGATACGATCAAGAGAATATACAAAACAGGAGGAACAACTGTTCAGTCAGTTGCTCTAAAAGATTCATGGAGCTTCGTGTGCACAGATTGACGAACAGCATGATGACTTTTGGCCAGAGACACGAACGAGCAATTTGCAGTTTTTGCAAAGAAGCTTCTATTCAGCCATTGCAGATGATTGGTGCTTGGGAGTTCAACTTGTCCCAGCAACTTCACCTCATTGGTGCAGCAACCCTAATCAGTATGAACTTGTCAGAGGAGACAAGCCATGAACATGACTCATAGCACAATTATAAGTAGCCTTTGTGTCACTTTCACTCCGACGCTGCATCTTGTGCTGCGCCTGCAATTCTCCGCATAAGAGATCAAAAATAGAAGTTTGCTTCATTATTTGCCTGAAGATTCAGCAACAGTTGCATCAAGAGCATCAAAAGCTTGCCTTCATGTCAAACCTGTCCTTGAGTTATTTATTTTTTGCTGCCCAATACTCAGCTTTTGCTTGTATTGACTTACTTGCTAGTTGTTTATGCGTGTTTCTTGCTACTACAGTACCAGAGCACAAATCTGATTCCTCGTGCAGCTGTTTCTTTTTTTCACTTCGTGAAGCATGCTGAGCACAACATATCTTTAGAATATACTCCGATTATAAAAGTGATTAACACTGCATCAAACATGTCAACCATCATTTCTGAGGAGAAAACTATCCCTAGGAGATGGTAAGAAACAGCCAGCCTGTTTCGGTTTTCTGCATCTTCTTTCTGAATATCTTTTATCTGCATATGCAGTGTGCCGTCCACCGGTTGCAGGAGAATCTTTCAGCGAACACTACTTTAGCTACTGTTGATTCAAAAGGCTATTAGTGACATGATATCATATTATGAGCTTTCGTCAGGGTGTTGAAACTGCGATTTCGGTTTTCCAAAAGGCAGTATATTCATCTCTGGTAATTCAGGGGGCAGATTATGCATCTCATGCTGCTTAAGAGCCAACATATATATCTTAATTGTATACTAGAAGAGTATGATATTATGAGAAAGCAGAACAGCTACTCCGGAATTTCTAGAACTAAACCGCTGATTTACAGATGTCTTGAAATTAAAAAACTGAACCGAAAACACATATCAGAAAACAGCGATCTGTAATCGTTGACACCGGTTATGATTTGGCTTTTTTTTTGCCATGTTCTATCCACTTCTTTCTTGTGGTGCGGTTCTAGGGTGCTCCAAATATAAAAGAAGAGTGGAATAAATCTTAAAAGCAATTTGTAAATAGTGTAATTTAATGGTGCTAGTAGAGCATAGTGCTGTGACGCTGCTACCCATCAATGCAATATACAGCTTTATGATCCGTTGGAAATATCTGATTCGTACTAACCACAATTGTAATGGAGAGCAAAGATCTACAAGTGGATCATTACGAGAGTAGATGACTGTAGTGAGCCATGACGGAGGAAGAATCAGTATTCAATACCTGGTTAGTGTAGTAGCATTCTTGCTCCATAATCCTGTTTCAGAAATTCTTGCAGCTTTGATCTTGCCATCGAAATACCTCTATCTATATGAACAAAACAGTGAAAAAATGTCACCGCAGTAGGTTTAGATTCATTCATTCATGACAATAACAAGAAGAAATCGTGTGATCATTTGCAATTTTTGTTTCCTTAACAAAATTAAACAACATGTATGTAGCTGTCATCACAAGTCACAAAACGGATGAAGCAAACCTGCTTTTGAGAAAGTGTTAAGTCGCAGTCAGAGAAAAGAACACGAACGGGTTGCTGCGTGCAGTGATGGAGCTCACCAGTTCAGTTGGTATCTCCGGAGTAATCAGCTTGCTTCGGTAACCAGCCAGCTCTGCATTATGTGTATTTGTTCATGCACCTCTGAATTTGTTTACGATTTTGGTCGCCTTCTCCACGTAGGTTGCCACCACTGTGACGCAGACTGCTCTGGACTGAATCTTAATGAATTCCGCATCTTGCTGGCTGTAAGAAATAGTAGCAGACAATGAATCCAAAGTGCAGTAGGAGTGATACAGGATGTCAGCACACAAACTGCTAGTGCTGATCGAATCAGACTGGGAGTGTGCTGGGACAAGATGTTAACCAGGGACTTTTTTTTAAGTCCCTGTTACATCGGATGTTTGCACACTAATTAGAAGTATTAAATATAGACTATTAATAAAACCCACCCCATACTTTCGACTATTTCGCGAGACGAATCTATTGAGCCTAATTAGTCCATGATTAGCGAATATGATGCTACAGTAAACATTTGCTAATCGTGGATTAATTAGGCTTAAAAAATCGTCTCGCGAATTAGCCTTTATTTATGCAATTCAGGGCCGTCCCGTCAAAATCCGGGGCCCCGTGCGAAACTCTAATGAGACCTAAATATAAGTAATAAAGTAAAAATAGTGATGTATCCCACATTTATTATATTATAACGTAATTTGATAATAAAGGAGGTTTGAGTATATATGTGTATATAATCTCAATATGTTGACTAGTACACACAACCTTTTTTTAATAAACAATATTCATCTTTTTTATTATACATTTAAATAAAGTCATTGATGATATATTCATAATTTATTTTCTGTATCAAATCCGTTTTCTAATTATGGCTTGAATAGATTGAACTATAAAAATAAATCTATTGGATGTTATTATTGTAAGAGTTGCAGATGGATTAGTCTATAATTATGGCAAAAAGACTCAAATAGACTACATGATAATTGAAATTACAATATTGTATACCTAGTATATTAGTCTAAATTGGAGGCCCATGGGAGTTGGGGGCCCTGTGCGGTCGCACCGCCCGCACACCCCTGCGGGACGGCCCGGATGCAATTAGTTTTATTATCAGTCTATATTTAATACTTCTAATTGACGTGCAAACATCCAATGAGACATGAACTAAAAGAAAGTCTCTGTATCCGAACGACCTCTTAGTAGTATTTAGCAGGAGGCATATTAGTAATACTATGGTTTATTTAAAAATTAGTATTCTGAAATTAATCATTGGGCAGCACTAAAAAATTCGGTGTACTGACTTGGACGTCTGTCTATACTAGAGGAATTGGGGTCGGGATGGGCGTTCACCTGACCTGGGTTCAGTACATGAACTGGCTCCATCTCTGTTCTGTGTGATATACTTTTTCAAACTTGCACAATTGATCATATGCTCATACCAGCACAGACAATTCTTGGTACAAAGCTGGGGTAAAAAGGATATAGATCTCATAGATTTGATTCATTGCCTGCTCTAGGAGATCAGGATGAACTCAATTTTTGACAAAAGAAAGGTAAAAAGAAGTGTCTATTGCACACTAGATTGCCTGCAAAAATGTCTTAGTCACATTCTCTATTGATTCCTTCCATAAATATAACTCGTGTGTCCAATGAAGAACACCTGATTATCACTACAATATTCCAAAACAGCAACGGAATCATTGATCTAGGTAGTTTTGTTTGGGCATTCCGATGAGAGATGGCCAGCGATGCCACATTCATAGCATGTCCGCCTCTTCTTTTTCTTTGGAGGCACAGAGTTTGTTGTCCCATCAGAAGCCTTATTTTCATCTGAAGCTGTTGAAGGTACAGTACTTGAGCCGTCATAAGGTTTCTCCATGTCAGATTTGATTGGAGCAACTTTGTTTGGGCAAGCTGATGAGAGGTGACCAGGAATGCCACATTCGTAGCATTTCCGCCTCTTATTGGAGGCTGCTGGATTTGTTTCAACACCTGTTTTATTTTCCTCAGGACTGATTGTTGAAGCAGGCTTTGCCTCATCATCAGGCCCCTTGTTGCTAGAAACAGCATTGTCAGACTTCTTGTTCGGGCAAGCCGATGAGAGATGGCCAGGAACGCCACATTCATAGCACGTCCGCCTTTTCTTTGAGGATGCTGTGGCTGAGTCAACATTAGCCTTATTTTCTTCAGAAATGGCTTCAGAAGTCTTCTTATTAGGGCAAGAATAAGAGATATGACCAGGCGTGCCACATTCATAACACATTCGTGTCTTATTATTTGATGAATCTGGAATTGCATTGCCACTGAGTTTCTGATTGTCCTTCTTGGGAACAGCACATCTAATTCTGACTGGCCGCCCCTTAATCATCTTCTGATCAAGCTTCATGGCAACAGCAACAGATGTACCCTCAGAAAAATCAACGTGGGCATACCCTTTGAAATCACCTGTCTCCTTGTCTTTTCCAAATCGGATGGATGAGATTTTGCAATCAGAAAAGAACTTCTTTAGGTCATCTTCTGTTATGTCCCATGCCAGGTTTCCAACATATACTCTATTGTATCCCTCTATCATCTTTGGTGCAAAATCCTCCTTTTCACGGTTAGATTTGTAAGGTTGAATTTTCAAATAAAATCCACCCCTGTAGTCAGCAAGAATTTATTGTTATGGTGAAAACAAAAAAGGCACAAGGATTAAGCTCTGAAGGAGATTTGCTTACATATCTGCACCATCAAGAGCCAATGCCCTTTGTGCGGCAGCATCAGTCTGAACAAGAAAAGAAAAACAGCCAGGTCCAAATCACCACACAGAGAAAATGGCAAAAGCATGCCGCCAAGGCAGACAAGTCATATAAATGATTTACAGTAAAAGGAGCACCCAGCGCTGGCATCTAGATGGTTTTGATCCATCCATCATACTAAATAAAACCAACAAAGCGGCAAATTTGGTCCAAACATTACCATGACATGACAAGATGCAAAGTTATCACATCAGTTACAACAAGAACATAGAGATGAATTCTTCACATCATTCTCAAAGCAAATAAGATTGGAATTTAATGTAATTAGTTGGAACAAATTATTCCAGTACCATCAAAACTATGTGCATTCAGACACTCATTGACACTGCATTAGCAATTGATAAATTGTCTGTTATGCTTGTGACCTGACATCCTCACTAGAACATGGACAATAGACTAAAAGAAAGCAAAACAGGTTTTGAGGCTGACCTTAAACGTGAGAATGGCAATACCCCTGAATTTCCCGCTCTCGGGAAATGTCATGCAGTCCAGCGCTGTGATGCTGCCACATGCTTCAAAGAAGCTTCTTATGTCGTCCTCAGACGAATAGTATGGGATGCCACCAACATAAACCTTCTTCACATTTTCCTCACTGAAACAAGGATGCAATACATTACAGAGCTAATTTCAACAAGTCAAACAAACAGCAAGCAGTTAAATAACTCCATACAAATTCAATGACGATTCCACTTCAAAACAGAAACTGCCTTTCAAACTTTACAGTGAACAATTTACAGCTCACTTGAGAGTTAAAAAAATCCGGGATTCTTAAAGAATATACTTTATAGACAGATTGGTTTGATGCTAACCAATCCATAATAGTCACATAATTTCTTCCAAGCCGTGGAATTACCTATAGTTCAAGCCGTGGCAAATCAAAACAGTGCAAAGCTAAGGTAGAAGTAGAACCACTAGATTTTTCACATTACCTCTTAGATTGTTTCTATACAAATAATCACACCACTTTAATTAGACTGATCGTATGCTAACTCTCACATCAGACCAACATGATATGCTATTCTCGTTTCTCTCTCATATTCTAACATGAACGACATCTTAATACCAAATTATCAATATCAATCTACACGACATGCAGGAGGCAATCAAACAATTGATTGGAATACAAAAGCACCAGTCTTTGAAGAGTAACTAACCTTTCCTCCGCCACAATGGGATCGTCAGATCCAACTGCATGGTCAGCTACTTCCTGAACCTTATGGTCATTCACCTTGGGCTCCTTGGACTTGGAATCAGGTTTCTCAACCTTCTGGTTCTTCACCTCGGCCGCCATAACTTCCCCCTCACCCTCCTCTTCCGACTCATCATCTTCCTCCGATTCCATCTTCACTTTGCCCCCCTCCGCCTCCATCAATCTTCGAATCCTCCTCTTCTCCTTCTTCAGCTTCCTCTTCTCCGCCCTCATCCGCTTTACCTCCCTCCTAAACTGCTCCTCCGACTGCCCCTTCTGCTTATGCAGTGGCTTCTTCATCTCATCCAGCTTCTTCTTCACCCGATTCGGCCGTACCCGCTTCGAATTGGAGGATACCACCCCGTCCTCCTTAGACCCAATCTCCGCCTCGCCATCTCCGCCAGGAGTGAGCTTCTGCTTGAGCTTCTTCCGCGCGAGCACCATGGCGGCGGCGGCGGCGGTTGCGAGGTTTTTTCCTCTCCTCTTCTGCCTCTCTCGCCTCGGGGAAGAAAGAAGGTTTTATATTGGGCCGGGCCAATGGCCAACTTTACTTCCGGCACATTCAAATTAGGCCTACAATTTGCTGGGCCTGGCGGTAACTGGATTACGTGTGAAAATAAGTTTATTTGAGGTCCTTAATCTTGTCGCCCAATTTGATTGTCGTCCTTGAAGCGCAAAACAAGATATAATGCGTACCTCAACTTATAAAACCAGCTAGAACAGTATTATGGGTGCTTTTTACTAACGTGGCACCCTATCAATTTTTTAACTATTTTTTATGGTGTAGCTGACACACGGACCCCATGGATTTTATTATTTTCCGCTCGAATTTCCGTGTAAGTGCTACGTCTATGTGAAATGAAGACACGGCTATGCGTCATGTCAACTAAAACCGGGGACATGTTGAGGGACCCGTTATATAGTTTTGCGGTGAGGACAAAAATGAAACTGGACGGCAAGAAAAGGGACCTAAAATGTACTTACTACTTCCATTACGTGCTGGCCTATTATATTTGGGCCCGGCCCATAATTGGGTCCAATGAATTGCCATGTAAGCGCTACGTTAATGCCACGTGGAATGAAACACCCCATGACAGCCGAAAACAGGGACAAGATAAGGGACCTCAGATAGACTTATCCCATTACATGGCGGCCTATTATGTTTGGGCTGGCCCATAGTTGGGTCCAGTGGGTGAAGCGCGTGTACACCTAGCCGCCGCCGCCTTCGAAGAGAAACCAAAACCCTAGCGCGGTGAAGACGATGGCCGGGAAAGCGGCGGCGGCGGCGGCGTCGACGGCGGCGAGATGGGCGGAGGGTTACCCGTGGAGGGAGAAGATGGCTAAGTACAAGGGGGAGCTGACCAAGGGGGTGTGGGGGTATTGGGAGCTCGGGGCATGGAAACCGCTCGGCATCAGCGCCCGCAAGCGCGCCCGCCTCCGCAAGGAGGTTCTCCTCGCCGGCGAGGACTGGACCTACGACCCTCCCCGCGGCGAGATGCGCACCAAGAAGAAGGGGCACAAGTGCGACCGCATCGCCGCCGAGAAGTACGCGCGCGTGTTCACTGGATCCCTCTTTGATTGGTTTGTTTGTCTGCTTGATTTGTTGTTGTTGTTTGGTTTCGATTTCCAGGCGTGCCAACACGGTTGAGCTGATGAAGAAGATGCCACAGATGCTTCTTGACTACAAGGTTTGCTTCATCATCTTATCTGTTGTTTCGGTTCTCCACAATGTATTGGTATTACTAATCATTATGCATAATATGCACTTCTGAGCTCATTCTCATGTATAGGTGTGCATTTGCATTTCTCAGCTGATGGCTGTAGTTTCGGTGTAATGTTTTATCTGCCATTGTTTGTTGATCGTGGTATTAAGACAATCTTTTGGTTGTGTAAAGATAACACTGATAGTATCCAACTGTTAGGGTTGGTCGCACTACTACAAAGTATAGGGCAGGTTTGGTCATTTTGATAGTGTTTTGATTGTTGCCAAAATTTGGCATGCCTATGAAATATAGGCTACTTCAATAGTGAAATCAGGCCATTTTGGCTTCAAACCAAACACACCTTTACCTTTCCAAAGTTAGGCATGCCAAATATTGGTAAGGCCAACTTAGGCCTCAATCCAAACTGGCCCATAAATTAATTCTTTGGGGGTTCTTTTATCTAGTATGCTCTTAGATATGATCTAGTGGAAAAATGAATGGAGATCCACAATTTGTTAATTCTAATTCATGTTTGAGGACCTGTCATGTCTGGTTTATCTCACATCAGGGCCTACTTTTCCAGCCTTGTTATCCTCAATTTCTTGTATCACCACATGATTATGATTGCTTCAGACATATTATTCCCTGAGTTGAGATGTTATTAGGTATTTAGGTCTGGTTAGGCATAGATAAGGCCTGTTTGCTATAGCTTGATTTTTTTAAATCTGTCATGTGCATAAGTAGCTTGGTTCTAATTTAGGCTCTCTAAACACCTTAATCTAGAGATTGTTTTATACTTCCTCTGTTTCATGACATTTGGCAATTTTGACTATTAATTGCTCTAGTTTTAACCACTAATATCTTTTGAATTGTTTGGCTGTGATGAACAGGGTATCGTTTTTATGTTATCCGTGTAAATACTCTAGTAATGATATATATTTTATTACTTATGGACCTATAGTTTTAAATATAAAACAGGAGTGGTCAAACTGAAACAAAGCAAACTTAAAATTTCCAAGTGTTGCGAAACAGAGGGAGTAATATTTTGTTTCAGTAACTAGCTTGTATTGGCCTAGTAAAGTAGTGTTGTTTTTTTAATGCATTGATCATAAGCATAATCACAACAAACTGGGCATAACAGCTTTCAACCTCGTAGTGTAAAGTCTCTCTATTTATGTCCTCACCTAAAAATGCTCCTTCCGCTAAGCATAAGGCATCTAGCGTGTAGCTGCAGCAGGGTTGTTTCAGGTCCTTCACACCTGCCTTATTATTCAGATCAGCACAATTCACATCTCTATGCTAAGCATAAGCTTCATCTCCATTAGGTTATCCAAACAAAGAAACAACTAGATTCAGATCAGCATAGCTTATATAACTAAGTTAAGCATGGGCTTCATCTCCAGTAGAAAATTAACTTGAGGGTGCCATTGTAGTGTTGCAAAATTATTAGAGTTTATGCTATCTAAGACTTGAATAAGACCGATTAGCCATCTTATAAGATTAGCATAAACTTTTTCAAGCTGTTGACCTGAGAGCTGAGTCTTTATATTAAATCGGCCAGGAATTTGAACTTAAATCCTGGTCCATCAACGTCCAAAATAGGCCTTCAATAATCACTACTAGTCAATTTTTCTTTATAATTATTGCTTGTTTGTATTGTCTTTTCGTGCATGAATTACTAGCATGTTAATTTAGGAAATTTTGTTTTCTAAGATAAGGCCACTAGTTCAGTCAAAATGTTGTCAAGTTACTACTTTCAAGATGAACTGATGATTAAGCTAGTGACAATTTACTGAATATAACTGTGGCATGCCTTTGGCAAAATTATCTAACTGGCTGTTCTTGCGTGTGTGCACTTGATTTTCTGTTTCTTCAGAAACGTAGATGGGAGAAAAAGATGAAAGAGGAGGAGAGTAGAAAGAACTGAGCTCAAGCTGCTCAATAAGGATGGTGCTCTTCCTAAATAAGGCTGAATTTGATGTAGTGAGCTCAAATGATGGCTGAAGGTGATTAGTTTCTTTCGCTTGTTGCCCACCAGCTTTCCTGTTGTCTAAGGCACTTGGTAGTGCAGATATTTGATTGCTTCTATAGTTCTCAATACATGGGTCAATGAGTCATGATCCTAGCCATGACCAACTTCCATTGAACTGACTTGTTTCTTGTTACCGATCAATTATAAGTGCACTTCTGTTGAATCTTTTCATCATGTATCATATTCGCTCCTCGTTGTGCTACGGGTGACTCTGTTTTAGTAAGAGGGTGTTTTGTGTTGTCAGGAACTCAGCCAATATTTCTACTGTTTGCAATGTGTAACTCATGAACTGTCAATTGCAGATAAAACTTGTAGGTTCTAGAATCTAGTAGTGTGCTGCTCAGTTGCACTCATGTCATTCCCCCAACTACTACTATGCTCATTACCTGTTCATCTTCAAGTTGCACTTCCATTCCTGGCCATTCTTGATTGACCTTTGGCCTGTTAGATCTGTAGCTTCCTTTTTATGTGTTGTGCTGGCACAAAGAAAGAAAAGCACGTAGTAGGGACATGCGTGTACATGAGACGGCACGTTTTTGGATGATGGAAAGGCAAAGGATGCCTGTGCAAGTGGCAATGGCACCCAGCATTTTTCTGATACTGCTGGTAGCCTATCTATCTTGGCCTGGCTTTCCAGGGACCAAAAGGTCAGCCATCCCCATGCACGCACGCATGGGACAAGATCCTTTCAGCTTGAATTGTTCTTTTTTTCTTGTGAAAATTCTTGCCTTCTTTCGTATATATAGACTTTCAGTTCTGTTTCTTGTGAAATCCGCATTGCCGTTTGGTTTTTCTTTCCTGAAAGATAATGCTGCCATTTCTATGTGGGCTCAATTATTCGTGGAATCAAGTTCTGTTTTGTGTGAAATTCTTGTGATATTTGTACTTGGGCTAGTTGAACACTTGAGTGATTGATAAGGTTGCGTCTTTATAGTAACAGTAAGATGTCCTCCACTGCAGAAGCGTGCTGTGTGTTGTGCATTGTGCTGTTCTACCTGCTAATGTGGTGTTGGATAGGGATATGCAAGGATAGGCTTGGAACAATCGACCCCATCCAATGATGATCCCATGGACACCATGTTGTTGCACTCTTATCAACCTCCAATAAGCAACAAATTTAAGCCAAATGCCCCAATAAGAGACAAACTTGAGTAAAAATTGTTACTTTCTGGGATTGCGCGTGCTTGCCCACCATTCATTTCAAAATTGAACAAATCACACCCCAATGTTTTTTCCTCTGGCAAAATCTTGGCAAGAAAAGCGTGCGAGGTGTGAGTATTAGAGCCAAATCCGAATGATTGAATAATCTTGGATAAGAATAAGATGGTGTCAAGCTTCTTGGCTGATGATATAAAGAAGGGATGAGGCCAATCCAACATGTTTGGTTCTATCCATCTCACCTTTCCCTTTACTTTCACGTCAGCAAATTCTATCTCCAGATGCTAGCTTCCTCTCTAAGTAAAAATTCTCTTATTTTCCCCAGAGTCAATTAAGGTTAAACATGACACACATAATATGTGGTAACTTTGCGTAATTCAACAAGAAGAAATAGAGAGGGAACACTCGAACAAATTGTTGTATCTAAGATTAAATGTTGCACTCCAACCTAGCCAACTACTCGTATATAATTCACTAAGGTTTAATTAGTTGGTTCTTGCTTGTCTTGTTCCGGGACCAACTTGATGATAGTGCTGTGCATGTCTTGTAATCTTGATGATGGAGGTCTTAAGTGTAAAAGGTTGACAATGGTCTCTCCTTGACATGACAAAAGATGAACTATAACAAAAATTCTTTTGAAACAGCTCCGTTCCCAGGCGAGGAGGACAAAGATGTATCATAGATCGTGCCGTGCATTAAGTTGCAATTTGAACCGTACGTTGCACGACGTTTGCACTGCCAGCCACAGCACTTATCCCTTCGATTTAACCTTTCTTGTGGGGAATGATGAGAAAGGCATAGCTTAACACTTAACAGTGATCCTTTGAATTCATCCATCATGCTACTTCCACGCAAAAGAAATTGACATCGATAGAACATAGTATTTTCTGGGAGATAAGTCGCGAAAGAGGTTGAGCACAATGGCTAATGAATTAAGAGCGAGAACAAATAATTATGTATAGTATTATTTATAGAGAAATGTTAAAAAGTTGCACTTTAGGCAAAAAAAAAAAGGTTGTACTCTTTTCTATAGCTAGTTGATAGAGGACAGAAGTTCCTATTCTTTTTTAAAAATTTTCTTGGAACCTCTAACCATATGTTTGGGTATGAGGACGAATTGCTCAAACAATTATTTCTATGAAAATTGTTCTGTATATTCTGATCCGATCGACTCTTTTGGAATTAAATTTGCGTTAGCTACTCTAACAGTTTTGCTTTCAAGTTTTGTACCACTCTTCCTTTTTATTTATAAGCTGGAGTTATCCTTTTTGTACTGAACTTACAACATTATAACATTCACCAGAGTACCAGACACCATGATCAACGGTAAAAATCTCTTTCCCCCTCTTATATTAACATGACAATTTATAGATTTGATAGTAAAACTGATGGCTAGTTTTGTCCTTCCTATAACAGATTATAAGATTAATCATCTTCCTTTGAGGCATTAAGTAAGAGAGTAGTCCAAGAAAAAAAAATTAAACAATGGTTTATGAGTAGTGGTGTACACCTTTTTGTGCGATAATGTTGGGTAGAATGTATACCACTAATAGCAAGATTGAGTGGTAGACCACCATGGCAACTACTTTGGCTTTCCCAAATCACATGCCCCCACACTCCACACATCATATCTCTCAAAAGAAAAAAGATCATTGTTAGACTCGTCAGAGTTGTACTAGATTGTTAAGTTGGACGTCCTTATAAATTAACACTAATTCATATTTATACTGTTTCAATATTAAAGTGAAACTAGTGAAAATGTGCAAGTAACCGTGAGTCTCAATTTGCCTATACCGATGCTATGTCGTTCTAAAACATCATACTATTTATTATAGTATGTTCTTAATACATACTAATATAGAAATTAACCATCGATTGCTATTCATGATACCATGAACATCGATAGAAAATGCCTATTTACTAGCCTCAACCATTGGTTTAGTTTCAACCCGACACACTATTAAATATATTGTTAAAAATAGTTTGAAAATTTTATAACTTCATACCACTCGGAGGTGCTAGTTTGAAAATTGTGTAATCTATATTTTAAAAGTTTAAAAAATAGTCAGGTTTAAAAAATAGCGTCTAGTAGAGAAAACGCCGGTCTAGGCTCAAACACAGGTTCTGTAAAGAAAATTTCCCCTTTGAGGCTAGTAGAAGCGTGCACCCCATGTGACGGTGAGCCTCGGTTACGTGCCATATTATAGGGTATTTTTCTTGACTTAATAGAATGCCGTAAAAATTCCATTGGTCAGATTTTTTATATACAAAATCCTACTTCAAGTTATCATTAACAAAAAAAATACTTACTTTCTTTAAACTTTTCCTATTAATCATGGTATCTTATATACATGGTGAATGCAAGAATTAATGCATGATGCATGCTCGCCCTTACTGTTTTTTTTTGGTCAATCATCATTAGAGAACAGATTCTCCCATTCCTTTTCCTTTAGAAAAAAAATTCAAGGATATTCTTAAGAATAGCAACATGTGGATTAAGTAACATACATGCATTGCTAGCTATCAATCATCTCTAGAAGGCGTCATGAATCATGCAAGACATGCAAGCGTGGATCTCCATCATATTGACTCAAACAAAAGCATACAACAAGGCGCCTAAGATCATACTAAGTTCACTCGTACTTTACATGATTTTCCTTGAAACCTAGTTATAACTTGAAACTTAATTTATTATAACCTAGTGTAAAATTAAAGTGTGCACTACATGTATAAACCCAGTACAAAATATAAACAAGGCATCCAGCGTAATGTGTAATTTACTCTCCAATGAATTTTTACTGTTCGATCAGTAGAGATTTCAGGAGTGGAGAGGATGGGATGCATATTACACACGCTACTATGGCCTGTTCTAGAACCTGTCAATTCGTTGTGGCATTGAGCCGACAAATGTGGAATTGGTGGAATTGTCTACACTAGCTAGCACACAAGAATGGGTAGTTGAACAGGATCGACAGCAACAGTGCAGGCAGTCGCAGGGTGTGTCCTTTGAGAAGAGAAGAGGATACGACAAACAAACAAACAGAAGTGTCACATTGGGGGATTGAAGGGTCAGAAATAGCATCTCCTTTTCCAGGGCCAACCGGCCGGGCACGAGCCAGGCACACACACTCAAAGCAAACAAGCCAGCAGAGCAGAGCCATGGATAGATGCAGTGATCGATCGATCGCCATCATGGATTCACTCCAGCTTAATTCGATCGTCCCTCCTTGCAATCATGGACCATAGATCGATCGATCGAGATCGATACATACAAGAGGTCCAAGAGCAAGTAGCAGCTGACAGATACTAGATCATTGCCGTGTCCACCACACTCACACTGCACTTGCACACTAGCTAGTTGCAGACATCACGCCGCACTGATCAATCGATGGTATGATCGATACAGACAGCATGCACTTGGCACTTGCTTAATTCCACTCGCGCACTTGTATCCCTGCCATTTGTCCATGTCCTCCTCTAGCTAGCTTGTCCTCTTCTTCCAGCTCTATATATATCCTAAGTGGCCACTACACATCCTCCATTATTAGCCCATAGCCAATAGCTCCTTCAATTCTATCCTCTTCTGAATTTCTTCTTCCTAGCTCACAATTCAGTCATCATCTTCAGTTGAGGATGGTGGGAAAGAAGGCGAAGACGGCGGCGATGGCGGATCAGGCGGAGGTGGAGGAGGAGATGATGGTGATGATGATGTCCGGCGGCGGCAACCAGATCAAGAAATCGAAGAATAATCTGAATCTGAGCAGCGGAGATGCTGATGATGATGTAAGTGGAGGTGGAGGTAGGAGTGGGATGATGATGATGAGGAAGGGGCCATGGACGGAGCAGGAGGACGTCCAACTGGTATGGTTCGTGCGCTTGTTCGGGGAACGTCGTTGGGATTTCTTAGCAAAGGTCTCAGGTTTGCGCGGTGGCGGGTGATCTTGCCATGCATGTTTCTCCTCTCTCAGCCTCAGCTCCCCACAGTTTAATCCATCGATCGATCGAGCGCCTCTGATTTCTTTCTCTCTTGATTCTTTTTTAATTCCTTCTATATATCTTCTTCTTCCTGTCTGTTTTTTACACACACCGCACACGCATGCATATATATCGATCCATCCATCCATTCACCCCCTAATCACATTTTCTTCATACCAATATCATGGCAAACAATGATTTTTATCTGAAACTCTGAATTTTCAGCTTCATTTTTATCTAGCTAAAACTCTGGATTCTTAGACAAGCATCCACAAAAATGAGTTTTTATCTAGCTAAAACTCTGAATTTCTTAGACAAGCATCCATAAAAATTGAATTTTTATCTAGCTAATTAAAGCTCTAAACTGAATACACATACACAAAAAAATCCCAATTTTATTTTGGGGTGATGATGATCGATGGTATATGCATATGCGTGCGTGCTAATCTAATCAATCAGAGACGCTCGATCGATGATGGCAGCTATAAGAGAGGTAGAAGCATGCATGCATGACGACATACGCACGGGAACAAAGGTGTTAACCATTTTCTTCTTCTTCCTCCTCTGTCTCTCTCCCTCCGGCCGTGTGCCATGTTTGGCCTTGGTTGTTTTTGTCCCCAAATTTGCAGGTCTAAAGCGTACGGGCAAGAGCTGCCGTCTCCGGTGGGTGAACTACCTCCATCCTGGGCTCAAGCGTGGGCGCATCACCGCCGACGAGGAGCGGCTCATCCTCCAGCTCCACTCTCAGTGGGGAAGCCGCTGGTCTCGCATCGCCCGTAGCCTCCCCGGCCGCACCGACAACGAGATCAAGAATTTCTGGCGAACTCACATGCGCAAGCTCGCTCATCAGTCCAAGACCAACAAAAAGATGCAATCTTGTTCTTCTTCTTCTCCGGCGACGGCGACGCCGTCTTCCTCGTTGTCGTCGTCGCTCACATCCGCGACGATGACGTCATCGGCGATCACTACCAGGGCGCTGCAAGAAAGCGGCGGCGACGACGACGCCGTTGACCAGATGGTGGCGGCGCCGGCGACGACCACGCCGGCGAGCCAGCAGCAGCAGATGGACTACACGATGGAGCAGCTGTGGAACGAGATCGCGGCGGCGGAGACGACGAGCTACGTCGACGACGACGCGGCGGCGATGGCGGCGGCGGCGGCGTCGCCGGTTTGGGAATATTGCACGGATTACTCGCTGTGGAGGATCGACGACGAGGAGTACTACAAGAAGATGATGCTCGATGGCACCTTGCAATAGTACTGAAGAAAAAAAAAACAACAACGCCTTTTGATTAATTGCTGCTGTTAATTAGCTTAGCTGACGACGACTCGATCTCTGATGGATGGATGGATCAACTGCTGCGGAATCTATGTTTGTTGCCTTTTGGTTGCTTTGCATATATATCCTTGCATCTGTCTACTGTAATTACAAGTTGATGCAACGTATTATATGCATTGCTTTTAAGACTCTGTTGTTATATATCTGGCTAGCTTGATCGATCAGCATGCCTAGCTTGTGTACATGTAGGAGAGAGAGTGTATTAGCTTGATCAGATCAAGTGCTATATATATGTGTAATATTGCTTTCTTGATATATGTATGCTTGTATGTGCCATTCAGTGTAAGCATGCATGCAGTGATCTATAACCTGTTCTACTCCTGTGAGTACCATTCATATATTTGGAGAAATAATGATAAAGCTAAGATATATGATATTGTAATTTTATTGAAATACAGACAATCAAATTCCTGCAATTCATTGTTTCTCTTTAATCTGTATATGAAGAACCGTTCAAAAGAATTAAGAATATGTACATATGTGGAGCTAATTCCAGGGTTTTTTTTCCAATTAAAGATCCACTAATTAAAATCTCATAAATTAAATTTCCCCTAAGATATATAAGGAGCTGATCCCAGAGTGGTTAATTCTGCAGTTCAACTTCTACAGAGTATCAAACAAGTAATCATAGTGCTGCCATACTTGATGATCCCAAGAAATTAGAAACATATATGAAAGAAGGGATCTTGATTCTCTCCCAGAACAATGAGAACATATAGAGCATGCAGATATAGTGCATGGCGACAGTGGTTTCATGGGAATCTAATAATACAATTCTTCCAATCAGCTAGCTAGCATGGAGAGACACATAAGTCAAGAGGTAAGAACTCAAAAGATATATGCCTCAAATCAAGAGGCCAGCGGCAAGGGAATGGCTAGAGAAGGAAGAAGGGGATCATCCATCCATGCATCCCCAATATGCCATATTGTGCATGTCCCTTTCCAGCTTTTTCTCACATCTAACTTTCCATCCGTCCAATAGTCCAAACCACATCTCATACAAGCTGTTTTTAATCTCACTGTCACTGTGGTTAATGGGTGATCTACACGTACCGTTCATGGGGCTATTGCCTATTGGTACCAAAATTGCTACGCGTACTAGGAAGCTACAGATCGATCACTTTCAATTATGTATGTTAGAGTACGGTGGTCTTATATAGTCTCCAATAGTAGTATTCTACGCACTATCAGAATTATCGCAAGTAAAAGTGACCTCAACAGTTTCACGAGTTCTAGCTATAGCTAGCAGGCACATGACAAAGGTTGTGCGAGCTGGGCGACCGCAGGGCCCAAAAACTGGGGCCCAAAATTTCAGTATTTTGACCAAAAGCTGATGCGTTCAAATATGTTTATATACATCTCATTCCATTTTTTAAAAAAATAGCATCTTTAATTTGCTCTTCTGATTTGACTAGAACAGATTGTTTTCTTTGAGTCCAATAAGTGTTCGACGATAGTTACGATGTTATGAAATAGATGTAGTTTAGAACAACGATGTAAAAACGTGCGTTCTCAACACCAATGATTCCAATTTTTTTCATTTAACACACAAAATTAAACTATTGGCGTGCATAAGAATCCTATTACATGCAATGCATGAATGCTAGTAGTTAAAACTCCAATCGAGAGGCTTATTCACACTGGCCTTATAGGTTTTCTTTTTAAAAAATGAGAGCCTTGATTTATGCTTTTTGCCTGGGGCTCCGAATTTCTAGAAATGGCCCTACTAGCTAGCTATTTAAAAAATATTCCACTACAAATAATTGAGATGGATATAGATATGATGCATTGAGTTAGAAAATATGAACAGTTTTGATTCTACTGGAGACTATTGTAATTAAAATCCCTGAGAAAAAGAAACAACTGTAAAAGACATCTCTATGATATAGGCAAATCTACCACTATCGTTTCTTTCTATATAGTTAGGACCACTTAATATGCTTCAGATTAGCTCATAGTCCTTATAGCTATTGGATTAGTCAATTTCTCAGTTTAGTATATTTGCAATTTTATTACATTGTACACATCATTATCCTATAGTAACACACAGGGTGCCATCTAGTATATATATATACTACAACCTGCACCATGGCTTTGAATTTTGTCTTGTTTGGTGGATAACTATTTCCAGCTTTTAAATGATGGATCAAAGATGCATATTGGATAAAGTTAGTTGAAATATGGCGTATGACATCTAAGCTGAAGCCACGAAACAAACTCCTATACCTAGTCTATATATAAACCCAGACAGTTAATGCAATCTCATGTCAAGAGTTTCCCTTAAAAATTCTCCATTCACAGGGTATTACTGTTTACGACGTACTGGGAAGAATTTCATGCCTGTCCTACGGGTTCAGTTAGGTGTAGCTAGCATATATCCCTGGGTGATGCAACTTGCAACAAAGGAAAAATGCCAAGTGGCTTTGGTGATAAGGGATGAGTTGAATAAAAATTTATAGTGGAAAAAGTGGTGATAAGGAGGCAGGACCTTTCTTTTCTCCTTTTGCAGTCACTTTATGCTCCTAATTCTGATTAACCTAGCATTATCTCTGTGATTTGTTTACACCACTAGTGGTTAACCACAATGGTGTTAATTAGCTAGCGACATAGTGTGGCAGTAACCCCACACAAAATCAGTGAGCTCACCTCCGTTAATTATGTTCCCCCCTGTCCAATAATTTTTTTGCTACCAAATTGTCCAATTATTTTTTCTTTTTTTGGGAGTAACATCTCATTGATTTTTTTCCTGATGGAGAGAGGGGGAGAGAGAGAGAGAGAGAGAGAGAGAGAGAGAGAGAGAGAGAGAGAGAGAGAGAGCAAGAATCATGCCTGCCCTTGTTTCTTTCTTACCAGTACATCAAAAGGTAGAGCTAGTGTTATTTTTTTGTGGGAAGAAACATGTCACATAAAGCTGAATATTCTTGGGTTATTGTTCATCAAATGTGTATGGATTCTGTTAGTTGTTGCAGCTGAATAAATTCTCTCTCTACGCGTTTATAGACTTTTCATCCTCACTTGTTGCTACTTTCTGTTACTGAAAGATGACGTGCACGATGACCTTGTACTTGATTTTTTTTATATAAAAAAGAACTTCCAGTCTCTTTACCCAATTACAGTGCACACAAACTTAATTTATTCTGGTATTTGTAATTTCTGAGGAAGCGGAAGTAGAAGGCGGCATTGTCATATGTATGTTGGCCTAGTTTGTTGTATCTTATATATTATGGAAACAAATACCTATAGCTCTTGCCCTTATTGAGAGAGAGAGAGAGATCACTGAAGATACAGCTGACATCATCGAGCAACAAGAGGGCACTTGATTCAAACAAATTAATTATCTCATCCTGGGTGTGTGGATTGCATATATAGTTAGATGATTAGATGCATCCATGATCCATGGCGGCTAAAGCATAGTGGTCGATCAGGTAAGGTCATCTTATCTTTGCCGGTGTTGCCATGCACTTGAGATCAGATAACCATATCATGCACTTACAACAGTGTGTATACAGAGGTCTAGATTTGTAGACAGGAATCTATCGGATCATCAGCTTATCATACCTTCACAAGTTCACATCCTAATAATAATTCTGCACAACAAATTATCACATTATCTTAATTATATCACTCCTTTCCAATTGCCACTTAATTAGGATATATTTTGCACATAATATTTTCTAATTTGATCAAAGTTTTAAGTTAAGGAACACTGATGAATTTTAACAGCAACAGGCGTATATATCTCTCTCTTCACTTTAATTTTGATATATCTTTATATATTTTTGAGAGAATCTGTTATATACCTTCGATTTTATCCCAGTTCAGCAATTTAACATTAACATTATCACTTTCCATTTGTAACACCCTAATTTTTTGGGCCATTAAAAACTATTTTACTAAAAACCTATTTACGAAAATCTTGATTCGTTATGTGTGGTTAAGGACCTAAGTTGCAAATCCCAAAACCTTTTCCTTGAATTCCACTAAAGTTTCAAATTCAAATCCCAAAAATTGAATTTTGCAATTCGAATTTATCCTCCAAGATCTTCCATAAATCTTCTCTTCCCATTTCGAATCTCAAATCTATCAAATTCTCCTTATTTATCTGCCCTTAACCTCTCCTTGAATATATGAATTCAAATATTCAATTTGAATTGAAATCCAAAATCAAATCCTCTCAAAATCCCTATAAACCAAGTCCTTGGAAAAAAATAATGAAGAGGCATTGTTCCATCAGGCCAAGTCTTCCTCTCTTCTCCTCTGGCCTACCGCCTCCTTTTTTCCTCTCCTCTCCTCTCTCTCTCTTCCCAGGCACACAACGGCCCAGCACCGCTCGGCCCACGGCTGCGAGAATACGTGTGCACGCAAGTAGCTGACAACGTGCCCTACCCGTTAGTCGCGCCGTGCACCGGCTGCTTGCTCACCAAGCCGTGTGCGAGCGCCCGCCGCTCACTCCCTCCCCCCCCCCCAACCAATATCTGGCTTTCCCACGCATGCTCGCGCGCCCATAGGCCTTAGCTCGAGCATGCTCATCCCATTCCTCTCTCCCTAGCCACACACACCTCATGTGTTCGGCAATATGCCTCACCGGAAAATATCTCGCCACCTCCGCATATTCCCTGTGACTGAGCCCACGTGGGCATGCCAGCCATCATGTCGCACACCCCATGGCTTGTGGCCTGCCCGTCGCGTCCCGTTGCCGCGCCCTGCGCGTCACGATTGGCCCCGCACGCTAACCGGCCCGCACGCCGCCAGAAATTCCACCACGCCATGTCACGTCGCAATGCCTTGTCGTCATTTCCTCCTCCCTCTTTGACTCCTCTACATTCGGCAACTACACGCGCAGCCAGGCTAGTTGTTGTGCCGTTGCATCGTTCTCACCTCAGTTGGCGAAAAAAAATCTCATCGCGCCACCACCTCTCTTCCTCGTCGGCTAGTGCCATTCGTCTCCTATAAAAGCCAGTTAACTCCCCGTCTCGTCTACACCGAATCCCCACTCAAAATCCACCTCCAAGCCGCCGCCGCCGCTTTTCCCCCTTTCTTTTTCCTCTTCGACCACTACTGTCGCCACCAATTCCCTACTCCGGCGAGCCCTTCTCCTTCCTTTTCCCTGCCTCTCCTGCCTCCAGAGAAAGCCACTCCCCCCCTCCCCGAACCTAACCCGCCGCTTCTATGGTTGCCGGCGATGACCTCTCTCCACCGTCAGCCATCCGCGGCACCCCTCCAGCAAATCCGATTCGTTCATCCTCTCTTCACGAAAACCGAGAACAATGGCGTTGGCTCGTCGCCGTTTGCCGGCGAGCTCGGCTGCCGCCAACCGTCGGATCCTGGCGGAGTAGACGACTGTCCAGTCCGTGCCGATGTGGCATGGCCACGTCAACCGCCAAGGGCCCCATCCCAAGCCGATTCAACTCGGTGAGCTACTCATGCAGTTGGGCCGCCCCATAAGCACAATAAGCTCTGGCCCTGCCCTTTTAAGCTTAAACCTCTATGAGAAATAAGTCTAAATATGGTCCCTCAGTTTCAGCCCATATACACTTTTCCAGAAAGAAAATAAAGTCTATTTTAACTTCCTATACCTATCTCAACCCATTTCCTTTACACCCAAGAAAAATAAGTCCACTTTTCCTCCCTCCAAGCTCTCTCTCTTCCTTTGGACCCCACATGTCTTTTCTTTTCCACAAATATTCAAAATTTAAAAATTCATATCTTGCTCTCTGTAACTCGAGCAAGGGATAAAAGGAAGATTTCCCGTTGGCCAGCCTCTGTATATGTGAAGGGTGAACCATACCTATGGGGACACCTATTCTCTCACTACCTTAAATCAATACAATTTATTTTCTCGTGTCATTCCCATTGGAAAAGAGTCATCTGTCGGTCTTATGCTACGACAGTTGGCTGCGTGCGTGGGGAGCAGAGTAAGCCAGCCACAAGTTACACTAGTTTTGAAAAGTTTCGCCAGATCTGGCATCCTTGGTGGACTAGTTGGCGAAGGCCCAGTACTGATCGAGCTGTCTGGGCCAGGCCGAAATCAATGCCACCGATCGAGGCCTTTCTCTGCCTGCGATCGATCGCCCAGCCCAAGTGAATAAGCTGTGAGCCTGTGACTGGATCGAGCGAAGCCAGTCCAGTATATACATGCATCGACCCTTAATTAATTAATAGAACAAGACATGTGTTGGCATCAGCACACGACAGATGGAAACAGTATACATCTCCTCTCCTTCGTTGATATGATCTGATGGATCAGTGTGTACACACAACCAGCTGCGACGACATTTACATAAAATCCAACCGATCAAAACCAAATATATTTGCATGCATGCATATAGTAGTATACATATATACACTATGCATGCATGTACTACGTACGTTTCAGTGTTTATACTTCATCATCACTCATCAGCACATGCTCCTGCATATTAATTATATATTAACGTATATATGTATATATGATATATACGTCATATCATCGATTGATGCATAGATCGGTCCGGCAGGCCATGCATCAGTGCTGATCTCGCGTCCATACCGGCCATTCCAAATTCTCCAATGTGGTCCTCAGCTAGCTCTCCAATGTACTGCTGATCCATCCATGTCGCACACTACTCATTAATCTAGCTAGCTACTACTACCTGGCTAAATGCATGCACACTAGCAGCTTTCAATTCAGGTGAGAATAACGTATGTATGATCCGGATGCTTGACTGTTCGAATATAAATAGCCATGCAATAATGAAGATGCTTTGTGACATAGTTTTTACATGCATGAAAGATGTGTATGCACACTCACCACAAAAAACATATATATGATATACATGTATAGACTATGGGCTGGCCGTTTAGTGTAATCTCTACTATGAGATTCTTGTCCAGTGTAACTAGAGTTGTACTAAATACTTAGAGATTCTAGATAATATAAAATGGAGATATTACTCTGTTCCTGGAAATTACACTACGAGGGCGGAGCAATACTCATGCCACTCCTCAGCTCCGATCACTTTGAGGCAGGAGTTGTACTAAACAGTCCCTATAAATCACGTTCACGGTCAAACACATGCGTGAGAATCCGCATACAGGTTACAATTCATGGGAGCAGCTACGACAAACTTCACCTATACTATTTGGAAGTGTTGGGCGCCCCCAAAATGCAAGTTCTACGCTTGGTTGATCATCCAGAATGGGGTTTGGACGACAGATTGCCTCCAGAGAAGAGGGTGGGCAAACCAAACTTACTGCCCACTATGTCGCACGATGCACGAATCCGCTCTACACCTTTTGGCCCAATGTAGGGTGTCAAAGAGAATATGGGAAGCCATTCAAGCCTGGACGGGTATTTCAGCTAAACATGGGTGATTGGGCAAATTGCACAACAGTGGAGCAATGGTGGTTGTGCATCCTCCGAACGCCACAAGATCACAAGAAGGGCCTCAAATCAATAATTATTCTCGTCGCCTGGGAACTTTGGTGTGAAAGGAACACACGAATCTTCAGGCATGTAACAAAAACGCTGGTGCTAGCAGTCCTTGCAAAGATCAGAGAGGAGGCTCATGCATGGGTTAAGGCCGCCAAACTATAGGAGTTACCACCTTTGGGAGAGATAACCTAGCCTACTACTCTTGCTGGCCCTTCGCTTTTTGAAGGGCCCTATACATATTTTGTATAATTTCCTCCTACTCTCTATGAATATATATGCAGCAAAGCTTATGCCCGCCTTAAAAAAAAAACATATGCGTGACATGGAAGCTAGCTAATGCTAAATTGTAAGGTTACTTTTATTTTTGACGAAACATGAGCTTACTAATTTTGTATTGGAAACACATATGTGCGTCCACAGTTACTCAGAAAAGAGAATTTGGAGCTTAATTGTTGCTCGATATATGCGTTAGAGTGATCTACTCATAATCAACTCCACCACCCACAAGGTGCTTTCCCTGTCGTATACAACCAAATGAACTTACTAGTGATTTGAACTTAATTTGTAATTTTCAACTAACAAGGGATTTTTTTTTGAGAATTACGTAGTACAACTCAGACACCCCTATGAGCATCCTTGAATACTGAGCCGGCAAATTCTTGAGATTGACGAAGTCACC
Source organism: Leersia perrieri (assembly GCA_000325765.3). Lineage (NCBI taxonomy): Eukaryota > Viridiplantae > Streptophyta > Magnoliopsida > Poales > Poaceae > Leersia > Leersia perrieri. The sequence goes on from CM002483.1 coordinate 640,770, forward strand.
ATTGGCGCCTCGCTGTCGACAGGTACGTCGCTCCTACTGAAAGCACAAAGCCATTAAATCCTGAAAAATCCGTTCCCACGGGGAATCGAACCCAGGACCTCAGGTGCTACTGAGGCTCTTGTAACCACTAGGCTACAAACCCGTTCGCAACTAACAAGGGAATTTTCCTACACTAAATTAAAATAGATTTGGATTTGGTGTATGACTTTTAGATTTTTATTCCATAAATACAATTGCCATGGTTTATATGAAATAATTTTGGAAGTTCGATTGGATTTGATATACAACTCTTACTTAACGTAACTTTACATACGTACATTGTATTTTCTATGTAATAATTATTAAAAGCGTGATTGGATTTCATATACAACTCTTAGCTCCTATTTTTTAAAAAATACAAATGTATTTTCTGTAGAACTATATTTGATTGGTCTACCTTGTTATAATTGATTAAATACATATTTGGATCTATCATTACTGGAGAATCAATATATTTTTTATTGGATATTCCTGTGAGAATTTCTAGTCTCTAGAATGAACATATCGATTTATTTTTGAGCTATATATATTTTTAAAATACTAATATTTGTTAGTCCCCATCATTATATAAAGATTAAAAACATTTAAATGATTACTAATAAAAACATTAGTTAGTTCGACAGAGAATCGAGGGAGACGACGACGTGCGCCCGTCATGTATCCTATTAGCATCAATGCAGAAAGAATATAATTAATTAAATGAGTAATTGAGATCGATATGGATATAGATCACTTGCTAATGTGTAGTAGATCGAAAGTGCATGTCTGAATGGTATGTACATACTCAACGTAGACAGCGTACGTATTTAGTGCAGTGTGCAATGTGGTCCAGTAGACAGGGCGACGTGCAGAGGATCGTGAGAAGTAAGGAATAATTAATGATTAGTCGACGTGACCCCTTATCCAAGAAAAAAACTAAATGCATGTACGTGTACATAATATATAGAGAGAGGAATGGCCGATTTTTCGTTGTTGTATTTAATTTGTCATTGGCTGCAAGAAGTCTCTCTGATGGGGATATGCATATAATCCTTTCGTCCCAAGATATTTTTTTAATATTTAATCATTTATTTTTTTTATAAAAATAAAAAATCGTAAGTCACACCTAAATTATTTTTAATAATAAAGCAAGTCACAAACAAAATAAATAATATTTTTTTAATTTTTTAAATAAGATAAATGGTTAAACATTACCAAACAAAAACTTTTTTTTTGGAGATCAAATAAAAACTTAAAACAATATTTTGAAACGGAGGTAGTAATTAGATAGCATTATAGCTAGCCGGCCTATATCTCTGTATGTACTATGCACACGCACACGAGTAGATTAGATACAGCTAGAATGTGTGAATGTGATTATATATCCAAAATTAATTAATTAATATAATATAATTTTCTGGGACAAACCATGTGAGGCAAGATGCTGGGTACAGACGTAAAACGATGTGCTAGCTAGTACAAGAAAATCAAAAGCAGGATCACTTTAATTATAAGAGACAGGGGAAGAAAAGTAGTGATAAAGCGAAAGAAAAAAAGGGGTAATGGATCTGACCGTCGATCGATCCGCCCTCACCCGCTCACCGTCTCAATTGATATGGCTATAATCCCTCACAGACGATGATCAAGTATCCAAGAATAAGCGCAAACCAATCATCAAACAGTGCTTACATAGATATATGTCATTTTTCTAACAGTTCCCTATGTACCTTCTATGTACGTACAGTTGTAGCCTACTACGAGCAATCAGGGCAAAAGCACAAGGTGTCACCATACCACATTGTCACATCTTAAAGCCTAACATGCAAGCATGTCACATCAACTACAAGTTACTGCATTCTACTACATCTGCACAGCCTAGCTTTTAACCCATATACATTAATTCATCGTTTCTACGACATCTGACATACATTTATCTATATGTAATCTCTTTATCTCTGCAGTAAATCCTGCTATCGTCTAGTTTATCCTGCCAAGTAGTATAATGGAATAATCGGTACAATAATTCCGCAGACCCATGCTCATAGTCAAAGAAAAACCATAGCTTTATAGTGGAAAAATTATCCTAATAAATGTTTAGTTTTTATGTGTTCTTCTTAGTTGTCATATTTTTTTAAGAAAAAAAGATGAGGGAAAACCACCCCACCCCACCCACTTTTTTTTTTTGTTCTGAAGAAGGATGATTCAAATATGGGTGGGATAAATGTGCTCAATTCTTAGTTGTTTGGGTCCAGTTATATTAGCATTTATATTGGAGCTTTGACACCAGTACGTGGCTGTACTGCTCAGATCAAGCATGGTACTTAGATAGTGTAACTATTAGGTACATGCTTATGTATGTATTGATTAGGGCCATGCATTGCAAGAAAGACAATTGGGTTTCATTTTTCCTACCTGTGGATAGAGACCTGCATGGCCTCTGGTCTAGGCTACAAGGAAAACCATGCAAACATGCATGCATATCCACACAACTTTCATCCACTGGGATCTAGCTTGCTTCTCTAATTGGAGCATGATGTGTATGAGACCAAAAGTCACATCCTAATTAGCTTAGCAAGCTAAGTCTATACCCAGCAGATTTGTCCATGAATTAATGATTTGAATCACGGTTGACAAAATCTTCAATAAAATTGTGATCTATCAAGATTCAGGAGTGTATATATATAAAACTAATTAAACTAAGGGTGTGCCAGAAGCTAAAAGGAGACAAACATCCTTTCTTTTTCTTATCACTGTCTTTTGGTTGTGACATGCATTATATTCATGCATGTATAAACACTGCACTGGGCCCTCTCGATCTTTTGGTGTCTTGTAATTCTTCCCTGAAACAGCGGTGTTCTCATGGAAGATATATAGCACAATATTAGCTACTCCCTTCGTCTCAAAATATAACTATATGAGCAATTCAAATTTATCTCAAAATACAACTACCTCTACACCCACCTACCCCATCTCCACCAATCACACCATCCCTCCCACCTACCCTCTCCTCTCAACTAATCACAACCCTCCATTTTATCAACCTTAATTTCTTCAAAAAACGGCATAAGTGCTTATATTTTGAGACGGAGGCAGTACACCATTGACCATAAGGAAATCCTTGGACTGGTGGTTGGCGATAGATATTCTTTCTTAAAAAAATCTTCCTGTAAATAGAAGGGTGAATGATTGGCCAAACTACCACATGTACACAGCACACTCTGTAGACACAGTTCTAAACCGTCATGCAGGACAGATTTTCAATCATCAGTGGCAAAGGATCTTGAAAAGTTTAAATCCTGTCAACATACACCCCCTTCGCCAAATTGAACCTTTATAATTCTAGCACAAACACTAAAAAGAAAGAGAGTATATACCAACATTTCAAATAAAACTAAAACAATCCCGCAAAAACAATAAAACAGTCCCACCATCGCCGTGCCACAGGATCAGGATCCTCTACCTTCAATGACTTGAAGGCAGATATGAACAATAAAATGAGACTGCAGCTACAATGATTTGCAGTCGAATACTGTACCAACAGTAAAAACCATGTGCAACTTATTGTTCACCAAATAAAAAAATTATCCGATTACTGTAGCAAATTGATCTTGTCCGTCCGTTCTATGTCCGACAACACAGATCATCTGAAATCACGGTACTCTTTCTCTCTACCTTTAAAGGACTGAAGGTAGAGGATCCTGATCCCATGACAGGGGGCACCACCGTTGTGCTGACTTTGACATGGTAGTAAGTGCTACCTCCATTTTAAATTTATAACGAAGTTAACACTTTTTTCGTTTGTTATTTCTTTTATCTAGATATGTGCGAACAGACAAGCATACAAGACATGTTTAAAATACTTTTGATAGCAGATTCGGTGGTACTCTTCACTTGTAAATTAGTATTTGAATAAATATTATCGGTCCAAGTTTGAGAAAAAAAATGTGAATTGCAACATATTAAAAGAAGGAAGTATGTACTCCCTATGTCAAAAAAAAATGTAAGCATTTTTTGTTGGATGTGATATTACATAGTATAACGAATCTAGATAGAACATCCGTCTAGATTTGTTGTAGTAGGTAATGTCACATCCAATAAAAAAATGCTTATATTTTTTGTGAGAGTTGGCGATTAGTGTGGTAAATCGAATGTGTGATTCGTTATACCGGGGGATCCGCTGATAGAAACAATTCGCAACAAATACAAAGTGAGAGATTATTATACAGGTTCAATTTCCCATCGAGGTAATCGTCCCACTTCCTATTGGCCGTGTGTCCTATTTTCTTAATTACCATATAACGCTTGCCACCATTATAATAAGTTGTAGCAAAAGGCTACTCTAACACTTGACTAGTATATTGGTGAGATTAATTATCGACGTGACGCTTCCGTATGTCTTCGATGTACTACTGTGAATTAAGTGTCTTTAGATTTGATTGAATATAGCTCAAATCTTGAGCCCTTAGGGGGTTTATACCCATTGCCGGATATCGTGACCTCGCCAAACTCAGTGATTTCAAAAGTATAGGAAGTATCAGGAAAGAATCAGGCTTGTACTATCAACTTCGACAAGTCTTACTTCATAGTCATGAAGGTATTCAGAATACATGCTTACTATATAAGCATCGATAAAAGATACCGTATACCGAGTAATAGGACAACGGTGGCTCAACTGCACTTCATCTGTGGAGCTAGCAGAACACGGTGATGAGTGACGAACGGATCGATGCAGTGTAGACTGTAGAGGATGCTTTGAGTGTAAGCAGCCAAATGCATTAATTGCATATGTAGGTCTCGCGCGCCATCGATCGTTTTCAAAAACAAATTAGATTTAACTCCATGACTTGACTAATTCTTTTCTGGTGCGTATATATATATATTATACTAATCCTTAACACGGCTATATCTCATGGCGTCCAGTGGTTTACCCTCATTCCAATTAAACCCTAGACAAACTCAAATCGAGCTCTTAATTACTCCATAGTTGAGGCCCTGGTGACCGAATCTCTATCAGATATTAATTAGGACAATTATATGTTCGCAATGAAAACAGATAGCTGGCTGTCCAACAATCATTACCTGTGTCTACAACAACGCCTCTCTCTCTCTCTCTCTCTCTCTCTCCCTCTCCCTCTCTAAAATCAATTGCAAGTATATATATATGACATATTTTATTAAGAAACTTAAACAATTAAGTGTGTTATGGTTGTCGTGTTCAGGTGTTGATCAATCGGACATCACCTATATAGCAATTTTCTTATTTAGTGTCAAAACATACCTAGCAGATATATTAATGGTATATGCCATTAGTACGTGGCAGAAAAGTGTAACCTCATGCATGTGAACTGAACATTTGTTTAACGAGTGCAAGCAGTAGTTGCCGGTTCTTCGCATCTAGCCTAGCTACTACACATCGAAATCCAAGCGTACATCATTTATTTTAGTGATCGATCCAGTGCACAAACGCTTTCTTTTGGAATGTACATATACCTCTCCATTTCAAAGTACATATCAGATGTGACAACCTAGTATTATGAATTTGAATAGAGTTCTGCCCAGAATCATAGTATACTATGTAGTATCATATCAGATACTAGTTTTTGCATTCAAATACTAGTTTTTGCATTCAAAGATTGAGGTAGTGCTACCACACACGGAGTTACAATACAATTCAATATCGGTACATCTAGTTTCCTATTTCAATTTTTAAGGGTTTGTCTATCTAGAAAAAGAAAATATATGTGAATGAAATTGTTTGGCTAGATTAGTTCTCCTTCCATTTAAAATTATAGCGACACAAAACCACATTTTAAGTATTACAAATGTACCCCTGTTTAGATTCGCAATAGTATAAAATGTCTTATCTAGTCCTATATTAATATATATTAGGATAGATGAAGTAATTTTTTAGATAATGGATAGTATTATTATCCTGACTTCAGAAAAGAAACACATCGCAAATATAGATTGTAAAGGCTTAAACATGCATGATGCCTCAATCCCACATAACATAGACAGATAAAGTAATATCTGGTATAATTGTATATGAGAAAGAAATTGTATTGGTAAATTAAATTAGAGATAAGATGAGTATACTGGGTCTAAAGGTTTGTGTGGACATGCAGAAGCCGATCTGTCCGACGTCCAGCCGGCCGGTGTGGCAACGGCGGCGACTGTGACACGTTTCGATGCGGCAGTGCAAGGTTTGTCGCGTAGCGCGCCGCACGTGTACGTGCGGGTGACACGTGGGCCAATGGGAGGTGACGGCGAGCCACACACACATGGGGGCCATGTGCATGCATGTATGATCTCTCCGTTTCAATACGACAACCGGGTCGGCCGCCGCATGCCCGGCCCCACCCTATCCTCCACTTTAATATTTTTAAAGATCAAATTAATCGATTATTTAACTAATTATCTCTATTAACTTTTTTTTAGCATTACACAGTACTCCCTCTGTCCAGAACAAAATAATTTTTAGGAATGAATCTGGACATATTCGCTGTCGACGCTTACCACTGAAAACACAAAGTCGTTAAATTCTAAACAATTCGTTTTCACGGAAAATCGAACCCACCACCTCATATGCTAGTGAGGCTCTCGTAACCACTAGTTATAAGCTCGTTCGCCCTGTTAACGTACCTTTCTATTGGTATATATGTACCGAGTGTAATACCCCTACTTGATTAAGTATGATAATATAGAAATCCTCAATATGTACTGCTTAGTTTGTTTGTAGTGTTCCATGCGAATAGCGTACAGCTGCTTGCTTATTGTTAGACACGCGGTTATGTGTTTATTAATTAGTGACAATGATATTTTTTTCTATCGTATAGTCTGTAATGCTAAACTAGTGAGATGTAGTTAGTCCTAGATATATATATATATGTTTATCTTAGTTCGTAATCCTCTAAGCACAAAGTCCCAAAACGTATCAGATTATATTAGACTCAGAGAGAATCCAGAGTTTGTGCGCCCCATGTTCGCAAGAGAGTCGTATTACTCGTATATCTGTACGTGGCAGCTTGTGCTGGCTTGTCTTACTTTTATTTTATTTTATTTTATTTTATTTTTTCATTTTTGCGCCTGCTACCAGCTGTGGGTGGGTTTATAATTAGAGGCTCCCATTGTTTGCTCTTTACATTAATTAGAATCCAAATTTTATATTTAATTTTGGAGTTGATTTTTAAGATTTTCCATCATGGTTTTTGCTAAAGTTGTTTTTTTACCCAGACTAACACATCTAAAAAATTTTATTAATAAATGACTTTTATATTGTGAGTATATATTTTCTTCATTTGGCGTTTAGGCGAAATGATGAAGCCATTAGCCTCCTCTTATGAAACCATTTTTTCATAGGGCCTCGATCAGGATGGATTGAAAATTTCAAATATGACGACATTATACTTCTGTTGCAGCCGATTGATTATTTAGTAGTGTTGTTACTAATTAAAATTTGTCTAATTATTCCAGGATTATTAAAAAGCAAGTATATATATGTAAATATGCTGTATTTATTTTTTCCATAATACTAACTAGCTAGTTGTGTTGTTCGATGTGATATGTCGTCTGTTATTATTAGACAAGATGTAACGACTTTAGCTAATAAGCGAATTGAACAGCTGCCACAAAGATTTTAATATCAGTATTTTGCTGAAATACCAGTCTTCAAGTTATGAGAAACAATATTACCCGACCGGGTGGGTGATCACCGGCCGGGATTTACAATAATTAAAGACATTCGTATCAAACTATTTAGCCCAAAAATTCTAAAGGGAGATTTAAATATTGAATGAATATCTTTTGTCCAGTCTGCATGTCAAAGGCATTCATTTTTAACACCTTAATTAGTTGCAAAGAGAATTAAAAACAGAAATTTTCCATGGCGGAGAGGATGACATGCATGCAGTAGTTAATTAGTATTAATGTGCTGTTTTGTGCTGAACTTCTGTTGTGCTCACATGCATGATTAGGTTTGTCGACGGGTAAAGCCGTTAATTCCTAAGTCGATGAAATCATATAGTTGGAGTAAAACCGCAGGAAAGTGCCGACCCGGCCATGTCCCCTGCTACCCCGACGAACTCCGTTTTTCCTTCGCTCTAGCTGCATGCTAGCTTAGTTGATTAATATATAGCTATTAGCTCCTTCTTAATCTGGTCTTAGCTCTTAATTTCACCATAATAGCACTATGCATAGTACTTCTACGTTGCGCTTAGTACGTCAAAATGCATAATTCTATCCGGTCGTTATCGATCTCAAAGTAGTCGCATCACATATAATGGCACAATGTATGTATGGGCGCAACCCTAGCACAAGCCTAGGTTACATGGCTGTAATCTAGCTAGGATCTTGTTTTGCATGTGTGCCCAATGATTAATTGTTTGTCCATGTTGACACAGTGACAGAGAAATATAGGGTCCTTCAAAATACAGGATTGTAAAAACAAAAAACATAAAAAATATAAAATAGAATGCCTCAGAAATAGAATTCCTACGTGAATTAGAAAATACATGAAAAATCCAAAAACTGTTTTTTATTGGAACACAGGAAAAAACATAGGAATTGTGAGTCATAGGGAGTAAAAACATGAGGTAAGAGCTCATGCTTATTTTTCTCCAAATTCTCACTACAAAACCCAATCCATAGGAATTTTTTAGGATTTAGTAGGATTCAATCTGTCGGTGTAATGGGCCAGGGGTATTAGTTTCTCATGAATAAAGGCCCATTAAGGCCCTAGTATTGAGCTAATGTGCTTAGCCTTGAGGCCTAGGTGAGGCCCAAATGAAAACTTGAGAAACCCCAAGACCAATGATGCCACGTGGCCTCTTGGCCCGGGGAATCATTGGTAACAGGGCAGAAAAGAAAGGAAGGGTCCGGG
>CM002483.1:649765-677615 GCA_000325765.3 Leersia perrieri
CGTCCTGTGTGTTACTTTCTTTACAACCCGAGCCCCGTCACCACATTCCTCGCTTCCATCCGCTTCCGCCCGAACCCCTGGAAAGGCTTCAACCACCGGTCCTTGGGCCGAACAAACCAAGGGACGTCTTTTAGACCCTCCCGCCGAAAGGAATCGTTCCCAGATTCCCGGACACAATCCTTTAATTCAAAGGGCTCTATAGGATCTTTTTCATAGGATTCAACTCCTTCAAAATTCATATGTTTTTCCTTTGATTCAAAGGGGCCCTATATTGTGTAATGCGCTTGCTATATGTCAACTCAAAATGCTTCCCCACAATTGTTCAAAACTAGGATTGAACTAGTGTAAATGTATATATTTATCCTTTTTTTCTTCCATGTTTTGAAATATTTAGGTGTAGTATGGATGGATTTTAGGCCTATGAGTAGGGCTCTAACCCTATATGCCTTACTCCTATTATCCTATACGTTGTCGACATTAACATATGTGATGGAAAAGTGGTGTCTTGTTAAAAAAATTTTATTAACAAAACCCATGTGATTGGATGAATAGTTTGACTAATTATCAAAAATCCATTATTTTGGAGGCAAAATTATCAAAAATACATAGATCACATAAAAATTTTATATACTATATGCTTGTAATGTTGCATATATGCGGGCTACAATCCCCAAAGTTGCACCTGCCATCTAGTAGGTTAGTATGTTAATTATCTACTGATTGACTTCAGTAGTAGGGGTTAGCTCTCACCCTTTTTTTTATCAATCCTAGATCGAGATCACATGAAGAAATTCAAAGAGATTATGATCGACAAGAACAAGACGGGAACTACAAAGATCCTATAATTAAACATATGTGGCACAGATACCTAATTGCAAAAAAGCAGACATATAGGAGGCCAAAGAGTGCACTACATTGCCACGCCCCATAATTGCCATGGGCCCCTGAACTACAAGCAAGTCCCAAGAACCCTAGCTAGCTTATCTTAGAGAGAAGAGAAAAAAAGGAAGAAGAGAGGCCATACATGCATGATAGATGACTAATTAAGAAACTAAAGGTGATCAGCACTTTTTTACATTGCCAAACCAAAAGAGATGGATGGATGGATGGATGGATGGATCGATGGATGGATGGATGGAGAGATCCAAGGTACATGACCCCTCCAGATTTGTGTCCCCTACATTGTCCTCTAGCTTGATCTCTCTCATTGAACGTACTGGTGAAAAATATATATTAATGTTAGTGTAGCTAGCTAGGCATGGGCCGGCCTCCTCTACCAACTATATTACCTGTTTGCATTTTGTTAATTAGCCTGATTTGTCCATTTACTAGGTGCACTATATTAGTAAGTTGTTGCATAATAGCCCACAGCTCGAGCTATATGCTAGTCAGCCGTCCTATATATGTGGCTTGTATGCTTGTGTTTTTTCTACAGTAGACTAGTACATCTTCTATCTCAACATATATTTTACAACGTACTACTGTATTATATTAAACCGTTGTACATTTCCTGCGTGCCTCATATGTCGATCTTTTTTTTAACTTAGTGATCGAATTTCTTGTGTAGATCACTCTTGATCGATAGTGATGATTCAAAGCTATAGCTAGCTAGAGAAGCAACTAATGGAAATTTGGATCGCGAGTCTCGTTGCCGCGTTGGAGCCATGTAAATTAGTTAGCTATAGGATATCTTCTAAATAAGTTTAGCTCGGAGTTATATCTATATATGTAGCATCTCTTCTGTACTGCCTTGCTCATCGTCTTTCTTCGTCGTCTAGCATCTTAATTCTTCTACTTCTTAAGTAGTAGAAGGAAGCATCACATAGCTACATGCAGTTAAAGGTCCACCATGCCACACCACAATTCTCACATGGTGCGACCTTTTCCCACACAAAAATCTAAAGTTTTTTGTCTCCTCTGGCGCCGCTCCCATCAATGTCTTTATGATTAAAAAAAAGGAAAAACAAACATCGATCTTTCATATATGTATATACCCTGCAAGCTACTGTACTTATCTAGCTACAAACACACGAATACATTTTTTACGGTTAAACTGTATTTGATGTTTGGCGTCCAGAAGGTATCTCCGAGTCTGATAGTTACTCATTTAGATTATTTTTTTCAAGTGATCGGGCATGAGTTTTGTCATCCAATAGGTTATTATCAATACATATAGTTTTATTGTTTGATTTCTAAGGCTGCGTTCGAATGTAGTAGAAAGAAGAATGGCAAGAAAGAATATTGAAGGCACGCAAAACGAGAAACATCGTTAGCACGTGATTAATTCCGTATTAACTATTTTAAATTTGAAAAATGGATTATTTTGTTTTTTTAAACAACTTTCGTGTAGAAATTTTTTCCAAAAAAATATTTTTACACACATTGAAAAGCGTGTCGAGATGAATTGGCACTATAGTAATTTGCCATTCACTAGAAACAAACGCAGCCTAAGAGTATCATGTCATATAATGATATTTGAGCTCGATGGATAAAACTATATAGGTTTTACAATGCAAATTTTCATGTCATGGTTTATCATATCATTTAAATGTAGCATTCAAATGACTAACAAGAGTATGAAAACATTTGAAATGAAACCAAAAACTCTCGATGAGAGTTCATACGGTTTTCAACGTGTTGCAAACGGTGTGTACTAGTTTTATTCCCAATAAACTAATCACACCTCTCGTAGAAAAATATTTCGTCATGTCATCGTATTAGCCTATGCGACACCTTATTTAATATGTATGAACTATCATTGTGATTGGTTTTAGAGGAAGAGAGAAAAGCCGAAAGGCTAAGTAGTACATAGTTTTGACATGTGTCAACTCGACTCAAGTGCCGTGGACCCAATCCAGACAGGATTACAAGTTTACAACAACTCGTCCAGATTTATAGCTAAAGTTTCTTATAATAAGATAATTATGGACAAATGTTCTAAGTTTGATCGAACGACAACCATGCGTGCATGCACATCGGCTTGTGGTAATTAACAGTACACTTTTGCTTCTACCTATAGTACACATGTACGTGACGAGGGTTTCAGTACACATGTACGTGGTGGATGTTTGGTTTTGGTTTGGACGACCACTGTGCAGCGCATGCACGGCGGCTAGGCTAGGCTAGCTGCTGCATTCATAATGTCGGCATGCATGCTGAAATATGTACGTTACTGTCTACTGTCCTTATGTCTCTCAATGTTTGTTTGTTTGCTTGGATTCGGTGAATTATATCGTGTCCATATATTGGTACATGTAACTACGTGTTGGCTTGGCTAGCTAAACGTCTACTGATTGGCCAATATGTATCATGATCATCCAGAAGGTGAGGTGGCTAGCTATCTGCCAGAAACTGGCCAGGTAATGGACATGTCTGATTTTGTCGAAGGTCAACTCTCCCTAGATTGTGGCATGCATGCCTGTCAATGACTGTGTATGTACCTTGATCACGGCCTCTTTAATTGGTTTATATTTGCTTCAATTCCCAGGATAACTTTCTGTTGATTCTTATAATTAATTTCTTTTTGTCGTCTTCCGTCTTCTTGTTTTATACTATGAATATTGGAACCAAAATTTCTGTCAAACATTTGAATAATTACAGCCGAAGGGAACATATTCCAAGAAAATTATTCAAAGATAAGGAAAAAAAAGTGAATCGCACAAAGCCATATGAGTTTTGGCACATATCATGTAATTATAGGTATTACCTATAGTATTAGTGTTTTACAAAACTACAGAATAACCCATTCACCCAAATATAACACATATGTTGAAGAGTTTATTTGATCCACCATATTTATGTGAGAATCAAGAGTTTCTTTTTCATATAAGATTTTTTATATTATGCATGTCAAATTTGAGTAGAATTTATTGATTGTGTGGTTTTAAACACCAGTAATTACATATATAATACTTGAGGTTATGTCACGTGAACGATAAAACCTAGGGTTTTGTGCAAATTACTCTTTACAAAATTGACTCCGGTAAAACTGAAATGATTTATAGGAGTAATAATATGTAATGGAGGGATGCATATTACTGCCGTGCTTGATTATCTATCTGCGTTGTGTTTGAAACTGTCTTTAATAAGTTGACATGGATATGCACTAAAACGATAGATAGTTGTTCATTAATTGTACTCCATCCATTACGTATTTATATCGATCGATTTTGTGATTAATGTGTGTTTTTAGTATACTAGTAGTATGATTTAGTCGGCACTACCTTATTATCTACTATATATGGTGTTAACCAACACACACCATACTCATATATAAATTCGGATGTATATATTAATTTTTTTAAAAAAAACAGAGTTATCAAAAAAAAAAACACAAACATGCATGTCGAGACAACCTTCGCGATTGTGAGGACACGAGGCAGCAAGCTAGTCATTGTCCTGACATACCTCTCTACGATCGATATAATTTATTCTGCATTAATTAGTTTAATTTTGTGCTCTTTCATGAGATGATGAACGTTAAGCGTACCTGGTCATGAACCCAGGTTGTTAATCATTTGTCTTCAGATACCTTTCGGGTTTGTTTGTTGGTTTATTTAATTAGGAATGGACAATGTCGATCATATGTATGCACCATTAACATATTATGCTGCACATCGATATCTACATATTTGGCTTAAAAAACAGATATGCCACATAAGAGTATTATATTCAAAGTATATATAATTAAATTAACTAGGAACTGACATGCCACCTTTTCTCGTACTTGTGTGCTAGTCAATGTTCACACTACTTTATGTTTATGAAATATAAATACATGAGAAATAAATAAATACAACAACTAGCCATGAACCATAGCTTTTACAAAAATATATAACATACATCATATATATAGTAATATACTCCATATAACTCCAACCAATAATTAGTCAAATAGTAGTAATTTTCAGAGAGAATAGTCAATACGATCATTCAAGTTTCGCTCTAGGGTCAATTTAGTCCCTAACATTTCAAACAGTTTAAATGAGTCTTTAAAATTTATCTTTTCGCTCAATGTACTAGGCCGGCCCAATATTTGTATCATATGGTTCCTATGCCAGTCGATCGTCTTTAAGAGTACTAGAAGAGATTTTGTATGGTAAAATTCATTTGAAGGTAGATCGTTGAATATTAGGTGATCTTGAGCTAGCATCTACCTTGTAATGAGAGTAATATTAGGCAGGTCTATCTTGTACTGAATTTTACCACGCAAAATCTCTTTTGGTACTTTTAAAGACAGCCGACAGGAACCCCACAATAGAAATATTGTGTCAGTCCACTATAATTGATTTTTTTCTTTTTTTATTATGGTATATACGTAAGGGTAGATTGGTTATTTAATTATTAACCTTGCATGCATGGATGATGTGCCACGCTGATGTGACAATCTTGGTGGGTCCAAATATAAATTTTAAGGACTCATTTGAATAATTTGAAACATCAGAAACTAAATTGACTCTAGAGAAAAATTTGAATGATTGTATTGGCTATTCTCCTTAATTTTTATATAGTGCTATTAATCTTCCACAAATTCTTTCTATGTAAGACATCATGTTGCCAAAATTGTGGGGGTTAATGTATACATTTACAGTGCATGCATGGAACCTAAATTGCAGGGAGAAGAATATTCCTTCCAAGAACAAAACAAAATGAATTGTGTACATGCATGCACGGTAAAAATCAAAGAAGTAACTCTTTAATTTCTTTGCTTCTTGCATGGGGTTTAGTGGGTCATAAGAACATGGAAGAAATAGACAATGCATGCAAGACATTGAGAGAAAAAAAAAACAAACGACGAATGTGATTGCACTTTTTTTGTAAATCCTATTTGTTGTGTCTGCCTCTTCATGTGCATATCAAAACTAATCATGTAAATCTATGGAGAGTTATGCGAAATAATAATCCATGCTACCGAACATTTTTAGAAAGGATCACCACCGCATGCAGATACATAATAAACCCTTAATTAAGGCTTAATTAAAAAATTTACCAGTCAATATCGACATACATACATACCATCTCAGTTGGCAAGAGAGTGATGTACTAGTTAATATGAGAAACACTGGATCACATATATATCCTCGCAGACAACACCAGAAAATCAAACAGATAAAAAAAATACTGTATGCTGAATTAGAAGGGAGAGGGGGGTATCAATTTCAGGTAATCTGTAGAGCGTAGCCCCATGAGACTAGTAAATAAGAAAGGAAGCAAAGACTTTGTCCAAGGCCATGCGGCGCCCACAAGAGACACAAAAGTGGTTGGGCCCCACTGCAATTTTTTCTCCTCCCCTGCTTTTCTTTTTTCTTTTCCTTGGAAAGTATATAGTATATTTCTCTCTCTAGGACTAGGAAATGTGCACAGATGGCAGGAGATGATAGGAGATTACACCCTCCATATACTTTAATCCCCTGATTTTTCTCCTCTCTCACAACCTTTCCATACTCTAATCTTCTTCCCAAAAACCTCCTCCTGTACTACACAACAACCAGGCACACATACTCTCTCTCTCTGTGTTGTTAGTCCAGAGAAGAGAGAGGAGAGAGCAACACACACAGAGACCCCTATATATACATTTCTCTGAATCTCTCTGCACCCAAAAGCCTTCTTCTTCTTCTTCAGTTGTCCATCTTTCTCCCAATTCCCAAATCGCATCAATACCAAGACACACAGGAAGAAGAGGGGATCATCAGATCAGTTTGCGCCCAGGAGGGAGAGGAAGAGGAAGAGAAAGAAGAAAAGAGGAGAGGGGATGGCAATGGAGCCGATTCCTCTGGGCTTCGGAGACGCCATGGACGCCACGCTGCTGTCCTCCCTCTGGGCCTTCCAAGATGATCTGCAGCCACAAGAGGTAACTAATTAACACCACCAAAATATTTATCTCCTTTTATTTCCTGCCGTCTTCTCCCCTGCAAAAAAGACATCGCATTTCTTGCCTGGCCGGGGTTGGTCGCCGGCGAAATGGGTGCCGTGTTTGGTGTTCTTGGAGTCACAGGGGATGAGCATTTGATCTGTCATCTGAGGGGATCACTCTCAATCTTTTCTCTGCGTGTTTATCGTGGTCAAGGGGTGTTAGGCAAGCTTGGGGACTCGAGACGACATGACTCATCTGACGTATTCAAATTCTTCTCCTTTTCTGCAATTGCTTTGTTAATATTGCTTCTTCCTCCTCTTCTTCCTTGTGGAAAACTAACTCAAGAAGACTCTTTTGTGTCCTTATTACTTGTAACTTCTCTTTGGTTCAAAGAGAGAAGTAGTTGTATACTACAATTTCAGGTTTGGTTTGGTTCGGTTCGGTTTACTTTTCTTTTTCAACAAAAGTTTGGCACTGTACTGAGATGCTGTACAATGATGTTGTTTTTTCTCCCTTTACCTCCTGTCCCTATGAGGAGAGAAAAAAAAAACTGTTTTTTTAAGCATGCATTGGACTGTGATTCCCAACTAGAGTAGTCCCAAGTCCCAACTAGTGGTGGTTGCTTGCATGATGCAATCATTTGGAGGGATCAAAATCATTTGCCCTCTGGATCATGCATCCATGCCACATCTCCTCCTCTGCCACTTCCATTACCTTGTGTCTGTCTACTCTCTCTGCTTCTTTTCACCACCACAATTAACTTTAATTCTCTGCTTAATCACTTAATCCTCAACTGATTAATATCCATCATTCATCCAACAAACTATAATCAGCAACGTTACAACTTAATCTCACTGAATCTTCAGTAAAAAAAAAAAACTGACCTTTTTTCTGAATCTGAACAGAGCATGGAGGAGGTGAAGCAGAGCTTGATGGCGACGACGATGGAGCTTGAGGCGGCGAAGGAGGAACTGAAGAAGAAAGAGCAAACCATCACCAAGCTCGCCGACCTACTCCGCCATGTCGCCAAGGATCGCGACCACGCCCGCGACCAGCTCAACCACCTCCTCGCCGCCGCAAAGGCTTCCCCTTCCCCTTCTCCTCCTCCTCCTCCTCCTCCTCCGCCGCCGCCGGCGCTCGTCACATCAAGCGTCACCGATTCCGACGGCAGCTTCGTTTCATCCCCAATCGACATCACCTCCTCCGACAAGCGATTCTGCGGCATCGCAAGCCCGCCGGCGATCATCGCCGGCGCCGACGCGGCGCTCGACATGCTCGCGATGAAGAAGCCTCTCCCGGTGAAAGGCCGCCTGCTGCAGTCGGTCATGGAGGCGGGTCCCCTCCTGCAGAATCTTCTCGTCGCCGGCCTCCTCCCACGGTGGCGCAACCCGCCGCCGGTGGCGCTCGACACGCTCCCCGTCGGCGTCCGTTCCGGCGTCTGCGGCGGATACTCCGGCATGTCGTCGATGGCTCCGGCGCCGGCGCTCGGCTACGGAGTCATCGGCGGCGGCGGCAATGGATGCGGGAAGAGGCCGATGCCGGCGATGTCCATGGCCGCCGCCGCCGCCGCCGGCTGCTCGCCGGCGTTCGGTGCCAAGCGGCATCGGCTGCATTGACACCGTCCGATGCGATGCTGTACACGGGATCGGACGGTTGTCGTGCGTCCGGGAATCTGGTTGGTTGGGTTTGGTTTGGTGTGGCCTGGCCCACCTGTCAGTGAAAAGGAATTACCAGAATATTTGCAAGGAAGAAACATTAGTAGATGCTGCTAACTGGTTAGTGTTATGAGTCATCATGATAGAATTATTATAGAGTTGATGCTGCTTATGATGTAAATAGGAAGGTATCAAATTTATTTTAAACCATTTTCCTGCACGTTTGAACTTGGGAGTGATCAAGGATGTTCATAGCTTGACATGATGGTAGTAATTTTTGCATTGTAGGGAGCGAATTTTAGGTTTATCGATTTCATTCATGCCCTTGGCGTGGTTGGAGTCGCAATTTGATTATCTTTTGGTGGAGAGCTTATTCTTCATATGCTCTCTGAATATTGATGTATGCTCTCTGAATATCTGTTTTGGATGTTTTAAACTTGCAGAGTATATTATGATACATCATTATCAGTTGTGTTATGTAGTAATGTTTTGATCCGATTAGCAACTATGGATGCCTAATTTAGTGACGACATGCGAAAATTTGTGATGTTTTGATGAACATTAGCAAAACTCTGATTGAATTTAGTTGTTTAACCTTCAAGGCTTCAGAGCTTTCAACAAAAGTTAAAACAGGGGATGGTACTAAAATTTGTGTTCTGTAGTAATATTTTGATCAGAATATGCCAACTATGGATACCAAATTTAGAGCAGACATTCAAAATTGAAAAAGGAAAATCTGATGTTCTGATGAACATTAGCCCAAAAAAACTTGCATTTGATTTTTTGTTTAGCCTTCAGGTTCAAGAACTAGTATAAACAAGCATTAAAACAGGGGATTGTATTTACTGAAACTTAGGCCCATGTTCATCAGCAATGGTACTGCCACAGAAGTTGCCAAAGTTCAGTTGGAGGATTTCATTAACTAATACCAGATGTTCAAAAGAGAAGAGACAAATCTGTTATCCTTTGCCAATGTTCTTCCTGGAAACATGAGGCTTGTTCCCATGCATCTCTTTCATTTATGGAGCAGAACATGGGTGACGAACTGCTTTGAGCACCCAAATGCACTGCATGTCCCAACATCTTTTTCAACCCAAAGAGCTCACTCCAAGGAACTCACCTTGACTAGACCACTTCTTTTCTCTAGTGTAAGATAATCCATAACTGCTCCTTAGTAATTAATCCTGGTAGATTAGCCTGTTAGGTCTCACATGAGCAGATAGAGGGGATTTCTTACTTCTTAATCACATGCAAGTAAAACAGTTCAAAGTGCAATAGTGAAAAAAGCTTGCATAGTAGACCACTACTCCTAAATGCACTAAATACAAGCATAAACTGTATGGATATTCTCTTAAAGCAGGAAAAAGAAACGTGTGTTCCATTACATACAAGAGAATCATCAATATATAACCACCTACCATTTTCATTAGAGGCAAACTTAATTAGTCAGTGCATAATCTTGCAAATTAACCACAGCATCATTCAAAGGTAGCTTTCGCCGAAAAAGTGTACAGTCTAATCAAATGATCGAGATATCCAACGTAATGTACATGTAGTACTGGCCTAGCAACATCAGCAGGAAACTGTTGTCCCTATGAGTACAGAACCGAGTCAGAATGATAGAAGCTGCTGCTAATCCATTGACACTGATATAATACTTAATCAACTTCTAGGTCCTTTGCATTAACTGGTTCACATGCACAAGTGATACAGACTAAACAGAAACTTTACCTGAATTGCAAACAAGATAGCACGGGTACCTGTAATTCAGGAGGCCTAGCAAGCAAGTAGTAACAATTGCTGGGAGATGGTCCCAGAATATCACTGTTCCAAAACTGTCCAGCAGCATCAGGCAGTGTTAAATCAGACGGGCTGATACATGATATTACATGATGAATCGTTGGCCGACACAGCTTGGATCAAACCTGGGTAGAAACATACTGCTTTCAGCCTTTCATGTTATCATTTACTCGTTTCAGTAAGCAGGAACAACCTATAATTCAATCATGCTATCTCCATTACATGTTGTCCCTGTAAGTACAAATGGAACAGAATGCAGCATGTTCTTGCTTGCATATTGACGTTGATGTACGCTTGTTTGTAACAAAATTCTCTAGACCACATGCTTTCATACTTGAGATATTTTTTGGCTCTGTGTTAACTATTCCCATAGGCATGCATGGTACATCCGAAGTAAACTCCGATAGCATTTGCAAGAATGTAAGCATATATCCTAGATTGGCTAGTAAAACAATTGTGAACCAAAGCTGTTTATATGGAGCTAATGTGATCCCTTGAATTTATGATTGAACACTAGATGCTGGGCGCACAATTGGTGCGTCTCTTGAGCCCATAATTTACTGCCATGATGAACAGATACTTTAAGCAGCTAGCAAACAAATTGAAGCACAGATACTTTAAACAGACAAAAGCACTACTGCTTATCGGCAAATAAGTGGCTGAATGTTAAACTTAGACCTGAACATAAATAATCTACTCTGATATATAGTAGATCTGTCAGGCAAAATAATCTCTACGCAAATATTAGTTTCAGTCCGTAACCTCACAAGATGAAGGAGGATCCCATCACTATAACACCAGCTTAAGAACAAAGCATGCAAATGTGGATACTCTTTTTACTATACGAGCAAGTTGTTTTTCAAGCCTAACATTCTATGCTAAAATTGTAGTAACTTCTAATCCCCAATGGAATGATTTAAAGTGGCAATAATCTGAACAGCCCCATATATGTTCCATTGTATAAGCCTCTACTGCAGCACTGGTAGATAGCAATCTCTGTTAGGAAAAAAAAATACATTGCCAACAACAATAAGGGTATATTCCAATACTAGTATCTTGTGTGACACTAGTTTTTGTCCGTGAAGGAAAGAATCCGAGGAATACCAACATCAGGCTTGAACGAATACTGATTACCTGTCAGACTGTTGCATCTGCAACCCATCGCCTTCCTATTCCAATACCCAGTAAAACTCTACATATACAGGCTTATTATCAAGCATTGCTCCACTAATTTCTCGTAGATTATCATGCTTATATCCCCAAACCAACAAATACCAAGCTACCAACAGAATATATGGGCTCCAAACCAAAACAGATGAAACTGAATAACCACACGAATTAAAACTACATAGCTCCTCCAGAGAAATAAGATGAGACCCTTGATTTTCTCTGGTGCTGACATACATACCATCAACCGAGAAAACAAGAACAGGAGATCCATGGTGTTCTCGATGTCCCCCATCCGATCCGCCGGCCTCTCTACCATCAGATGCCGGCTTCCTCCGTCTCCTCTCCCATCTCCCGTCGACTTCTCCACACGGCGGATCCCCGCAGAAATCCGGTAGTCGGCCGGCGCCGGCGGTGGCGGTCGCGGTCGCCGCCGCCGCCGGTGGGACCCACGAAGAGACGGAGCGAGAGAGATGGGGATAGAGAGGAAGAGACGGTGGGCCGTGGGCCTTGGGCTTTTTCCTCCCCTCCTTCCACGCGGCCCACCATCCACCAAGTCAGATCTCGGGCCCACCTTGTCAGTGAGACACGGAGAGAGAGAGGAAGAGAGGGACACGGGTGGGCTTTGTGCTCCCTCCACGCGGCCCACCATCTACCGGGTCAGACTGCGGGTCCACCATGTCAGTGAGACATGGAGCGATGTGTTGACCGTTTCTCCCGCTTCAAACGGCCTCCTCGCTTTCGCGCCGCGCCGCCGGTTAACCACCTCAACAAACTATCCCCTTTCCCTTCTCGCCGCCGCCGCCGTCGCCGCCGCCGCAAATCTCCGGCCACAAAATGGAGGTATTCCAGGTGGCGCACTTTGTCCGCCTCCGCTCCGCCGTCCGTACCAGCAGATACCTAGCGGCGGCCGACGACGGGCAGGCCGTCTTCCTCTCCGGCCGCCGCGCCGTCCACAACACGGTGTGGGCGGTGGAGCCGGTCGCCGGCGTCGTCCCGGGCGCCGCCGGCGCGGGGCCCTACGTCCGCCTCCGCGGCGCGTACGGACGGTACCTGATGGCGACCAACTTCGAGTCCCGCGCCGGCGGGCCGTCCGACGGCGTGGTCCCCGAGCAGCGCGACCTCGCCGTCCGCCCCACGCCGCCGCCTTGGCTCTGGCAGGCGTTCCGCCGCCGCGAATCGTTCGTCCTCCGGAACGGCGCCGGGAGATATCTCAGGGCGAATGGGAGGTTTCGGCGGTGGCGGAAGGGCGTCTCCGTCGCCGGCGATAATGCTAGCACGATGATGCAGTGGAGGGTTGAGGTTGTTCCTCCCATGATCACTCGCCCTTTCCTCGGTGACCCACCTGCACAGGTAACCAACATTTTATGGTTCTTTGGATTTCTGCGATTTATCTAGCCTTTGATTTCGGAAACTGGTGATGTGATGATCTCCGATCCCTAGTTTCTTTCTCGAGTTCTTGTATTCTTGAGCTGGTTGATGCGTTGTTGCTGCGATTGTTCCAATTTCTGTCAGATATAACCGTTCTTGGATTCTTGCATTGTGATGTGCTGGTCCCGATCCCTAGTTTCTTCCGAAGATTTCTTTAATTATTGAGCATTAATTAGTTGTTTCCAGCTGAATTCCATTTTATTTAGAGAAAAGACCGAGGCCCTGCTTTTTATAGAAAGCACCAAGTTTTACATAATAAGAGTCTGGGACAAGCACCAGAGAAAGTACATGGCAGGAAAGCTGCCTTACGCTAAGAGCTTCTAACGGTAAACCGAGAAACACTCTCGACAAACATCGCAGAAGGCGCCCAAAGCTTCACCAAAAGACATCACGCTGTGACCAGCTGTTGAAGATCAGTAAAGGGAAAACACCAAAAGCAATACTGAGAGATCAGCCCACTCCGCTTCTAGGACGCAGCTGAGCAATCCTCGCCTGGAGCGACTGAATCCAGTTCTCCACCATCAGCTTCTCGCCTGACTGCAGCAAAGGTCTCCACTGGAGAAGAAGACACACAACACGCAAAGGGACAGTCAGAGGAGAGGAAACTAGAACATCTCTGAAAATCATATCATTGCTTGTGGACCAAAGTTGCCAACAAACAGCACCAATCAAACACATCTTTATACTAGCAAATTTATTCCCTGCTCTACCTACAACCAACTCATAGCAATCATCAAAATCTCTGGGAATCCTATTCCATTTAAAAGCATCACTACATACTCCCCAGAGAAAAATAGCCATCGGGCAAGAGAACATAATATGATTTGTGCTCTCCTCTTCCCCACATAGTTGACAGAATTCAGACCCCTCCCACATTCTTTTCTTTAGTTGCATCGCAGACTGAATCCTATCTTTGCAAGCATGCCAGAGGAAGTGCTTAAATTTTAGTGGGAGCTTAGCTTCCCATAAATCTCTCATCCTGGCGTCTATCACACCTCTAAAAGTGATGAATCTATACATAGAGCTAGTAGAGAAAGCCCCTTTGGGATCATGCCCCCATCTAAGTACATCTCTATCCCCACTAAGGGAGATATCTTGGCAGATCACCTCCAAATCTAATCACAACTCCAATTCTGCATAAGTGAAAGTTCTCCTAAAAGTCAGGCATGTAATCCCATCCCTTCCAACATCAGACAGCAGAATGTCTTGTTCATTACAACAATCAAGAAGAACTGAAAATCTAGTCATCAAAGGGCAGTTCTCATGCCAAACATCTTTCCAAAAATAGATATGAGACCCATCCCCCACCTTCCAATAACACCCTTTGCTTATCCAACTCTTAGTCTTTTGCAGCCCTGCCCAGAAAAAGGAGGGGTTCTGAGAGCAGGACTGAAAAAAACCTTCTCTACTCATGTATTTTCTTCTGAGAATATTCAGACATAAGCTCTCTTCATCAGACTCTAGTTTAAACACCCATTTGGCTAGAAGGGCAAGGTTCATAGCTCTAGTCTCAATGAAACCTAGCCCACCAAACTCTTTTGGGAAAGCCATATCTCCCCATTTCATCATATGATATCTCTTCTTTAAACCTAGGCCTTCCCAGGAATTCTATTTTATGATCCTGTGCTTTCCTGTTACTGTTCTGTCAGATATGCGTTCTCTTCTTCGATTTCATATTCTTAACTCTGCTGATTCAACTATCACTGACTGTTCAGCCTTTAATCCCTCAAACACTCGATCTTGCATTGGTTCCAACCACTAGCTAGTTTCTTTCTTGAGTTCTTGAGCATTGATTACTTGTTAGGTTCTTGCAATCTGTAACGAACAACTAGCGACCATTCCAAACTAAATTCCGTTTCATGATCATATACATGCTGTTCTGTCAGATATATGTCCTCTAGTACAATTGCGTATATAAACATTCTAGTGTTTAATTAATTAATCGATTACCTATTCGTCACTGAACTGTGTGAAATCGATCGACGAATTAACAGCTGATGCACCGCACGAATCCGCCAGTGGAGTCGGCGTTGTCGAGGGTGGTACGCTACGTGCGAGCCGACGAGAACGGGATGTACGCGGAGCAAGAGTGGATGCCGGTGAGGATGAACACCAACAATCTGAACCACCTGCGGCTGACGCTGGCCGAGCGACTGGGCGACGGCTGCGACGCCGGCCATATCACCCTCTGCGTCCGCGCCGGCCGATTCGCACACCTCTCCCCTCTTCTCGTCGACCTCCCATTGGGCAACAACCCCATCCACATCGTCGTCCTCAATCACGGGACACCAGGTCAGCATCAGTGTATCTTTTTCTTCAGTATCATTGTCCACTGTTACAAGTTTTCAGTTTAGGAGCATTATATTGTAGTCTGATTTCTTCTGTAGCATTGTTCACTGTTAGAAGTTTTCAGTTTAGGAGCATTATATTGTAGTCTGTTTTCTTCAGTAGCATTGTTCACTGAATTCTCATTTTAGTAACATTAATTATATTGTAGTCTGCTCGGCTTTGCTGATTGCAGTACCAATGTTTCACCGTTTTAGTACTTGATTACTGTTTCAATTTTTCTTATTACAAACTACTTCTGACTTGTTGTTCTGCTCGACATGGACGATTTTCAGCGGAAAATGTGTTGCGGTATCCCAACGTGGAAGTATAGAGTAGAAGACAGCAGCAATATCTCCTGACAGATCAGATGGACACTAACCTAGGGTTTTGTCCATTCTTTTAGTACCACTTGGATCGTTAATGAGGATCAGTTCAATTGTGTCCTTGATGGTGCTAGTATAGGACCTAGTTCATAAGAGTAGTTCACCACTCCATTAGCTAGGTTTACTGAAAATACTCGCAGAAGAGGGAACAGTATAGGGCGTTGACAGAGAACTGTATTTGTGTTGCCTCAGCTTTAGCTTTAATCAACTGACATGTAACAATGCTATGGTGCAATGCAATTCTTTAGCCATAAAGGTTGCTATACAGTTTGATAAAATTCGTCCATTAAGCAGCAGTATGTGCTCAAATGTGATATTTTGACAGATAATGCCATATGGCTGGATCTCTGGAGTACTAATCTCCAGTCTCCACATGTATGTAACCTCTGTTATGTCAGAACAAAAAAAATGTAACCTCTGTTTCTGCTAGTGCTTGAGACTTGAGAGTAAGTTTAAACGATTGATCTGGTTAGGTTTGACTGTTGGAGAGCTCGGGAGTACTGAATTAACTGCTGATTTCCTCCTTCCCCAATCAGAGTGTTGAGAAGATGAAAAGGATTCGGCTGTTCCAATTCCCAAAACGTACTTAAATCACAGAGAAGAAGCCTAGGAGATTTCAGTCATTAATAACAATGCCATCAACTATACACTCCAATCGAGTCAATTGATCACCTGCTGATATCCTGCCCTGAAGCCAAGCAACTATGGTGGACAACACTCTCGGTGATCAATTTGCCGCAGCTGTTCCCGGCCAACAACACCTCCTTCTCGGCATGGTTCCTTAGTAGCCGCGAGAAGCTACAGCGGCAGCATAGAAGGGGTTTCGACACCGTCGTTGCCCTATGCGCGTGGTCGATATGGAAGGAGAGGAATAACAGGATATTCAACTCAGCGCGCAGAACGTGGCGGGAGGTGGCCAGCACGATGGCCGCGGAGGCAATGCTCTGGCGTCTCGCGCGGACGGGGGTGCCAGTAATGGCACTGTAGCGCGTCCGACACGAAAAATGGTAGATGGTCGCCCCATTGTTAGCGAGATAACAAATCACCGTGTATTTTTTCTTTTTTCTGTATTTTCTATTCAGCCCCCTTGCTGTCTTGCTTTTGTAACTCCTTTTTACTCCCCTTAATATAAAGATACGCAAGCTTTGCGTATTCCCCCAAAACACTCCAATCGAACCGTTTCCCATCCGAAGCAATGCTATATAAACCCACACCACACAGGGAATCAATCTCTTCTCACACCATCTCAACACCAAATCACCGAATCCTAGTAGCATCCACTGAGAAATCGAAGATGGGTTCGAGCAGCACAACCAAGATCACCCTGAAGCTGCTGGTGGAGACGAAATCAAAGAAGGTGCTATTCGCGGAAGCAGGCAAAGAATTCGTCGACTTCGCCTTCTCCCTCCTCACACTCCCCATCGGCGCCGTCGTGAAGCTCATCTCAGCCGGCACAATGCAAGGCAGCATCGGCCGTCTCTACCAAAGCGTCGATCACATCAACGCCTCCTACCTCCTCCCAAACAAGGACAAATCCGATCTCCTCCACCCCAAGGTCCTCCACGCCGACGCCCGCGAGCTCCTCCTCCTCCAAGGCGCCGGCGGCGGACGATCGCCGGATTCGTCGCCGCCGCTGGCGAGGTTCAAGCTGTACACTTGTGCTGGATTCTGCGCCACGGCGGCCATGGAGGCGAAGGCGGCGTGCCCGCAGTGCAAGCAGGCGATGGGTACTGAGGTGGCGCTCGTGCTGCCGTCGGTGGCGGCGGCGGCGGAGGAGAGGAGTGGGTATGTGAAGGGGGTGGTGACGTACATGGTGACGGATGGGCTTGAGGTGACGCCAATGTCGGCGATCTCGAGCATCACGATGATTAACAAGTTTAGCATTGGTGGTAAGGACGTCGAGCTCGCCGAGAAGTTCGTCACCGTCGGCATGGACGAGGTATAATACAAATCGACGGCGAGCGATTATCTGATCAATGAATTGCAAATACTCATTTGTTCTTGGCAGGGGCTTGGAATTCTGAAGGCGGCGCTGCGCTCCGACACGGTGCTGTCTGACGTGTTTCTTGCCAAGAAGAAGTAAACGATGTGATCGATGCTGCAGAAGCTGGAGTACTACTTGGGATGTCAGAGACTGCCCTGCTTCTATCTGTTCTTGTAGATTGGTTGCATGCAAGTTCTCTTCTGCTACCGTTTCGCCTTTGTTCCTGTTATGTCTCTTTGAGTCTGAATTCAGTGTCTTTGTGTCTGCGTTTGACTATTTTCAGTTGTCAGTCTGGCTTGATGCAATCTACCAATGTTATATATTATGGTTTCGTTAATCGTCAAAGTAATCCGGTTTGCTTACTGTTAACCATTTTTTTTGTTTTTTGTCTAATGATCTTCACAAGCATTTACAAGGGATATTATTATGTATTTATCTAGTGTCTAGATCTTCCCGGCATTTAGCACTGTAGCTCCTTTAATACTATGATCTTTACACATGCCTTCACATATCTTATTTCTGGACCATCTATTTATGTGGTCACTCTTTCACCAATTAGTCAATCAGGAGACGAAGTTAGTATTGCAATTCGGAAAACATTCTTATTAATATGTAATATCAACACACACTTACAAGTTCGATTTTAACTCTTAAAAATTATCACAAAAAATGATTATGAATATGTAAATACTAGGTATAATATAAATTTGTCCTTTAGATTATAACTAACTACGGAAATTAGTCGTGAATTAGTTGTGATGAAGGGTTGGGATGACCCTTCATGAAGCCCTTCTCCTCCAAGCAAATGATAATTAAATGAGTAGTTGTATATTATATTTATCTACAAACTTCACGCCTGTTTGGTTACCCTACGACATGATGCACAACTATAACTACTACTACATCTTATATAATTTATTCTTTTCTACTATCAATGTTGGTTGTTCCCTTCATCTCATAATAGGAATGATTTTGTATTTTAGCCAAAATCTCTTATACTATGGAAGATTTGGGATCCGATTGCAAAAAATTACTTGGGGCATCAAAATGGACGAATTTTAGAATTTTTGGAAGGATATAATCGAATTTAAATAAAAAATTACCAAGCCTGACTATGTTTGAACCAAATCCAGACGAAATAAGGTCTGAATGGTGTCTCGGACCTCACCGAAATGGGTGAATTTCGAGCCGAACACAGAACCACGAGAACACATAATTAAATGGTGTCCGACAAAAGGGGAGTAATCTAAACGCACCGTGTGCCGTACGCCTTTTCCTGTTTTTTCTTCTCTTCTCGCCTTTTCATATCTTCGGAGGAAGAGGAGCTTCTCCCCTTCTCTCTCTCTCTCACTGCCAGTGGGGCCCACAGGCCGCCACTCCTTTCATCTCAGTGCGCGTGCGCCTCCGCCTCGGCGTCGCCATCGATCGCCTCTCGTCGCGCCGCGAAATCCGATTCGGCTGCTTCTAGGGTTAGGGCATGGCGGATGCGGCGGCGGCGTCGCCGGCGCTGCCGGTGGCGGCAGGGAGGGGGGACAAGGAGGACCGCCGCCGCTTGGCGGCGAGGTGCGGCTTCGCCGTCGTCGGAATCATGAGCACCCTCCTCATCTACGGCCTCCTCCAGGTGTATATTCTCTTCCCCTCTCTACAAATTTCGAATCGCCCGCGACAGATTTTGAGCCGGCTAGATAGGAATTAGTGGCGATCTGCAAGTCTGTCCCGCGTTTCGACGAAATCTGCGGTAGGAATGGCTGATTCATTTTGGTAGGGGTATTGTTGAACACAAGATTGGGTCGTAAAAATGTTGTGCTTCGGTTACTTGGTTTCTATCACTGCACCCTGCTTGCTTGCTTGCTACATCGACTCGACTGTGCGGCACCAAATCCCCAAATGCTTGAGAAATTGGGTGGAGATGCACTCTATTTTCTTGCAAATAAGATGACATGGTAGACTACTTTTCCTACTGAGTTTGTACTGCACGAGCCCCCTGCTACAACTGTTGTCCCGTTTCTTATTCTGTTCTGTAAATGTTGTTCGGCTTAAGGTACCGAGATAGGTGATTGGCATTACATGTCAGCTTACTACCAAAATCAGCTCGCTTATACCACATTGTTGATAAATTGAATGCATGCCACCAATTTCTGTTATGGATCTTCTGGTTGGAAAGTTATCAACGGTTGGATGTACCATAAGGCTCGCTGAACAATTTTTTGTATATTCCTTTAACAACAGCTGCTGGTTTCTTCCAAATCCAACAAAGACAATAGTTTTTTTTTTCATATAAAAGAACTAGATTTTTTTTTTCAAAGAAGCACATATACTTTCAGCCTGAAGGATGCACTTGAATAGTTCACTGCTGGCTTACTGGATACTTGAATTTTGTATCGAAATCAACTATTATGTATGCATAAACATGTCTTTTTACTGTACACATGGACACAATCGCTTTAATAAGTTTTTGTGTAATGTTACTATGCAGGAAAAGATCATGAAAGTTCCGTATGGAGCAGATAAGGAGTTCTTCAGATACTCGCTTTTTCTTGTTTTCTGTAATCGTATCGCCACGTCCGTGGTGTCTGCACTGGTGCTAACGGTACAGAACTCTCTGAGATTACTTCCCTCTGAATACGCCAAACCCCTAAATTTTGTATATGCATTCATGCAGGCAAGTAAGAAAGCCATAGACCCTGTGGCTCCACTTCAGAAATATTGTGTGGTCTCTATATCAAACATACTGACTACAACTTGCCAATATGAGGTTATATCATCTCCCTTTTATTCATTTCTACTGTCAATGGTGTTAATTCATGTCCGTAATTTACCAAATGTAACATGATTGTTTCAGGCACTCAAGTATGTGAGTTTCCCTGTCCAAACACTTGCCAAATGTGCAAAGATGATACCTGTGATGGTAATTTTTACTATACTGCCAATGGTGATTTAATCAGCTTTTCATACATCTTTTATGGGCCTATTATCACCAGTTAACTAATGACAGCCATCTAAGCATCATACTTCTAATTTAAGAAATTTCATCTAAGAATATACAGTGTATATTCTAATTTAAGAAAAAAAGTACTTATATAGTTATATGCAAATAGAAAACTAAAAAAAGTAATACCAATGGTATACATTTATACATGATGCAGTTAATTTTAAAATTGTCACAAATGACACACGCTTGTCAACATAGATCCATGTACAGAAAATTTGTGTAGAGCACATCTTCATCTATCACCATCAGTATTTTAACAACTTCTCTCTTTTCATAGTACATATCTTAAATAATGTATATAAACACGGATTTTTTTTTTTACTTTGGTACTTTATATATTGCATGTTCAAGTTTTATTTCCTCTGGAAATTTAAGATTTCCCTTTTTTATGACTATTATCTTCTTTTTTATTTTGATAGATTTGGGGCACAATAATAATGAGAAAGAAGTACGGTGGAAAAGATTACTTCTTTGCAGTTGTCGTGACTATGGGTTGCTCGTTGTTCATTCTCTACCCAGTAATTCCTATATCCAACCCTGTCCCTTTTGCTGCCGAGTGTCACATTATTTCATGCCAGATAACTGTACACAGGTGATAAGTAGAAAAAGTGTTGGAAAACATAAGAAATTTAAATTACTCCCAGTTCCACATGCATTACGGAATTATAATAGGAATAGGGTGCATGTTAGAACTCAATTAGTGTCAGGGTGGAGATGGGGGTTTTGTATCGTCATACTTTAATACTTCTAAATTATGTATCATGCTGAGGTTTTGGTGTTTCTTTCGAAGTGATTTTTCTCTGTGGTCTTCATGTATGCAGGCATCAATGGATGTCAGTTCATTCAACAAAGGCAGAGAAAGCACTACTTGGGGCGTTTTACTCATGCTTGGTTATCTTGGGTACACCTGCTTATCTTAAACTTGTGAGGCCAATCATGGCATTCTATAATGGTTCACATTTTTGAAAGTTTTTTATTACTGAGCTCTATCGGGCATGCAAATTATCTTTTGCTTGCACCCGTAAATCATAATAACAGTGTGTTACATTCCAAATACAGTTCAGGTATTTGCCATGTTAGAGCTATTTCTTGTGTTATGTATACACCACTACATGTTTGCTATGGCAGCATTAAAAATCTGGACCAGGGAATATAAAGATTTGTAACTTCAAAATCTTTCTACTGTACAATTCAATATCACTTGTAAAGTACTAAAGTATGACATGTTGAAGTGTTAATACAAGTGCATTGTTGTAAAGTGCCAAAGTATGGCATTGGAGTGTTGTTGGCTCTTTTTTTTTTCCTTTTACTATTTACTATCTCTCAATCAGCTCTGGGCCCAGATTTCTATCTAATTGGGTCACATTCCCTTGTTGATTTTAGGTTTGATGGTTTCACAAGCACCTTCCAAGATAAACTCTTTAAAGGGTATGACATGGAAATACACAATCAAATATTCTACACAACAATGTGCTCCTGTGTTCTCAGTTTAATTGGTAATTGCTACCCTTATGGTTACTGTATTTTCCTTCTGTTTTGTTCTGATGTTCTTTGCTTTCATGATTCTGCCCGTATTTTCCCCAGCAAAACTTTGTTAATAACTGTTATGGCCATGATTTTATATCTCTGTTACTGTAATTCTATCGCAGGACTTATTCTCCAGAATCATCTGATTCCAGCCGTGGATTTTATGTTTCGTCATCCAGATTGCTTCTATGACGTCATAATTCTATCCAGCGTAAGACTAACTTTTTGATATTTTAAAGTGCTAGTGTTCCTATTCCTTGTTTCCATTTCACCACTTCTCCACATAAACCGCATATGGAGATCAAATTTAATGACTGTTCCATCTGGCAGGAGATGAAATTTAGGACAAAGAACACTTCAGTCTCAAAGTTTTAAAATTTGGCGCATCCAAAAATTGAAGCTATATTGTGATTGTTTGAATAATGAGTTTAATCCATAATTTCACTGGGTTTTAAATTCCAGGTTGCTACAGCTAGTCAGTTCTTCATATCATACACCATACGGACATTTGGGGCTCTCACATTTGCTACAATAATGACAACTAGACAGGTGAATGCTGTTTTCATCAACCTTAAATGCTTACAATTGCCGTATTTAATCTTTCCATAACAGCAATTTTCCATGTATTGTTGTAGCTGGTGAGTATATTATTGTCGTGTGTTTGGTTTGTACATCCTCTTAGCTGGATGCAGTGGGTTGGCGCTGTAAGTCATCTATCTTCCTCATAAATAATTTCATGATACTACAAAGTTTTCATTTGCGTTATGATTAACACTATTCAATGCTAGGCTATTGTATTTGGAGCCCTGTACACAAAGAGCTTCTTGAGAAGTAAGCCACAGAAGCCAGCTGCTGCAAGCCCATCACACGGCTCTAACCCAAATTCATCGAACAGCTGACCAAACAACATAAGAAGAGATTCATCACTTGTTACCTTGCTGAACGGGACCAAAGTCTTGGTGTCAGCGATCAGTGAAGCTGAGAGACATCCTGACAAGTTTACTCGAAGACAGATGGTAGGATTATGTTAATGTATGGAGCTCAGAAGGCTGAAGTACAGGTTTTGGATATAGAATCCAGTGGCAAAATAGTTGAGGGAGACAGCCTGCTGGCCTGCCGTTTTTTGAGGCTTATCAGGCCGTTCTCTGCAGGTTCTTGATTTATAAATGTAAAACTATCCTTTCAGTCATCAGGTTAATGTAGTTGCTGCCTCCATGTTTTTGGTGATGCGTGGCTGGTTAGAAGCAAAGATGGTTGATGCTGGCCCATCTTTAAGTTGGGCTAGGACTTAAAGTTTAGCGTCGCCCATGTCGTAGTAGGCCGTAGCTACACTTTGTCGCCCGCGAAGCCCGTTTATTTTGTTCGGTTCCAACTGAATTCATACTTATGCCGAGTGCTGCTATTTATAGAAGTTAAGTTGGGATGTAAAGGAAACCGGTAATGTAAACCTAGTGCGGCCCATTTACATTTTAAATTTCAGCCTGAACTGTGATATGGGCTACTTTAAGCCGACATAGCCCATTTATATTTCGGATTGACCGGCAATATGCGGCCCATTCTTGGCCTGAACGAAATTGTGGTCCACCTGCAGCCCATGTGTAATGTGTTCTACCTGGGGCCCATTATTTTAGTTGGAACTGGTCCACCTGTAGGTTGTAGCCTATAAAAATCTCTCTGAAAAATAACAACAATAATAAGCTAGGCTTCTTATCGCATACAAAAAATAATCAGACACCTCCGATGTGTAACAGCCTTTTGACTTTACTAAGCAAGTACAGTATGGGATAAGATCACTGAGTACCAAATCACAATCAGAGAAGGAACAGCTAACAACTGAGCCAAGTTCTAGCTTAAAAGTTAAGACCAATGGAGCCACTTATAAGCCAAGAGGATTACACATCTGATTTGTTCCTTTCCAAGATGTACAACAGTTTTTAAGGGTGAAAACGACACGGTGGTCTCCCAGTTTCTGAGCTTACATTACAGGGGAGAGGATGGTATACACCCAATTGTGCCAGAACCTGATCCATGTGTGTTAGCTCACAGATACAACGTTCTGGCAGCCTCCTGCCCATTTCTGACATAACCAAATCATATGAGGTAGGCACAATTGCCAATCCATCATCAGTTCTACTAAATGGAATCTGTAGTCTATATGTTCAAGGGGAATAGCTGTAACGGCTTATACCTCGCTGAAAATCACCACCGTATGGAGCGATTCTGGAGGAATGCCTTCATTCAATCATACTTCACGGCTGACTTTGTTAAGCTACTACAACATACTGATACCTACAGCCTGAGCCTACCATTAACGAACATTCAGCACTTCCAGAAGATTCTCCCTTTCATGCTCCTTGAAAACCTGCATTATTCAAATCCAAAAGTGTCCAGGTATAAATTGTCAGGCAGAACAAATTTTTCATGGCATGAAAAATTATTGCAGCTATCTGGGGGATTGTAATGTTTCTTTATAATACAAGTCCACAGATGCTGTTTGGTATTCATGTCACACAATTCGTGCCATCTTACTAAGAGAAGGTAGTTCCATGCAAGCTTCACACAATTCATGCCAAATTTATGAGGATTCATAGTGAAATGCCAGAAGTTCACAGAATTGTGATGTGACCAATAAATGAAACATATAGATAAGTCCCATACTTCCATGTGATTCAACAGTAAACGGATATGAAAATAATCAAGAAAAGTATCGATCAGTTTTTTCCATGGTAATTTTATGGTCCATGCCGGTTCATACAGGATGGCAAAGACAATTTTACTTCACAGGAAGATGGAATGAAATGTGAAGAGTTACACAAAACAGACATTATAAGTTCTTTGTAAGATGTATGAAAGGATTCACCGTAAGCTTTTCATTAGAACAGTCAACCAATGATTCATGCATGTTTACTAGTCAACCATATGTGCATCAATCATTTGTGGCACATAATAAAGAACTAGAGGTATATGGTCAAGAATCATGACATAATATAATCAATAGGATAAATATCGCATAGAAGTTGTCTGGCACCAGGCGCTCTGCATACCAGCCAACGGAAAGGTCAAACTTTCATGTTTCCATTTTTCTCTTCCTAAGATGGCTAGATGACTCAATAATCTAGGTCAAGATTGTGATTCACAAATATAAAAAAGTCACTGTCCAGCAAGTAATTATCGGAGTAATATAACAATTTAAAACTACTCTAAATTGTTCCAAATATATATAATTCTCAACGTACCACAAAATGGATCAACTATTTGCAAAATTTCCATACCAGTAACTGGCTAATAGCATAACTAGTGATTCTGTATTCCCCTATAATATTAGGTCAATAACTGCAATGTGCAAGAAGAAAAGAGTTCAAGACATTCTAGTATGAGCGGTGAGCTAAAAGCGATGATAGATGATAGATGGATACTAGCAAAGTTTTGTCAATGGTGGAAAACTATCTAAATAGGCATTAAAAAAAATACCTCTACCATCTAAAGTAGTAAAGTTAGATTCTGTATTTTGTAACCTAGAATTAGTATTCTCTAACATCCTACGGAGTATATATAGCTCCACTAGCACTGAAGCTTCCTAGTAAACAAGAAAAGTAGAGTAGACAAAATAGGTGTGTATAGTATATGTAGGCACCTTAACAGGAAGGGTCTTGCTGAGCTCCTTTAGATGAAAAAAATCACCAGCAACTTGCTGCCAATCAACAGTGTCAACACATTTGGTGCTCTCATATTCACCTCCTACCCAAATGTGTACCATTTTAAGTGCTTCACTTCTGCTGTCATCAGGAGTAACAAAAATCAAAACTGACTTTGGGTCAAGATCCTTGCGAGTGAACATAGTTAGCTTTTCCATGCTGGGCCAACGGTAGACTAATAGTTGTACATTACTGCAAGCCTCTGAGATACCGTCAGTACGCCCAAGTGATCCAGTTTGAGCGTGCATTGTTGAAGCATTGCCAGTGCATTTCTCTGGATAACACACACCACTAATCTGTTTTACACCATTATTATTACTCTTATCTGTGACTTCCTCTTCTCTGCGAAGACTGGTCGTGGTCGGTACCCTTGGTGGTAATACTAGATCCTTCTGGAAGGATGGTAACTTCAGAGATGAAAATCCACCTCTTCTTTCTGCTATAGAAGAGGTCTTGGAAGGAGAACGTATTGACCCCAGGCCAGACTTTGAAGGTTCATGATTAGATGATTGGTGAAGGGGGGACCTAAATGATGGCACCAAAGTGTGAGGAGAATTAGATGAAGCAGGTGAAATACCAAGTGATGGTGGCGAGCTAGTTGAAGGTGACAGTGAGGGTGAGTCTGAACTATACTTTGAACTGATGCTTGAATCTGATGATAAAGAGCTCGGAGAGAGAAACGGTGGTGATGTTGATGCCTCTGCAGCCAGGTGTTGTACTCGGTCCACCCGTGGATCCAAGTCCCTGATCAAAGCAGAATCTGAATACACTCGAGCTAAAGACCTAGAGATGAACTTGCGTCTTAATAAACTCCAGCTACTTTCTCTTGCTGGAAGATGGGTCTCATCACCGGCCCCCGAAGACGAGAATGCTGGAACGACACCCCCAGTGATTGCTTTGTAGACAAGCTCAAAATCAGCATCATAAGATTCCACCCTCCGGTTTCCTGCACTAGTCTTGGATGCTGAATCAATCTGGTCCTTGCTAATCTTTGTATTGCTGTCCGAATTAACAGGAGCACTGGAAAAGGCATCCCAAAATTCTGGTTGCTCCAATCCTTCTCTAACAACTTTGATATGCCCCTGCACCTTCTCATACCTCACCACCTGGAACGCCGCCGCTCTTGCATCCTTCTCCATTACTTGATCACATTTCATTCCAACCCAAACATAGATCGATGAGAGCACATGAACAATGAACGCACCCCTAGAGTCCAGGGCAGCAGGTGAGGGTTCGTTCAGCATCTTGGGTACTAAATGCAGCGGCGCATAGGGTGAGTGGGGTGCCATCCGGTACATCCGCAGCACTGAGTTTGGAGATAACGGAATCGCATGAACACGCTTCTGGCACTGGAGTAGCTGGCAAGCGAACCCCATGTTTGGATTTGCGATCCCTCGGGCAGCCTTCACAAGCTGGAATGCATCATCAAAGCTCTGCCCTTCCCTCCACATCAAGTATGCTATCACCAGCGACGTAGACCGCGATACCCCTTGGCAGCAATGTACGAAGACACGCCCACCCTGCTCCCTCACATCCTCAAAGTAATCAAACACATCATACAAGATACTAGTGATGTCCTCCGTCGGGCTGTCCTGAAGCCAAAGCGTCCGGTAAACAAGGTCCGATTTGAAGTACTCCGGACAAACAAAACCCACACAATTGAGCACATGGGTGATCCCGTTGTTCCGCAAGATGTCGCGGTTCTTCGCCACAGCATCACCTCCAAGGTAGACATGCTCAGCAACCTTGGAACACTCCTTGTCAAAGAAGGCGATCTGGTCTTTCCGACCCTGCGACCGGAGCGAGGAGAGGTCCAACCGGAGGCCCTCCCCGGGCTTGGCCGAGCCCGGGCCGCCGTCCGCCTTGGACGCGCCGGGGGTGGTCGGGTTGGGCCACTCCCCCACATCATCTGAACCCGCCCTCGGCCACTCATCCAGGCTACGACGCGTGATGTTAAGCGGCTGCAGCGGCGGGAGGCACGACCTCGCCTTCCCCCGCGGGGTCAGCGGCGGCGGCGGCGGGATGCGCCGCCCTC
>CM002483.1:677715-886109 GCA_000325765.3 Leersia perrieri
TCGGGCGGCGGTTCC
The DNA here is from genome assembly GCA_000325765.3 of Leersia perrieri. Lineage (NCBI taxonomy): Eukaryota > Viridiplantae > Streptophyta > Magnoliopsida > Poales > Poaceae > Leersia > Leersia perrieri. The sequence continues at coordinate 677,731 of CM002483.1, forward strand.
CGAGAAGCCGACCACGACGCCGAGCGCCAGAACTTCCTCCCCGGAACCACACCCCCACCCCCACCTCCTCCGGCGGTCGCTGCGGCAGCGGATCCGCCATCGTCCGGCGTGGCCATGGCCACGAATCGAACCAAAAACCTACACGAAATCGCTCGATTCTGAGTTTCCGACACCATTCCGAGCCCAAAAAAATCCAAAATAATTCGTGAAAAAAAAAACCCAAACCTGATCCGGGCAAACCGGGGGCCGTGGATCGAATCCGCAGGCGTGGGAGGATCTCCCCGCGGCGGCGATTGGGGACGAGCAGATCGGGGGGATCGAGGATTCGAGGTCGAGGTCTCGCGAGGAAGGGGAAGAAGGGGAAGGGAAGGAGAGAGGAGGAGGAGGAAGTGGGTGAGGGTTTTGAGGGTGGAGGCGGCCGTCCGATCCGTGCGGAGATTCGTGCAGAGATTACGTCGTGTGGCTGCGCGGTGGGGCCCGCGGGTTTGACGCGGAGGGGGGTTGCCTTGACTGCTCTGGTCTTTGGACATGGTGGTGCGGGGAAACGGAACGGAACGGGAAAAAAAACATAAAACTAATAACTAATCACTGTCCCCTAAAATGTTAGGTACACCTGCTCTTTGGACACTGACACTAGGAAACTGGACGTTTGTTTTGTGCCGTCCTTTGAAGAGACAGTTTGCAATGATTAAGTGTATATATAATAAATTATAAGCTTGATAAAATTAGGGGATATATTTTTAAAATGAATGTTAATTATTCGTAAACAGTTTTACTACAAAAGGCACAAAATATCCCTAGGCGGTGATGGTGAAAATACCAGGGTTTACTACAATCTCAATTGGCCAATAAACTCCAGACCCAGTGATACCGATTTATCATTAATTTTGAGTGAATTGTTTGACATGAACATTTCAAGCTGGCTCCGAATGCTTGAAATTTATTCGAAGTTCGTCGAGATTGTGAACCCTAGTGGCCATGTAGGATCATACAGTATCCCATCTCAAATTTTTGGATAGGATGTTTTTTTTTAATCCAGGTCAAACTGTAGTCCAATTAATCTCAGACACTCAAAAAGAATAGTGTTGCTATTACACACTACATAATGATGAGTTGCAAAGGATGTACTACCTTCGTCTCAAAATATAAGCACTTATACTGTTTTTGGAGAAATTAAGGTTGAGAAAATGGAGCGTTAGTGATTGGTTGAGAGGAGAGGGTAGGTGGGAGGGATGGTTGTGATTGGTGGAGATGAGGTAGGTGGGTGTAGAGGCAGTTGTATTTTTAGACAAATTTGAACTGTTCAGGTAGTTATATTTTGAGACGGAGGAAGTACTCCATTTGTGCGCCTTGCGTTATAAACATGGGTGCCCTTTGTTTTTGTACATATAACAATGCCAGTCCATTGGTCAAAACCCACAGTCTAAGTTGAGTGTATTATTGTTTCAACTATATCATATACTAATGCTAATTCCAGTGTCACACAGGATCCCTTGCTTCCTGTGTAAGGCGTTACAGTTATGAATTGTGAATTTGTGATCCAGTAAATACAGGTGGCTTACAGGATCTTTTCTTGTAAAATCACCTGCACACTTTGTAGCAGACAGTAGATACATCCCAGAAAAAGGCTAGGAAAGTTGCTAATACTCCCAGAAAAAGTTCTGAACCTGAACATCATCTGTAGATCTACTAGTATACTTTTACATGAGTACACACATAGTCCATCTGTATTCTACACACATAGTCCATCTGTATTCTACGGATTATGCAGCAGTCACATCAGTGATACAATAGGAAGAAAAATATGTACTGCAATGAAGAACACCAATACAAAAGGCCATTCTCCAGTCTGCCTCAAAGAGTCACAGTCACTGGTCTCAGTCCAAAGAGCCAATCTTTCTCTTCTTTTTTACGAAAAAGTTTCACATAGCTGCTTATTATAGGTGGTATTCCTTTCTTCCCATTCACTGCTCACCTTACGAAAAACTGAATTCTGGATAGAGAAAAAAAAGCTGAAGATATGTATGGCCAAGGATGGTGACATGGGAGGACAGTGACCTGTAACAAATAGACAAAACCTCTTCTAATTTCTCATCTAGAGCACCAAGCAGCAACAGGTGGTCGTAATTTACACGCCCCATAAATGCAATTTTAGACCAGCAAGTGGAGCACAAGTTTCAGGTCAAAGCCAAACTCAGGAAAGGATGATGACTGAATGTGATGGGGTCCCAAAATACAAATCCAGTCGAGTAAGCAATGGCAATTGAAATATCCGTATCGAGATCAATTCTCTTTTACCAGTTCAAAGGAGCTCGCCCAATTGGCCAGTTGCAAATCTTGAACCCAATACACGTGGGAGGAAATTCAAAAAAAGGACTGGTAAAATTAATATAAATTCTACTGTAGCACTGATGACCGCCATTTCTTGGCCGTTCTTTTAAAAGAAAGGCAGCAGTTTTATTTTAAACAAAAGATGACAATACACAGGGGACTATGAAATTTTATGTCAAATATTTGTGTGATAATATAATGGAAACGAACATACAGAAACATTACAATAAAATTACAAGATACCACTTTTTTTTTATCGGAAGTATGGGAGGGGTATGGAGGCAAAATACCCCTCTTATGCCTATCTTTGCTCCGCAGTCCAGTTTATTGAACGAAGCACGAACCAGGACCGATTGGGGGACGCCGAGCATAGAAATTTGTGACTGGAGCTGCAGCGATTCCACGGTGATTCAGCAGGCATCTGAAGTAGTGTAACCGGGCCAAGACGGTTGTTTCTAAGTCTTGGGAAGATATGGCCTCCAACTGACTCCACATACGCTCTATAGTAATTTAATAAAGACATGTAAGTCCATATGAAAACAATAGGCACAAAAAGAGAAAGGGAAAGTGGAACAGAGAGATTTAAATACAGTGCAAGCTTCCAAAACTTGCACAGTTCATACCTGCTGCTGCAGCTGCTCGTGGCCATATTGTTTGCTGAACATCAGAGGTGTCTGCTGTCTCACCCCACATGCAAACCTCTCCACCAAGTACAAGCTTTTGCTGTGCGGTATTATTAATTCCAGCCAGTGGCTCGCTAGTGTAGAAATCTTCCCAGGGAACATCAAGATGATCAAGGTACCATACACCTTGGTTACTCATTATACATCTGAAACCTTTTTCAACAACTTTAGGGCAGACTCCTGGGCCCAACCTGCAATAATGTGAAGATTCAAGGTATGTAATGGATGTCCGTTAGCATGGAAGGTATGATTGTCAGTGGTGTAAAGAAACTGATTAAATTTCTGAACACAAACTAATGAATTACCAGTTATGCACCACGGTTAGAGGATTGAGATTTTCTTTGAATGAGTTGAAGGTTTCCTCCCTGCAAAATAAAGAGGGTAGGATGCCACAAATAAAAAGCAAAGCTCATGTCCTTTCTTCATTGAAGTCCTAAGCAAAAGTAGGCAAGCAGAGAACGAACCAATTTACTGGGATCCAATTAAGATTAATTGCTATCTCTTGAGCCTTCAGCACAAAGTATTTATAAGCATCTTTTGTAGTCATGTTGCGTTCATGAAGCCTGGAAATAGGTGCTGTTAAGCAGTGAAGGGAAAGAATCCAGCAGAAGATTGATACCATGCACAAAAATAAGAGCACATACCACTGTTTCACATGGGGTGTTGCATTCCAGCAACCTAAGATGAGAAAAAGGATTAGGTTGGAAAGAACTTTACAAGAAAAACAAAACTCCATAATATAGGAAAGAAATTATATATATATCAGCATCTATGTTAGGATAATGTGTCAACTGCTATTGTTCTGGATTGATACATGGAAAAATTATAAGTCTCACAAAAGAAGAGATATGCCACTGGTCATATCAATGAACATAATGTATTTATCAGTTACAAGATACTCCACTGAATTTGGTATGAAGTACGAACCTATATTTCTGGCATGGATTAAGAATAAACATATCAGAAAATAATACAGCTTACAGTTTAAACTAACAACAAAGAAGCCTTGTTTAGCAAAAGTATTGTTAAGACAAAATATTTCCTTCCTGTAAAAAGGTCTAGCTTCTAACATACCAGTTTAATGGAAGAGAACTGACTCACACTCAACAAAGTTTACAACATCCCAGCATCATACACTCTTACTAATAAAATGCCTCCTATTAAGCAAGAGAAGCAGGGTAACCTGTATATACTTCATCACCACCCAAGTGAAATAGCCCAAATGGAAAGATTTTTCTCATGTCTGAAAAGGGCAAGAAAAAAATTTGTTTAAATTGCAGAGAATAAACAATGCTGTGTAACTTGCAATCTGCCATTTCCAACAGGAATATGCGATGATTGTGTAACATTATTATGAATATTAATGGGAAATATTGTACAGACAGATGGTCCTACTGTAGCTAACAATTTTGTACGCCTTATATGTTATAGTTAAGACACCCAGTGGTCAATGTCAATTGAATGCTAAAGTGACTGAAAAAAATGGTGAACCCAATTAGGAATGTAGAATTACTGGCTATGTCCTGCAGAAGGCCTAATTATGTGACTCCTTTTGCGTTTTGAGTTTAAAGTGCCAAGTAATAAACATGGCTGAAATTCGCATTGGTCAGTCCATTTTGGTGCACCAATACTTGAGAAAACACTATGTAGAGTCGTAGAGATGTGAATACAAATGTCTAAACTGGATGACACCCCTTTTTGTAAATTGCCTTATCCATTTCACATGTCACAATTCATTAACTATAATGGTTTTGTTTTCACTCTCCATGAAAGCAAATAAAAAAAACATTTGAGTTTGTATATAGACAAAAATACATAGGCATGTATATCTGAGTTGAATACCTAAATCAAGCAAGTTTTTTTTGGAAAAATAAAAAAGGAACTAACCAGACAAAATTCCAGATATAACTTCAAATGTGAAATTGCTAGTAACATCCAATGGCTCTCTACACTTAGGAGAAGGCCAGAGCTTTGGATATCCATTGCCCCTGCAGAAATTTAAATATTTGCATAAGTATTCTTGAGTAAGTAAACAAGTCAACTTCATATAATAAGCACAACCGAGCAAAACCAAATATGAAATGCTTGCTACCCTAAGCATATAAGGTAGTTACTGAATCCCCATTTGCTTGGTTGAGTGCAGAAATATACAATGTGCTGAATTATATCACTGAATTAAATGGAAAGTAGTGAAACGTAAAATAATGGGTGAAATGCTAGAGCTTGAAGTGACCACTTCGTTAGTCAATCAAACAATTAAAACTCAAACGACAAAAAAACAACAGGTGATGATTTGTTTATTTGCACATAGCAAAAACAACTAGGGAAAACCTCACTGATGCACAAGCAGAAGTCTAAGGTAATAGAAAATTGTGCATGCAAACTCACCATGATTCTGCATGGCCAGGCACATCAATTTCAGCCATGACATGGATACCTAAGAGAAGTAAATAATAATCAGAACACGCATTTATTGTAGAGCACTATTATACTAGACAAGCAACTAGGGAAACTGTGTCAAAGAGTTCAATAAACATGTAGCTACATGAGTATCATACAACCCCTTGTGAGTACCAAGCTTCCAACTAAAATAATCGATACTACACCCAGAAAGATGACAGAAAATTAAGTAATTGGAAATAAGCATACCTCTTTTCCTAGCGTAGCTTTAGAGTCATAAAGTTTCAGATGCGAAATTGCAGTGAAGACAATCAGAGAACATCTTTTGTAAGTTAAGCGAAAGAATACTGCAATAAAATCTAAAGAAGATATAGAAAATGCAAAAGCCAAATGATAGACTTGCATACCTGACAATATCACGTGCATCTTCCACAGTGTAGCGCTCCCATTTTGAATATGACCCCTTCCATAGATTTGGATATGATGGTACCTCCAATGGAAAAGATTGCTCGTCGATGATATGCCAATGAAGAACATTCTACTGGACACAAATTCAGGTTTAAGTATATATCAAGGGAAGAGGAAAGGATTGTCCTGGCAATAACAACTAACACAATATAGAAGATAATAGATTACCAGCTTAGAATATGACATGGAGTCAATCACTTTCTTAATCACATCTACTGGGAGGAAATGCCTCGATGTGTCTGCAATAGATTTGACAGGGAAATAATCTTGATTGTCTGCTTTGACTATCCAGTCACATCAGGGTAAAGCTATAAGATATTGTTGCTTACCAAGGAGCAACCCACGAAAAGCAAAGCGTGGTTCATCTTGAATGTACCATGGGGCATGACGCACTTCAACATTTTTGGTATCGTAGTTGAAAACACACAATTGACTGAATGTCTGCCAATCATTACAATGAGGAGGAGAAGGTTTCTTTTTTCAGGAAAGCAGAAAAAAGTAAAAGGAAAGAAGCCATGAAACTGTTTAAACAGTAAATAGTTATAGGACTAACATGACACCAGTTGATCAATGAGTACATTAAATGTATCATCAATTGAGTTCTAATTCTTCATAATCTTAGAGCATAGCTATGGAGTCTATAACTACTTCCTTGAAATGCAAACAGAACAATCAGCAGGTGGAAAACATAGAAACATGGAAAAAGGAGTTCCTCATAAATAAATTCTAAACACCAAGTTCATACCTCTAATCCACGAATAGCTCCATATATGGTATTAGCCTACAAGGAGAGAAAAAATGCAGCTTCAGTTACCATATCCTTGTGCATAAAAGAGAAATGTGGATAAGTTTGTTCGAATTCCAGAAGTGATATGAGTATTAATAAAGTGGCAGAGACAGGGTGGGGCGACCAGTGGCCTCGCCCCCTCCAACAGATTTATTTATGCATAAGATCATTGAAGTAATTAAGGTAATCAAGCTTAATAATACTGTATTAGCCCCCTCCAACTGTTGTTGCCCCCTCCATATCTATGTCCTGGCTCCGCCGCTAATAACAGTATTTACATTCATTTCTCGGAAAGTTTGCAGAGGACTAGTTTAGTTGAAACCATGCCCCCAAATCCCATGCATAGTATTAGAACTCTAAAATTTTCAGAGATGATGTTCATCTCGATCGGCATGCATTTTCTCAAACAGAACCAATCGTTACTTCCATTTGATAAAACCCCCGAACAATATGAACATTTCCTGTCAGAGTTTCCAGGAATATACCCCAAAGTTCATTGCATATATTAAGAGATATAGTACACCATTAAAACCACATGATCATCTAAGAACTTTCGACCGCCTTGTACAGTTAGATACAATAGGTTAATTAATATGCGCAGAAAGAAAACTTAAGCCTTAGCTCATTATAGAGATTCTTATAGCTATAATATAACGTTATGACTTGCATTTCACTGGAACCAACCAGTTTATCAACGTTTGCAGTAATTTCAGATTGACGCCTTTTTACCACTCAGCTCACTCTACATGCTCCAAAAACTCCTCTAGCAGCTAACCGAACTTAAAAAGAGGATAACCCTCACGTCAAATTCTCCCAAAACACTTGACCAACACTAAAACGGCAAGAAAAAAGAGCATAATCTGAAGAGAGGGGAAATCAATCACCTCTATGGTTGCTCCATCAACGATGGAATTGACGCCGCCCTTCGCCGCCACATAGATCCTGTAGCTCTCATCCACTCCCAGCTCCAGCTACACCCCCAAAAAACAAGGAGAAATTCACAATCGCAAACTGAATTACCCATCCTGATCCATACCAAGCAAACTCCCAAACCGAACAGCTACCGTCTCATCGGCGGAGGCGACGACGACGGTGAGCTTCCCGACGCCGTAGTACCCGCCGGAACCGTTGCGCGCGGCGTGCGCCCACGGCGGGAAGATGAGCGACTTGTACCTCGCGAACGCCTCGCCGACGGCGGCGGCGCCGCCGCCGGGGCCCTGGGCGTCGAGCGCGAGGTCAGGGTCGACCAGCAGGGTCTGGGATCCCGAGGTGAAGTTCTTCGGGAGCGGCCATAGGTATATGGGGTCGCCGCCTCCGCCGGCGGCGGCGGCGGCGGTTGAGTTCGCCGGAGACGGGTGGCGCCGCGATGCCGCGGCGAGGGAGGCGGCGAGGAGGGGTAGGAAGAGAAATGTGAGGAGTTTGGGGGGCATTTCTGTAAATGTTCCCGGGTATCTTGGATTGTAATTGTGGATTAGGGGGTTGGGTGACAGAATCATTTGGCTACCTTTTATATGGGGTGGCAAGTTGCATATTTATCAGTTGTGCTCCCAGAAATTTTGCATATTTGAATACACTCCCTGACACCATAGTGCGCATTCATACGAAAATAGCATTTTTTTCTCGGTTTATAATGTAACTATGTAAGTATGCATGTCCAAAAAAATATGAGCGCAATCATGTACTCCATGTCTTCCTTAGGTTAGACGTTTTGACCTTTTGTTTGTAATGTTTAACCTTGTTTAAAAAATTATAGAAGTGTTAATTTTTTTATTGGTGGTTTACTATAAAAAATACTTTAAGTACAATTTGTTTTCATATATTTGCACTAAATTTTTAAATAAAAAGAATTGTCAAAGGTCAGAAACACTCTAAGCATGATTTACCGTTTTTATATTTACGCTAAATTTTTGAATAAGACGAAACGGTCGCACATTATTAGAAACGTAGAAAGTAGTTAATCATAATATCATAAGATTCAAAATTCTTGATGATGAATCGTGAATATCGTCATCTGTCTTGGTTTAACCGTTCTCAACAAAAATTTTAAAGTGCATGTTTCAATATGAGAAGGGGAGAAACACATAGCATATGCCTCAGCCTAAGGGCACGTTCTAAACATCATAGTGGCTAAAATTTTATCTCGTTTTCTATTAGCATGTTTTTTAAACTACTAAACGGTGCATTTTTGCAAAAACTTTATATATAGAAGTTGTTTTAAAAAATTAAATAAATAAATATATATTATTTTTTAATAATTAATACTCAATTAATTATATATTAAACATATTTCTCGTTTTGCGTGTGACTAATAATCCGTGCAAAGGTAATTCCCCAGATAATTGTTGAGGGTTATCAAAAAAAATTGTGTGAAATGGGGCGTATTGGAGTGGAACGCAAACTTAAACCAACTGTGGTCATGGAGTGGAATGCAAATACAGATACCTTCAACGTCATATGCAGAAAAAGACTAATAGAGCAGAGTCTGGCTCACACGTGGTGGGCAGGCTGGCAAGGTGGCAGCGAGGCCCCGTGTGGGACCCACCTGCCAGAGACTCCAATCGAATGTTGGTCAGCATAGCTCTGCTCTTATGGAATCTGGAATGCAATTTTTTATTTTCTGATCAGTAAATTATTTGGACTCTTCATCGTAACAATGGAAGTAGATTCTGTACTCCATTTATATAATTACTTGAAGTTAACAATCTATGTGCTGAGAAGTTAACAAGAGTATTGCAGCAGCATCTCTTGCTGCAGAGTGAAACCAAATCAATTGGAGTTGGAGTGAAGGCCGGAGATAGCAAGCAGTAGGTGAACTGCATTTGTCTCAACTAGCTCCTGTAAACTCATTATAAAATCATCACAAGTCTACTGGTAGCAACTGCAAATACTTCATCAAATATTTCATGTGGATCACACCAGTGACATTGTTTAATTATTCCATCCTTGTACTTACCTGCACCCAATTAATGCATCAGCAGCAATATCCATACAGGATATATCATGAGAGTTGTTGTTGTTGTTTTATAAGTATTAAAAAATGTATTTGCTTGCTGCTGGATCGTTGACTTCACTGGAAACGAGTGTTCTGTTCGCTATGAGCACGAGAAGAAAGAGATGATGTGGCTATGAGCATGTTGTCCACGTCGCAATAACGAATCAAGTCTAGAGTAGGTTTTTTTTTTCTCTTTTCTGAAGAGGTCACCATGTATCATCTTGAGCAGTTTACATATCTTATAGAAATTAAGAAAAGGAGGAGGCAGGCCTGGTAATCTGTTAAGTGTTTAACAGCCCAATAATTTTGGGAGATGGGCCTTACAATACCTCTCCCAAACAGCACTACACACATCTGAAGTTATGAACATGTGTTTAAACTCTAGAACACATGTTTAAAACTCTGAACCCTTCATTTTGGAGTTTTGAACTGGAATTGGAATATTCATGCGGCAGATGGTTGCCGAGGAAGAGCGTACTCGCCTCGTGAGGTGGCGTTGGTGATAACCACAATACTAATTTTATCTCAAAAAGAGAGCTAGATGATGCTCGATATAGTAATTACTCCACTAGTCGTTTGTGTGTTTATCTCAAGCCTAAGCCTTTTACTATGTAACATCGTGTAATTATAATCTCATATTGTGTAATCTCAGTCCTGGTCGAGTGATTGATATGGTTTTCAGATAGTTGGTTCACATATTTTGCGTCTGGCAGTGACTGACTAATTTGCTTATACAATACTGTACCTGCCATGTATGTTCATATATAATGTGGAGATTATGTCGAATTTTTTTTGATAAATTACACATTTTTTAAAACTGATATCTCTCCCAATGAACAACTATGCTTAAGTTGCTAACCAAATTATGTTATCTGACAATACGTTTGATAGAGACAAGTTCCACCTTCGTCTTTTATATTGACTTGGAAATCAAAATTTTCATATTTTTAATAAATAATAAACCATTTGAACTAAAGGGTGAGATAAAATAAACTCCCAACCCTTCCTCTTTGCTGACTTCTATTTTTAATTAAAAAATAAAAAAACATTTGAACTAAATATATGTGAGATAAAATAAACTCCCAACACTTCCTCTTTGCTGACTTTTATTTTTAATTAAAAAATAAAAAACCACTTGAACTAAATGGGAGATAAAATACTAAACACCCAACTCAGAAATCAACATTTGTTTTCCTCTTTGCTGCCAAGATTAGAAGTCAGCCAAGGAACTATGCCCGACCGGCAGTGGGAATCGACAAAACAGAAGAAAAAATGCAGATGAACGAACCAGGGCAAACAAACAAAATTGGACGAATTCGACTTCATTAAGGGGGGTGAATCACAATAGTTCAACTCAACTCAAACTCAACACAGCATGCTAACGATTTAATGGTAGATTGACGGACCGACACGAACGGGGAGGCAAAACATCTCCTCCAAAATTATTAAGCCTAAGGCAGAAAGACACGACGCGACGCGACGGCAATGGCAGTAGACTCCTCCTCCTCTAGTTGGGCGCGAAGAAGATCTCCGAATCCAGCCTCTTGGACCGGAACATCTTCTCCATCTCCGGCGTCGTGTTGAACGCCGCCACCAGCACCTCCGGCGAGATCGCCTTCCACACCGATGTCCTCCCCGCCAGATGACTGAAGATCGGGCTGCCCAATCAAACACAACACAACATTACCATCAAGATAGACAATTGCAATGCAGATTGAATTAGATTGATGACAATGATAGACAATTGCAATGCAGATAATGAAGATAGATAATTAGATTATATTAGATTGATGACAATGAGATAGGATTGGATTGGATTTTAGCTTACTTGGGTGTGGTGATAATGGAGAACCAGGACATGCCAGAAGCATCAGCAATCTTGGAGACGACAAAGAAGCGAGGGACAATGAAGAGGCTGCCAGCTTCAATGTGGGTCTCAAGAACACGCTTGCCGTCAGTGCCGACAACCTGAACCCTGCCACTGCCACTCACAATGTATGTAACCTGGTAAGCAGAATCACAAGAGAATCCAGGAGAGCACATCGAGTGGGCATCGATCCTGACAAGGTCAGCACCAAGCCCAACTTCCTTCACCAATGGCAAGTTCTGGGTGTTGAGAACCACCACACGGCCACCATTCTTGATGTCAACATCGAGCTTGGCTTCAAGGCAGTTCAGAACCATGCCGTCACGGTCAGCCGGAGACGGTTCCGGCAGCTTCTGGCCGGCCTTGATCTTGACAATGCCGGAGGCAGGCTGGCTGGAGACGAGCTTGGCAGCGTCAGATTCAGCGAGGTCGAATGCGCGGCCGACGAATTCGGTGGAGAAGCCGGTGAAGATGCCGGTTGCGCCGGTGAGCTGCATGTTGGTGAATTGGCCGGCCTTGTGGCCCTTGGAGGTGTCACCCAAGAAGAGGATGACGAGCTCGGTAGTGGATTCAGGGAGGTTGTGCCACCATGTCACCACTCCGAAGGGAAGAGCAAGAGAATCACCCTCCTTGATGGCGATCACCTTCTCCTTTGAAGCCTCAGGGAGGGTGATGCCGCAGGTTCCATTGCCTGGAATCAAGACAGTAACACAGCAGTAACAGTTAGAAAATTCATGAATTTTTTGGAAAGATCATTAGTAATCTCATCATCATTTCACAATAGATCTTCAAGTAATTCAAACAAAAAATTAGGAATACTATCACAGTGCTGCAACAGATCAGTAAAAGAAAATACAATTTTTTTATTGTTTAATGTATCATAGATCCAATCCACTAACCCAGTAGTATTGTAACTAGAGATATACCTAACAATTTCAACGATATTTAAACAACCAAGCAACTACGGCTACAGTAAAACAGAGCAGTAAAAGTACATTTTTTTAAATCAAAGGAGAGGTCTAAACTAATCTAGTCATATAATAATCAGATGCATCATATTGTAACCAGATTAAACCCCACCAACATGGGAGTAGGCATCGAAGACAGTATAAACAATTAAGCTGATCACTGTACCAAATAAATTTCAATTTAATTCTAAACAGAGAAATAGAATACTCCACAAACAAATCAGTTAAAAAGACGAACTTTACATCACACAGTAACCAGATTACATAAGACGATCTGATTAGCCCCAAAATATCCACACTAAACTGATCGCATCACCAGTTCACCAAAGTAACCAGATTACAAAACACGATCCGAACAATTCACACACCCACAATTACGATCTCAAATTACACGACTAATAGCAATGGATGGAAACAAAATCAAAACTTTTAAGAGCCCTACACTCCCAAAAACCATATGATCGATCAGGCCTGGAGTAAAGAGGAATAGAGAGGAAAAAAGATTATACCTTGGAGAACGTAGGCGACCTTGGCGGAGTCAGAGTAGCTGGGGAGGGAGAGGCCACCGGCGGCGAGGGAGAGCTTGGCGCCGCCGATGGAGGCGACTTCGAGCATGGGCAGATCGGCGGGGCTCCACTCGTAGTAGGTGCCACCCTCGCCGCCGTACGCCTTCCTCGGCTGCCTCGGGGTCAGATCCACGGACGCCATCGATTCACGAGAAGAGGAGGAAATCGAAATCGAAATCGAATTCGAAGGTTCTAGATGATGGAGGAGGAGAGCTCAGCTTGGGATGGGAGGTTTTGGTGTGAAGTCGAGGAGGGGATCGGGTGGCTATTTATAGCGGAATTTCGATGGCCTGGCCTCCACGGTGATTACGGATTGGATTAGGATTAACCCGGGTAATTATCTCTAACAACTTTCCTCTTCTTCTTCCTCCTCCCCACGCAGATGGCGGTAACGGATGCACGCATGAGAGCCGTGGAGTTCGATGTGGGGCCCGCATGTCATAGGGCGATAAGTAAGAAAAAATTTGATCTTATCCGCATTTGATTTGGGCGAGAGAACCGTGAGGCTGGTGGATTAGTTCGAATTACAAATTCGGAGTTTTTTCTGGATAGGATTTGGTTGCGAAACACAAGGGGGTATTTTGAATTAGTAAAAGGATTAACTTTTTATGAGAAAAGAAAGGAGTATTATGTGTACGTGTATCCCCAAATCGAACGTTTTCTGCGTGGAGAATCTGAAACGAAAAGCATGGCACGATCATGGTGTGTTTTGGCGTGTCGACATAACACAGGAGTGCACGGGTTTGGAGCTGCAGATCTGTAGGGGATAGGGTGATAGCCTCTTTCAAATAAAAGATTACATTTTTTTGCTACTGCTTGTGTCACAAGATGGTAAGCAGATAGATAGATTAGGCAAATCACCCCTAATTCTTCGGAAGAAGAAAACGCATCATCTTGTCTATCTTTCTTGCGAGTAAAAAGCTAAGCACACGAAAGAAACCGATAAACGTGGCCATCAGACGACTGGGTGTCATTATCTGCGATGGAAATTGGTTAAGAGGGAACGATGATTAGAAATTATACGAACAGGTTCGCAAGGTCCACATTGATTCTCTTTTTTCTTTAATCTCATCTTCTTTTCTTTGCTATTGCCAAGCACACAATTCGCACTAAAAGATGCCTTGATCACATAAGCTGACATGAACATGCCATTGCCTGCCGCCATTCCTTTCTCCCCTCAAATTTGAGACGAAATTCGCCTGAGGAAATAGGGTGTCAATGTAGACCGTGTTCTTCTCATAACAATTTCACTGATCATACATGTAAACATTAACTGATCAGACACGAACAGATTATTGGCTATAAGCTCCAAGCAAGAACAGCTTCAGGCTACATGCCTGCATCTCCATTATTTGATACATTATGATACTACCAAAGGTTCCATTACAGTAGATGCACTCTCTTAGAAGAACATAAGGCCAAACCGACCCACGGTTTCAACTAAAGCCAGCAAGACATAGTTCATAGAAAAAGCGCACACTTGTAACAACCATAACAAGGTTCTCAACGGATGATGCTACATTAATTATTCCAACCCAATCATACACCCAGGCTACTGAAGAGTCCCACCACTGAGTCACTGACAAGGACCGATCAGATCAACAGGCTTGGTGTTGGTGGTGTCCAAGTAGCACCAAAGCACAAGGGCAGGCTCTTACGCATTCACTTTTGGTGCCCATCCAGCAATCAGGTGCTCCTTGGCTGGCTTCGTCTTGATGAAAGATTCACGGGTAAACAGAGCCTACGATAATGATACAAAGCTCAATGATTTGATTCTGTCCATGTTTACAAAATGATAAGAGAAATGTATCCACTTGGGGCATTAGTGTTGTACCTCTGTGTACGCATGAACATTGGTCAGGTTTTCTGGGATCTTCCAGCCTTTGAAATGCTCCAAAGAAACCTGGAGATGGAAGAGCTTTGGTGCCAAGCTAAGGTCAGCAGCTGAAACGTTCTGTCCATTGATAAAGGGACCCTGCAAACGCCAAAAGATTTTACCATGATGAGAGAGATTGTTTCTACTAAGTATTATAGTCAAACTGAATAAGACCCATGAGGCCGCGCCCATGACCTAGAAAGCACGTAGACGATGACTAATAATTGCAGTGTCATATGCAGACATGTCAAGTACTTCGACAGTGAAATTTGGACGCATTCAAGTGGATTGCAGTATGTCATCAGGCAGGTCAAGTGTTTAGAGACTGAAATTTGGGTGCATATTGTCAGGTGGAGCCGCACCTACCGACGCAGGGGGGAGGCCGGCCACCATTGTTGCAGACCTGGACTCCCATTAGTTAAGAGTTTAAATTAGTCAGGAATTATCTATTAGATTATCTGTTTAGAGTTTGTTAGCAGATTGTTTAAGAGTTAGAGTTTGTAACAGTTGGGTGCCTCTCCTATATATAGCACTTGGCTGTTAGGTTTCAGATTAACAAAGAAGATTATTAGATTAATTTCCTCTGTTCCATCGCCACGGCGTCGGGATGGAAAGGATCTACTCGACCTTGCCCTCCCGCCGGCCACGGCTACGCACTTCGATCCTCGTCGCCAAGCAGATTGGTCGAGGCTCATGAGTCATGACACATATGATCGTGGAGCACGTGTTATTCCTATCCTGTAGCAGAAAGCAATTGCTTAAACACTTTAACTTACATGAGCTTTCAGATGCTCCTCAAGTGCCTGCAGTTCAGAAAGAAGTGCCTTTTCCGAACCATCATTCGGATCCTTGCTCTTCAAGAACGTCACGAAGCATGAGAATATCTTTGATCCCCTGTTATAACAAGTCACAACAAAATTGAAACCTCAAACACAGAAGGAGCGTAGTAAATAAATAATACCTCCGTCAGGCAAAAACCCTTATATTCGAGTAGTAAGCAACATCAAGTTCTTTTCTTTTGAAAACAGACAACATTAATATCTTTATGGGATGAAGGTTGATGCATTACTACTATTGAACTAAAAAAAACATGTCAAAACAATTGTGCAGAATACACTTTACAAAAAAGATGACAACTTTGCAAGTTATCACTAGGATTTCACCAAGGAAATACGGATCAAGTCTATGAAGTTTCTCTTAGCTGCTTCTCAACATATGCTAACTTCCTTATTATAGGAGGACATCAGACCCCCAAGTACTGTGAAGCTGGCAATAACAATTCATAAGTTTCAAACCCACTATGGTTGTAGAAGAATAAAATTAGCCCTATATATAGACAGAAGGTGATAATGAAATCTGTGTTTATGAATAAAGCTTTCAAGACATGGATATAGCAAGGATGTTCAATACTGATGCTTTGATTTCTAGACAACTAAAAGTAGATCTTCAAATTGTGGAATTGGGGATGGGATGGACTTACACAGATGCATACTCAGGAGGGGTAACGAGAGGAGGTGTTGGGTACTTCTCCTCAATAATTTGAGTGATCACATCAGAATCAGCAATCCATTTGCCATCACCATTGTTAAACACAGGCACCTTTCCCTCTGGGCTGATCTTCAGAAACCTGATAGTCACCACAATTGGTTAGTTTAAGTAGCTTACAAACAGTGGGAAAATCAAAATTCAGAGAGACTATATTAAACCCTTGTATCTCCTATAAAGCCAGTTCAGGGAGTGCAAAACATCAACCAATTCATTAAATATTAACTGTACCACTAAAGTCAGGGAAACAATAATGAACAACTTCAAGATGAAAGCATAAAAAAAGGCATGTATATACTCTAAAGCACCAAGAGGTGACAAATAACTTCAGAATTTACAGTAGAAAGGCACATAACTTGAAAAGTACTACGCTTTTCATTTTGTTTTACAGATACAATGGAAGAGAAATACAAACATAGCATTTTACTGAAACATCTAAGCAGTCGAGAAATACCAAAGTACTCTTTACAGCTAAGTATTGACTGAGTTCTTAGCAGTTAAATGCAACCTTTTGCTCTGCCTGGTCATATTTTATATCTTTCTCAGGATTAAGTCTGTTAATTTTGATTAAGAATCTTCAGTACATGCATTTCTTGATGCACATAGAGAGATCCCAACAAGCACATTTACCCAACTGAAGCCGCTATGAAAAGTAGCAACATGAGGGGTTATTTAGCTTACAAGGCTTTAGCACCACAATATAATCAATTTAAGAATACTACATTGGAACTTACATTTTTAGTTGCAGTGATTAATTAACGCAGAGAAATCTAGATTGGTCAGTGCCATTTGTAAGACATGTTCAAGACTACAACAGTTTTTTTTTAAGATTAACTTAATTTTTTTTAACTGTGTAAAAAAAAACGTATGCTTTTAGTGGAGCTTCACAGCTATTCACTGTGTAAGGAACATTGTCTCTTTCAGAAAACATGTTCCAACCTACCAGAAATATGTACGGTAAGTGATAGATACTGAAGTAAAATCTCTGTAGTAACTATTTCACCTCCAAAGCATGCTCCATACACGAGGCAGTCAGCAGTATGTATGGTAAATGCTCAAATTCCCCTAATGGCCATAAATCTTTAGGATATTTCAGGTTAAAGCACAAGCACAAAGGCTACATACATATTGGAGCAAGATCATGCAAATTTGCAAACTAATCGTTCCGAAGAAGGTATGCAGCCAGTAAACAATTCAGCAAAACAGCCATAAATTAAGGGATCGAAACAATGGACTGACAAAAAAAATCCCCAAATCCCCAGTACTCACTGCCGTACTGTTCCTAGTCCACCGACCACCGACACTAAACACCTGATAATTCAGTCAAAACAGTAGAGACCAAAAAAAAAACCCAAATTTAACGCGTACAACATACTACTAGTAGCGTATGAAACTAAAACACGTTCACGAAAGCGAAATTCAGTTTGGAAGGGAGGAGACGGACAGACCAGTCGGGCTTGTTCTGGATGTCGATGAGCTTCAACTCGTAGGGCACCTTCTTCTCCTCCAGAGTCAGCAGCACCCTCTGCGAAAACGGACCTGCCCGCCCCCACACCACACGGGAAAACAAACCAAAAACCAAAATCAATTTAGGGTTTTTCTGGGGGAGCGAAATGGGGAACGACGCCGGTGAGGGCGGATCCGGCGAGAGGCAGGAGGCACTCACAGTCGCCGAGAGTGTCCGGGTGGCCAACGGCGGCCTTGACGCAAACCTCAACGCCCATGTCGACGACGACGACGACCTAACCCTTGTGCTTCTCAGGAGATTTCTGTTTTCCCGACGGCGAGCTCTCGGCGACGGAGACGACCGGAGAAATTGGGGAGTCGGCGATTTATAGAGCTCGCCGGAGACGGATGGGAAATGGGAAAAGGGGAGGGGTGTATGACATGTGGGCCCAAGTGCGGGTCCCGTGTCACGGGTGTGTGGATGACGTGTGGGACCAGGGGGCAGCCGGTCCCCCGTGTTTGTTTCTGGAGGCTTCGGTATTCGGGGGGAAGGTAGCGTGAGGAGGACGATGCAGACGTGGTGGCCCATGGGCCGCGTGTGACACGCACAACATTTAAGGCCGGGTTTAGACTTAAAAAAAAATTATCAAAAATGTCATATCAATGTTAATAAAAAAATTGACTGTACATTATGAGACGAATCTTTTGAGCCTAATTAATCTATCATTAGCACATGTTGTTTACGATATCACTTATGGCTAATCATGACGTAATTAGGCTTAAAAGATTTGTCTCACAGTGTACAGTCGGAATATGTAATTGTTTTGTTATTAGTCTATATTTAATACTTTAAATGTGTGTTTAAACATTGATATGATATTTTTTTTACCAAAATTTTTTTTATCTAAACAAAAGTCATTTTCTGTTTCGATACAACTAATACAACGACGACAAAAGCAGCGTGACGAGATTCGGCTTGCTTTTTGAGTTTTACCCTGCATTATTAGTAGCAGTAGCCTTTTTCTTTTGGCAATATATGCAGTACCACAAGAGCGAGCATCTGCCGTGTTTAGAGAAATCAATCCGTGAAAGAAAAAAGATATAGAACGTACATGAATTGGTTTGCAAGGTGTTTGTAAGAGGTCAGAGAAAAAAAAACGATCACCGAAGACTAGTCGATTTATTACGTATTGAACTGCTCCAACAAACTAATACATGCACCGCACCTGCCGAACCATACGAAATTTGATGTTTATTAACTTTAGAAATCGAACGAGCACGAAAAATGCTCTAAAAAGGAGCAGCGATTGTGTGATTGGAATCAAGTTAAATATTGTATGATGCATGCACTTAGTAGTAGTGAAATAGTCCAATTAATCATCTGATCCGATCCAGGGGGTGGGTGGTCAGGACAAATTGAGAATCAGAGTGCGTTGAGAAACGAAAGGAAACACGTGTTAATTCAGGCACTACACTACACTAGAGAAAAATATCATCAATTCATAATCGATGATGGATCATGGATGTACGAATTGTAGCACGTGGTGTGGTTCGAGTACATCCTTGATTCGATCGCGTGGCGACATGATATTATGCGCCTGTGTCTGTGACTGTGAAGGGTCTCTCTTGTCCGGATTATGAGCACGATCGATGGGAGATGCCGTGGTTCGTCATTGATAATGACCTCACTAACGTACGCCCTGCATAAAAATATATAGAAAAAAATTAGAGCCATGCCACTATTTCTCAAAATTCCAGATATGTCATTCTAACCCACATGTAATCGAATGACATATCTTTAACTTTAAAAAATTACAATGGCATGAATCCAATTAGCCCAAATATATAACACCATCAATATCCCTTCCCTCTCACCGATCACGGAAACACAAACAAACACATGGACCCTCTTACCCCCTTCGTCTCAGATTATGAGACATATCATTTTTGTTTGTTAGGACAAATATTTAACTAATAATTTCTCTATTAAGATATTTTATTATTGCGATAAAAAACATAATCATAAAAAATCATTTTTTAATATGAATCTAACAACATTAACTTCATGTCATAAAAATATTTAATTCTTGTTCCAACAAGTCAAATTCTACCATATAATTTGGGGCGAATGAAATATTATTTTAGGGTTTGATTGCTTCGTTTACTCTAGTAAGCTGTAGCCATATGAAAAATAAGGGACCATATTTTTTAAAATATTTTAAATCTATATCATTCGTAATTTCAAATCCAATGCTGAAAAAAAAAGAAAACCATGATAACGAAACATAAAATCAACCTCACAATTTTTTTTAAAAAAATTGAGTTTTAGTTGTACTCCCTCTATTCCAAAATATAGCAATGTATTTAGACATGCCTCATACCTAATGTAATACATTGTCCTAGAAGGATAGTCATGTCCAGATATAATGTCCTAAAAGAGGTCATATCACATAAGTTGATATATTTTACAACGGAAGGAACAGACAATAATATAAGAAACAGTCTTTTGTTTTCATGTGGCATGAGTCAGGCTACTGCTACAATGATTAGCCCCCCTTTGCTTCAAAGAATTTGTGGAGTTAATTTTGTAGGAATCAAATCCTATAGGAAATTTTTATATATGACCCTTTAAAACAAAGGATTGGAGATTCATAAATCGTTTAAAATTTCTATGGATTGGTCCAATGCTAATAGATTTTGTAGGAAATGTAACGTCGGCTCTAACCTCTTAGAAGCTTTCCTATGAATCTATCTCTCTCCTCTAATTATTATGTTGTTTCTATGCTTTACAATCCTCTATTTCACATATATATTTATAATAAAATCCTATGTTTTTCCTATTCCTACGTCATTCATACGAATCAAGAGGGGCTTCAGAGGTTTCTCTTCCTCCACATTAGGACTACTCCTAGTATAATTTTCAATCCCAAACAATAGAAACATCATTTAAATAATACTTTTAAAAAATATTGTTAGCGTCCGAGCAATGGGACGTGTGGTGCGACAGAAGGCCCCAGTCACTAGAAACCCAAGTTCCCGACATTGTTTTTTTCTTTTGCAGTTTTCCATTTAAAGAATATTATTTTTTTTAAAAAATCTATTTATTCCAGGTGCAGTAGAGACCTCTTTCTTCTCTGACAAAATATTTTTGGTCGCGTGCTTGGGCTTCGCGAGCCAGAGAGAGGTGGGCCGCATGGGCTTTCGCGCCTCCCTCCTCGTGCTCGCTCACCTTTCCCAATCCCAACCCACGTCCCCACCACCCACCCAGCCATACCCGCCCTCTCGCTGACAGCACGGCCATGTCTCACCTATGGCCCACCTGCAGCGAAACTTGAGTCCACCCCTCCGCGTCTAAAACCCCAGCGTATTCACCGGCCAGCCACGCGGGTCCCACCACACCACTGCACCGCGAAGCCCCACAATTTGAACTTTGAATTTGCTCCTCCCCTTCTTCTTCTTTTCTCATCAGTGAAGAGAGAGAGAGAGAGAGACGACGACGGCAGACGCCACCATTACCAAGGAGCAGAGCAGAGAAGCCTCGAGGGGAAAAGGAGGAGGATGCTTCGCGGCGGCTCGCGGTCTCCGGCGAGGAACCGCCGCCCGAGGCCGCCGCCGTCTTCCCCTGCTCCGTCTCGCCGAGGTGAGTTGCCGTTGACTGATTGATTCATTTCATAGGTTGTGTGTGCCGCCTCTGCCTTTTTCGCTTCAGTTTCTCTGCTACTGAATTGAACAAAGCCTCCGGCTTTGCCTTGTGAATGATTCAGCCGCTCCTCAATCCAAGGGCGTGCAGGAGGATCCGGTGGTTTCGTCCATGGAGGAAGCCTCTGTAAGCACCACCACACCTCCCTATCGCTTCTTCTTTTCAGTTGACCTTCCCATTTTACTGATTTTAATGCATTGTATTGCTAATATACATGACATTTCTGTGAGTGAGTATGGTGTATATGCTTTTGGTTTACCTGTGCTTTGCCTAGCTCTGTTGATTTCAGCAAGTTCAAACTAGTACAGTATTCCTTTCTGTTGGCATTCCCATTTTCCTGCATTATATATTCCCACTATATATGCATGCCATTTCTGTGAGCAGCGAGTATAGTGTATGATTTGATTTAACTGTGTTTTGTCTAGCTCTGTTAATTTCAGCTAGCTCACAATATTTTGAAGATTCAGATGTTTTTATAGCTCGTCCTGTCTCTCTGATTTACCATGAGTCCTCATTGTCCCAATGTTTATATGATTGAATCAGTTCACATTTGAGTTCAAACGAGGGTCTAAAAGAGCCAAGAAGACGATGCTGCCCGAAGAAGCAGATAGAGGCAAACATGAACTGAGACAGGTACAGATTGCTGCACTGCCCTCAATTGCATTATTACTGGAGGAAATATCGTTTCTTGCTTAGCTCCTTCCTTTTTTTTTTCTTCTGAACACGCAGGAGATTTGTGTATCATTTCATTATCCTGATGCTAATGTGATGTCTCTGGTTCTGTATTTTGCAGGGTTTAACTAACAAGAGAAATCTGGTTCCTGCAAAGACACAATCTGCCAAGGAGAGAGTACCAGAACAGGTGGAGTTCACACATTGTTCACCTGGTATTGTTGCCCGGCTCATGGGTCTTGACACAGTGCCTCGCCCCAAGAAAGCTCTTGACCGGTGCCAAAGTGACATTCAGTTCAATATGCAGCGGCATCTATCTGGAGGTGATCAAGTCTATGATGCTTCATCTGAGGATCAGCCATGTAGCAGCAGTGCTGATGATCTTCCTGAACTCAAGGATGTTTTCGAGGTCACAGAAATGGAAAATAAGGAGATGGGCATCGGGACGCGGTCGGGGAACGAGGAGCCATGTTCCAGGAGGAGTGACAAGGCTGATTTGGAATTTGTGAGGCAGAAATTCTTGGATGCGAAGCGGCTTTCCACTGATGAAGCCCATAGGAATTCCAAGGAGTTTGGTGAAGCACTTGAGATACTGTACTCCAAAAAAGATGTTTTCCTTGAAATCCTTCAGGAGAACAGTGGTGTATTGCCAGGATTCCCAGGGAATATCTTTGGTTACAGTGGATTGCAGTTCCCTCCTATGAATACTGAAACCGCTGTCACCAAATTGTTTGAGCAAGAAAACCGTTGTAGCTCGGGAGTTCAATGTGACATGTTGTTTGATGTACCAAAGGAGTCAGGTTATCTCAACGAAACTTATGTAGTACCATTGGATCCTTTGGCACCAAAAGGGACCAAGAGTAAAGGTTCAGGCCGCCGTTCCCAAATTGTTGTTCTGAAACCAAATCTTCAGAGGAAAGGTTTCACACCTGTCCTGTCAAGCGAAGAAACATTGCACTTTGGTCAGATGAGCACTCACAAGTGTTCAAAGCCACAACACCATTGTATGTATAGGCAGCAAGTCATGAACTCTGTGCCACTTAACAATGACCAAGTTTTGGCATCACAAGGAGACATACCTGGACAGAAAAAGGGTGCAAAACAAACCCCTAAAATAGGTTCTAGAAGGAAACCATCTGAGAGAGCGTGTCAGCTTGCAATTGGCAGTGAAAGGGCAAAAGGCAATCCTACTTCGCTTGAAGATAACCTATCCATTTTCCAGTTCAATCATACTGTTGGATCGTCAGTTTGCAGAAAGGCCAAAAAGCACCTCTCGGAACGTTGGCAAATGGCCTGTCAATCTGATGAAGAGATTTCATTGCCTAAAGATACCATAACATTAGGGGAAATGCTTGAGATGACTGATAAAGATGCGAAAAAAGTAACTACACAAAAGATTTCATCAGAAACAAACTACAGCCATGATAATGTGCAAAAGGCACCAGCCAGCCCTGTTGGTATTAGTAGTAAAGATGGTTGGAAGACAGGGATTCATTGTAAAGATGATTCAAGAGCGGGCACATCAAGGAATTTTTCTAGGTCTAAGTCTCTCCCAACCTCAGCTACCAACAGTGCAAAATTACCGGGAAGGAAACAATCTGCACCAACTTGTAACCTGCCCATTCTGAAAGATTTATTGAATGCACCCACTGATGAATCTGGAAGTGAACATGTCAGGAATAGAACAACATTTAGAAAAACAAAGCAGAAAAATGGGAGAGCCATCGTCCATACAGGAAAGGAAAACATGCTACCTGTGAAAGAGATTCATGTAACTTCAGAAAAAGCAAGACATAGTATCTGCATTTCCGATTTGTCTCGAGCAAGCAACACACATAATGAGCATCCTAATGGTGTTGTGAGTAATGGGGATCACCAAACATCTTGTTCTACTGCTCTAGATGGTGGTTTACAAAGTTCTAAAGAAAAGATGGGGTGGACAGAGCAGAAACTAACACCACCATTACTAGAGGCAGAAGAAGACATATTGATTGATAATCAGGATATCATAGTATTGAAGGTACGCTGCAATAATATTTGTTTTACCAAGTCTCACATTATTTTCCCGGTTAACTTGTAAAGAGGTACATATAATCAGGACGAAATTAACAGAATTCCTACAAATAGAAAATTGTTTTAAGGAAACTATCATTAAGAACCAATCCGCAGTTTGTGAGTAGTAAAAGTGGGTATTAGTAGTTACTAAATGTGTACTATTATTTTATCCTAATGAAAGCCAACAGTAGTTACTAAATGTGTACTGGATTTCTAGCTTGCAGTTTATGGGCTTTAAGACTGGACCAACTTAAGTTATTACAATATGATATGTGATACACATATATTTTAAGTAAATTCTGTTTTAGTTCTCATTATCAAAATGATTGCATTTGGCTCCAGGACAAGGAGAAGAGAAGCCAATCAGTGGAGATTGACATTGCCGAAGTTAACCCTCAAGCAGTGCATTCTTCTCATATTGAAAGCTTAGAGAACCAGAAGTGTTCAAATAGAGCTGCTTCATTGCAACAAGTTTGTGGACATGAGACTGCATATTCTGGAATCTTTGAAGGCGTCAGCGACAGTATTCAAGGTATGTATATCAAAACTAACTCTATTTTTCTGCACTCCAATATTACTTATTAATCCATTGTTCCAATATTACTTGTTACTCCATTGTTCTTTATGTTATTTCTTGTTTGCTTTTCCCATAAATGCAGAACTCAGGTTGCAACTTAAGATACTGAAGATGGGTGACCAAGATGATACATGTGGAGATGATGTCTATGTGTTGTCAAGTGACGAGTGCAGTGATACAGACATCTTGACCAATCAGCCGATGGAAGAGCAATTGCCTGTATTTAAGGATGCGGACGACAGAGACTTCACTTATACAACTGATATACTTATCGAGGCGTCTGATTTTCTAGTCTACCCAGAAGATTGGCAAGTGAGCTCAAATGTGTTTGTATGGCTTGAGGACAAGTACAACAAGCTGCTTCTATGGTCGAAATCAGAGAGGAAACTTCTGTTTGATCTCATAAACTCTATCTTAGCTGATATGACTGCCCAAGGCAATGGTTTGCATTCAGATATGATGATGAAGTGTTGGTCCGAAATGAATCTAACAAAGTTAGCTGAAAAGGTTTGGGAAACAGTGGTCCAAAGGAGGATCAATGAACCTTTTACTCTGGATTTTGTCGAAGCTTTACCATTGGACCATCGTTCTGAAGTTGAGACAACTGGAGCAGAGATTGCCAAAATGGTATATGACGATATTCTAGAAGAGTATGTAGCTGAACTCATATCACAGTAGAGATGCCTTTCTATCAGATGAAACTTTAGGAGTAGTAGTGGCTGAATATATATTGGACAAAACAATGTACAAAGCCTGATGCAAACCACTGGTTTGCAATCTGGTTCTACCATGTAAGATGTAGAGGCTCCATTTGATTGCTTTTGATATGGAGCGTTGTAAGTTGTGATTGTACTAGTACCAGTTAACACTTCTCTAGTAGGAATTCCATCTGCATGTATTTCCAAGTTTCCATCCCTGTACATCCAAGTGCACGCCACTATTTCTCAATGATCATGGTTCTCTTTAGTCAATGATAATGTCCTTTTTGTAAATTTTTTGAAGGGTTTGATCTCATTCAATATTTAACCAAATTAATTAGATACACAATCAGTTAACGCATGAAGCAAGGAAATGCAGTGGGAGGCTAGGGATTTTGCTTAGCTGAACCCACCTTCGAAGCAATCCGACGAACACCTTGAGCGCATGGATGGAGCGGTTGTTTGTTGTTTGTGGCGCCGGCGGCGGCTGCTGCGAAACCAGGCGATTGTGGTTTCCCGGCATGCGTCAGTCTAGGATCGGCGGCGGCCGCCGGCGAGCTCCTGAGACGGAAAGCGGCGTACGGACGGCGCCCGCCGCGGCGACGCAAATCAGGTTGGGCCGAAACCTATGGACTCTGTAAAATAGACAGGCTTTATTTCGTAGTAGGCCTAACTACCGATTACCTCGAGAAGACTCGATGAGCTTGTAGAAATAGGATAAATGGGCTGTTAGGATGGGCCGAAATCATCTTAAACTTTGTAGTGGCCGCCACGAGCGGGCACGAGCGTGCGACATGGCAAGGCAGCCCTAAGTCACAGAAGATCCCGGATCGATGAACCGGAACCCACCCATGTTCCACGTTTCATATGACCTAGAGACAGCCATGGCAGAAGGATAACGGGGGCTCCGTGCCGCAATGGGACAACAACGACTCGATGATGTCGTGGGTGGAAGTACTCCAGCTTGCTGGAGTAGCGAAGAGCAGTGGCAGCGCTGATGGTGGTGAATGGGGATCAACAGTGAGGCTGGTGGCGGCCTCCGCCGACAAGCTGGAGCGGTAGCATCCGGCGGACACAGGAAGGAGAGGTGACGCCCGGCATGCGTAGTGAGGAGCTCGGTAGCGAAGGTGGCTGTTGTACTGATGTTGATGAATGTATGTTTTTTTCTATGTGAATTTGTTTGGAATTTTCATTTTGGTGCCTACGGCCCCATTAGAAACTTTTTAATTTTTGGATTCTGGATACGGCCTTTGATTTATGGCAGATGGCACAAAATCCTTCACAGGATGGGATGCATACTCGGGTAGTTCAGTGTTGGAGCAAACCTGAAGAAGGCTGGATAAAATGCAATGTTGATGCGGCATATCGGGACGAGGATCAGTCAGGATCATCCGGGGTTGTCCTACGAGATCATCAGGGGCAGGCATATGGGAGTATGACAAAATGGCACGAATCATCGCTACATCCACTGATGTCAGAAGCAGTGGCTTGCATAGATGGCTTGATCTTTGCCCAACAGAAGGGAGTGCAAAAGTTGATTCTTGAAACCGATTGCCAGGTGCTTGTTAAGCTTTGGGAAACAAGATCGACTCAACGATCAGACATTGCGCCAATACTGCTTCAAATGGAGGCAGCGAGCCGAAGTTTTGTAGAGTTTAAATTTTGCTTTGTTCCTAGAAGATGTAACTCTTTAGCTCATGAGTGTGCAAAATTATCCTCTTTCAATAATCCGGTGGAAACGTGGCAAATAGTTCCACCGGAATTGGAGGGCTTGATTGTATCTGAATCCTTACCAGCTCAGAGCTAATATAAACTTCGGTTCCCCTCAAAAAAAAAAAAAGAAACTTTTTAATTTTTAGGTGGTTAGTTCTTTTGAGGCATATGGTAAGATCAGCGGCTTGCATTTTCGCAACTGACTTAAAAGGTTAGACGCCTGGAAAGTTCGCTTTTGCAGGCGGTTGTGGCGCAAACGGAATGTCGCTTTTGCATGGAAATATAGCAAACGGCGTAGTGTTGCCCAATGCGATAATCGTTCTGTTTATGCTAATAAGCAGTAGCGATTGGAACGAGACAACATAAATAATTTGTGGATGAATCTTTTACATTCAAAATTATTTGTGGTTTCAAATCCAAGGCTGGAAATAAAAATCATGACGAAAAGACCCCCAAATTTAACTGCAATAAGTTCTTGGAATCCAAACATATTGTAGAGATCAGCTATTAAAATAAAAATGATGTGGCTAAAAACCCCATGATTCGATTTCAATTGGTGAAAAATGAGCAAATGCAGTATCAATGGATTATGCAGTGTGTGATTCCAGTGGTAAAGAAGAAATATGTTAATATCACTGGATTAAATAATCCCCAGTGTGTGATTCCAGTGGCAAAGAAGAAATATGTTAATACCATTGGATTAAATAATCCTAATTGAGGCATGTATTGATTAGATGATAAACACGACACCGTAGATTAAATTATCTTTTTGCAAGATAAGTACAGATTGATTTGTTTCTAAACATAGCCCAATTCTTCTATATCTACTCAATCTGATGTACTACAAATAGACCAATTTGATCGTCCGTCGTATCCATGCCTATACACTGGAGATCGATCAACATGGCAACCTGCATTTGGAGAAGAAACACTAGCCCGACGCTTGCACTGCTGATGCTTTTGGGTATAATGGTCGCGACGGGACTTTCGTCGGCAGTAGCGATGTATCCCTCCAAGCCACGGGGGCAAGTCCCGCCCTCTGGTCCGAGCCATCCACCGCCGACAGGCTTAGGTGATAAGGGGGCCCCGTATCCCTCCAAGCCAAAGGGACACGTCCCGTCCTCTGGTCCCAGCCATCCGCCGCCAACAGGCTTGGGTGATGATGGGGCCCCATATCCCTCCAAGCCACGGGGGCGCGTCCTTCCCTCTGGTCCCAGCTATTCACCGCCAACAGGCTCGGGTGATGCCGAGGCCCCGTATCCCTCCAAGCCACGGGGGCGCGTCCCTCCCTCTGGTCCCAGCCATCCGCCGCCAACAGGCTTGGGTGATAACGAGGCCCTGTATCCCTCCAAGCCACGGGGGCACGTCCCTCCCTCTGGTCCCAGCCACGGGAGCTCTGACCAACCTTCGCCGCCGCCGGCAGGCTTGGGAAACAAGGATGTCCTGTATCCTTCCAAACCAATGGGTCCTAGCCCCCGGGGCGGCAATCATCACCCTTTGCCACCATCGTACAATGAGTAGTAGTGAAACACCTATATACGATGTTATTGCGTGCTATGAATCTCAAGCTGATCTTGTGTACGTAAGCATGAAGGGTGATCAATAAACAATATATTGTGCCTTTGTCTTTTCTTTTTTTTGCTATGCATATAATATTGTTTCATATTAGTATTTATCACAGGCATCCTATTTCTCAACTGATTTAGATTTCCCCAAATCTTAGTCACCTACAAACCACGGGGGTGCATCCCACCCTCCGCCGTAGAAGCTCCGACCACCCTCCGCCGCCACCATGAGCCCTCCGATCCTAGCAACAGGTGCTTCGTTCGTCCTGCAGGCTTCCACTGCCATCGTCATGTGCAGTTGTGAAACCGGCCCTATATGTTTTGTTGTTGCTTACTCTGAATTTCAGGTTCATCCTGTGTACTATGTACGTAATATGTGGCATGAATGGTGATAAAATTAACAATACAATGTGCGTTTTTCTTTTTGTCTAATATACAATGTATTTTATGGGTTTCATATTCATTGGGTTGGGAATCGATAGAGAGATTAGGTTTATCCCTCCTTATCATTTTGTAAGGCGTTAAACTAACCGACGTCTATATATATTTGGGGAACAAGGTAGTATAATTTTTCAATGCTTATACTGAATAATATAATTCGGCTGATAATTGATCAAAATATACTGAATTTGATTTTGTGAAATCAAATAACGACTTCGAAAAAGAAATTATGCACTTGTGTTCATGTTTGGATCTACACTAGCTAATAACAAACTTGGTGTGATATACGTACAAAATTGGAGTAGCAAGTAATATCAATAGCGTACGATATGATTCAGATCATAAGAGCATCTTCAAGAGAGGTGTCAAAATATGACTAGCTAAATATCTATTTAGCCATTCTCTCTTCAATTTGGCATTTTATTTTTCTTGTGAACTCCAAAGGACTATCTATTTTTATAAGAGTAGACTAGCCAATTTGAGAAGAGACTAGCCAAATTGAGAGCAGGATATGACTTGTTGCTACGTGGGGTCCACGGATAGCTATCTTGTTACCATGAGAGATGACTAGCCAGATTTGGCTATTCAGGGAACTAGTTTGGCTATTAGAATAGCTAGTCAACTCAAATAGCTAGTCTCTTGTAGGACATTTTTTTCCACATAATAGCTAAAATCTAGTATAGCTAGTCATTTAGCTCTTCTCTTGGAGATGCTCTAAAGGGAAATTAAAGCCATTAGTTGGATTATCGGGAATATATTTACGTAGGTAATTAAGCCCTCCTGAATATTTCATCCATGCATGCATGCCTATATAAGTATGGAATTCTTACATACTAAAACAGCATTAATCCTCCGTTAATTAATTTCCAATCTCTAATATCTGGAATCACCTAAATATATCTTTTCGTTAACCACAAAATTAATTTGCTCCTAATCGTGTCGTTTACAACCAAATACAAAAATCGATATGATCCGTTTACTCATAAAACATCAACAAATTTTAAGTTTTATTGGGTCATCACTCATCACACTCACATATAACACACAGCATTAACCACCCCTGCTCATGCATAGAATCATCCAAATATATCTTTTCATTAACCACAAAATTAATTCCCTCCTTATCCCAATCCTGTCATTTACCACCAAATCAAGAATTAAAACCCCCCCTTATCTCGCTTACATTTCCATTTCCACCCTATATATATACCCACCACCCAATATCGACCATCATCTCTCACTCGCAACAAAATTCCAAATCAAAGTATTCATTCATAGTATAGCTAGCCAGTCTTCTTCTTCCATTTCGGTGGCCATGGCCGTCGAGAGGAACTCCGCCATGGCCGCCGCGGCGGCGCTGCTGGTGCTCCTGCCGGTGACCATGGTGACGGCGCATTTTGTTCCCCTGCCGCCGGTCATCCATTCCCCAGCACCTCCGCCGCGTGCCAGCAGCTTCTCCCTTCTCAGGAAGGTTCCCACCGGACCTGATCCCATCACCTCCGACCCGCCGCCGCCGCCGCCGTCGTCGCCATCGTCACAGTTCTCGACGATTCTGAGGAAGGTTCCCACTGGACCTGACCCCATCACCTCCGACCCGCCGCCGCCGCCACCGTCGTCGCCGTCACAGTTCTCGAGGATTCTGAGGAAGGTTCCTACTGGACCTGACCCCATCACTTCTGACCCGCCGCCGCCGCCGCCGTCTTCTTTCGGCGTGTGATCGATCAGTTAATCGATAAGATGGATGGTTTAGCACTGCAGCAGTATTAATTCCAAGAATAATTAGTGGAGTATGAATGTATACGAAAAATATGAATGTAATTTAATTAAGCTGCAAAAGGTTGCTTTCGTTATGTTTTCTTACAACACTCTGCTTGCTCTACCACAGTTTGTCGACAGTAGAGTGTAAGCTGCTGCAAGATAATATAAGATACCATTATACCATTATCATCTCTTAACGAGTTTGATATATCATGCATGCAGATGCCCAAGTTTTGATGTGTTTGAAATGGTTTATTCGGGTTCGGATCCGCTAGAGGTTATCATCAACTTCATCAGGTACGTGGATTTGGAGAAATCTCAGGCATCATTTGCTTTCTACGGTTGAGATAATGCCACCTCATATCTCCTTAATTAAGTCCCTTAATTGGTTCCGATTAATTTTAAGAAAAAAATTATCAGCCCGTTCATCGTGCTGACCATTGCAACTTGTAAAACCTGATAAGTCAAATTTGTATAGCTTTTTTTAATCTTGGAGACGTTGCTTGGAAATTTGACAACAGGCAAGGTGAAAAAAACGCACGAACTTAATTGTGGAGGCGTGTGACAATGTGATCTGAACGATTAAAGGCAAAATAATGGCTGAGATTTGCTCAACTTCACCCCATGGAGTTGATGACAACTCGATATGGACCCGATTTATTCGTTCATTCTGACGATCCACACAACCTTTTATTTGCTTCTATAATTATATCATACGGCGATGCGCATAAGATCTTTAAAGTTTGAAATTTATGCACAAATATAAGCATTTCAATTGTATGGAATTAATTTACGCGCATATAGAAATATTAAATATTTCTGAAGTAATACTTTCATGTTTAACATTGATTTCACCTACAGTTCTCAAGAATGGTTGTATATATTTAGTTCACTATGTACTAGATCCCCCTATCCATTTCTTATACCGAGCGTTTCACGGATTCACGAGATTGAAGGATGATCGACGGGTGGCGCTCTGCACGATTGGGAGGCGGCATATTGTGAGTTCGGCCCGGAGTATCCTGGGATGGACAGCGAAATAGATATGGTCTATAAGATTTCATAATTGATCTCGTGTTATTTCACGTATCTGTATTAGTTGCTACATTATGATAATATATATAGTATAGCGGGACGGAAGGAGCGCTCCAGGATTGGGAGGCGAAGTATTGTGAGTTGGATTTGGCGTGGAATAAATATGGTACATTATATTTCACGATTAATGGACATGATATTCTGCGTCACTGTTTTAGTTGCTATGTATATTTTGGTATTATTATATAGTATTGCTGGACATGAGGAGCGTTGTAGAATTGGGAGGGCAAAGTATTGCGTGTTGGATCCGATGTATCGTGGGATGAACCGTGGAATAGATATGGTCCATTAGATTTCACGATCGACGGTCATGATATTTCGCGTATCTGTATTAGTTGATATATACAGTATAGTATGGTATTATATAGTGTAGATAGGAGGAGCACTACAAGATTGGAAGGCCACTTATTGTGAGTTGGATCTGACGTTTCACGGGAAAGAACCATGGAATATTATATATGAGAATTGAGCCCAACTCAGTTGGCTAGGGACTGTGGTTTTCACCCCGTATACCCAGGTTCAAAACTAACCTGCTTATATTCTACCCGGATTAAATGAAAGGTTAGAAAAAAATGTGGCTTCTCTCTTAATACCAATGGATGACTGGCTCCTTCTACCTTACCAATCTTTTTTTAATATTATATCTGAGCCATTAGATTTCACGATTAATAATCGGAATTCCCCGACCCCACTACCTAGGTTGCTAGAGATGATTTTTTTTCTTTGACTTGTACATATGATTGTTTTCACTAAAATGCAATTGTTCCTCTCCATTAAAAAATGCTGAGAAAAAATAGAGCATTAATGCACATTGCTCGGAATTGGAGTATTATTGTTTCCAAACTAAATCATGCGCATGTTGTCGGCTTCACTTTGCACTAAGTGAAAAGTCATTAAATCTATAGAATTTTTATGGATTTGTAAATTCTAAATCAAACTTCATAAAAAGATTTCTCAATTTTGAAATATTTTATAAAACTCCATATTTTTTAAAGATTTTCTTTCAATTATACTACTATGATACAACCAAGTACAAAGTAAAACTTAATATAACCTGCTGCAAAACAAGTTACGCCTTATCTGAAGTAAAGTGCAATATACTCAATAGAAATATCTAAAAGCAAGCAAAGAAGGCACAAAATCAATGTGCCCCTAATCCTGTCAGTTACCACCCAATCATGAATTAACTCCCTCCTAATTTGGCCTAGAATTCCACCCTATAAATACCCCCAACCCAACATCGCAAGGAGATCATCATCATCACTGACCACTCTCGCAAGTCGATCGATCAATCCCCATCCCAGCAAGCATACATGGCCGTCAAGATGAACGCCGTCGCCGTGGCGGCGCTGCTGGTGACCATGGTGATGATGACGATGATGCCGTCCTCCATGGCGAGGGTGCGCTGCCTGCGACCTCCGCCGGCCGGCTTCCCCGGCGGCGGCGACGTGCCGCCGCCGTTCTCCATAGAGACGCCGGAGGGCTGCCTGCGACCACCATCGCCGCCGCTGACGATCGGACAAACCCCCCACCACCAAATTCAGCCTTACCCCAAGATTCCGGCCCCACCACCGTCGGCATGAATCTTCTCATATAAATGTAGGCTGCAAAGGTTGTTTAATTTTCATGATGTGTAATCAAGCTGCTGCAAGATGATATAAGATGAATTACTGATATCGATCGGACCCTTCCTCATATATATGTGTCTCGTTTCTCTATTAATTTCCCACTGCATCCTCCCTTCCTCTCTGTCAATCAAGCCACCACCGTGCAGGGGCACTCGCCGGCATGAGGATTGTTCGCAAGATTATCCAACAAGGCTCTTAACAAACTAGATAGAGATTTAGCCCCCTTTCTATTAACATTTAACAAAAATAATTAGAAGGGGCTACATAGGGCTCCCATGAATACTACCAAGGTAACGGGGGTTCGAGCCCCTGCTCTTTAGGCTCATTTAATTAATACTCCACTATAGGATATTGCGATGCATGATATATATATATTGGTGTTAATTAATTTCTTTCTTTTTAAAATAATAGATGGTTTCGCACCACTGGTCTACTATACGGCACCATGCAGCGGTATTAATTCCAAGAATAATTAGTATGAATGTATACGAGAAATATGGATGTAATTTAAGATGCAAAAGGTTGTTTTGTTGTGTTTTCTTACAACACTCTGCCTGCTACTATACCACAGTTTGTCGCCAGTAGTGTGTAAGCTGCTGCAAGATAATATAAGATACAAGTATACCATTATCATCTCTTAACGAGTTTGATATCATGCATGCAGATGCCCAAGTTTTGATGTGTTTGGAATGGTTTATTAGTTCGTTCTGTCGATCCACACAACCTTTAATTTGCTTCTGTATAATTATATTACGACGATACGTATAAGATGTCTAAAGTTCGAATTAATTATGCAGAAATATAAGCATTTCAATTGTATGGAATTAATTTATGCGCATATACAAATATTAAATATTTCTGAAGTGATACTTTCATGTTTAACCTTGATGTCACCTACAACTCTCAAGAATGTTGTATTTATTTAGTTCACTATGTACTAGGTCCCCCTATCCTGCTATCCATTTCTTATACCGAGCGTTTCACGGATTCAGGAGATTGAAGGATGATCGACGGGAGGCGCACCGCATATTGCGAGTTGGATCCGGTGTATCACGGGATGGACAATGGGATAATATGGTCCATTAGATTTCACGATTGACTTCGTGTTATTTTGTATATTTGTTATTCTATAGGTATTATATAGTATAGTTCGCCGGGAGGAGTGCTCCATGATTGGGAAGCGAAGTATTGTGAGTTGGATTCGACGTATCATGGGATGAACCGTGGAATAGATATGGTCCATTAGATTTCACGATTGACGGGCATGATATTTTTATGTCCCTACATTAGTTGCTACGTATATTATGGTATTATTAATATTATTGTTGGACAAGAGGAGCGTTGCAGAATTGGGAGCGAAGTATTGCGAGTTAGATCCGGCGTATCGTGGGATAAAACATGGAATAGATATGATCCATTAGATTTCACGATTGACCATCATAATATAATATTTAGTGTCTGTATTAGTTGCGCCATGTATATATTATATAGTGTAGACGGGAGGAGCACTAGAAGATTGGGTGACCACTTTATTGCGAGTTGGATCCAACTTTTGGTGGGAACGAACCATGGGGCATATCTGAGCCATTAGATTTTACGATTAACAATCAGAATTCCCTATCTACCTAGGTTGGTACAGATGATTGTTTTTTTATTTGTGCATATTTTTTTACTTGTATATTATTTTTTTCACTAAAATGTAATTGTTCCTCTCAATTAAAAAATGCCAAGAAAAAATAGAGCATCAATGCACATTACTCGGAATTGGAGTATTATTCTTTCCAAACTAAATCATGCATGATGTCGGTTTCATGTTGAACTAAGTAATAAGTCATAGTTCTATAGATTTTTTTATGGATTTTTAAAATTTTAAATCAAACTTCATGAAACATTTCTTAAAATTTGAAATATTATATAAAAGTCCATATTTTTACAAGATCTTATTCTATTCTAGTTATATGATACAACCAAGGGCAAAGTTAAACTTATTTTGTGTAACTGATGCAAAATAAAACTATATGCTAAACTCAACGTAGAAAAAAAAAACAAGTTACGGTATATCAGTGTAAAGTGTAATCTACCCAATAGAAATATCTAAAAGCAAACAAAGAAGGTACAAAATCAATGTGCCCCTAATCCTGTCAGTTACCACCCAATCATGAATTAATTCCCTCCTAATTTGGCCTAGTACTCCACCCTATAAATACCCCCTCACCCAACAATAGATTATCATCATCATCACTGATCACTAAGTCGATCGATCGATCCCCACACAGCAAGCATACATGGCCATCAGGATGAACGCCGTCGCCGTGGCGGCGCTGCTGGTGACCATGATGATGATGACGATGACGCCGTCCTCCATGGCGATCAGGGTGCGCTGCCAGCGACCACCGCCGGCCGGCGACGTGCCGCCGCCGTTCTCCTTAGAGACGCCGGATGGCTGCCTGCATCCGCCACCGCCGCCGCTGACGATCGTACAAAGCCCACACCACATTATCCCTATCCCCGGGATTCCGGTCCCACCGCTTCTGCCTATCCCCGAGATTCCGGCCCCACCGCCGTCGGCATGAATTAGTTTTTTATTTTCCTAGACTAAGAACTCATATAAATGTAGGCTGGCTGCAAAGGTTGTTTGATTTTCATCGTGTGTAATCAAGCTGCGGCAAGA
This sequence comes from Leersia perrieri, assembly GCA_000325765.3. Taxonomy (NCBI): domain Eukaryota; kingdom Viridiplantae; phylum Streptophyta; class Magnoliopsida; order Poales; family Poaceae; genus Leersia; species Leersia perrieri. Next base: position 714,233 of record CM002483.1, read on the forward strand.
TGGTATAAGATGAATTACTGATATCGATCGGATCCTTCCTCATATGTGTCTTGTTTCTCTCTTAATTTCTCAGTACTCCATCCTCTCTTCCTCTCTGTCGATCAAGCCACGGGGCATTCGCCGGCATGAGGAATGTTCGCAACAGTACTCTTCACTCTTCAGGCTACATTAATTATAATATACTATAGGATATTGCGATGCATGATATGCATTGATATTAATTAATTTCTTCCTTTTAAAAATAATAGATAAATCTGGTTTTAACTACAAAATAAGCTACAGTCCAGTACTAAAGGATATAAACAAGTAAAAAAAACATAATATTGTACGTACATTTTCAGTTTTTCGTCGTTTTAATTTGGAGTATGTTCGAAATGAAACCACTATCTGTTCACGAAGAACCAATTAAGTAACATATTTTAGAGCCTTGTGACGTAAAGACCGCATAGCGCAGTGGATTAGCGCGTCTGACTTCGGATCAGAAGGTCGTGGGTTCGACTCCCACTGTGGTCGCTTCCTTTTTACCCTTTCCTCCTTTTGCCGCTTGTTTTTACCACTCCGAGTCTCCCACACGATCTCACACTGACACCACACACAGAGATCGGGAAGCTGCTCGATCGGCCTCCGATCGAGAGCGGCGGCTGCGAGCGCCACCTCTCGCCGCCGCGCGACAAATGGCCGCCGCCGCCGCCGTAGACCCCGCCACGGCGTACAAGCTCCTCCTGTCCTGCCCCACCGGCCTCCCCCAATCCAGGGTAACCCTTCCGTTCCTTCCTCCACACCCCCCTTTCTCTTCCTGCCTGCTGTTCCCGATCGAATCCCCTCCTCGACGACGGCGGCGGCAAATCTAATTTTTTTGTTGCATTCTGCGGCGTTTGTGTTGTGCTCGTCAGTCAGGCTGGTTCCGACTCTCTAGCGATCGAATTAGATGCAGTATTCACCAGTCCAAACGCTCGTATGGGTTTGAACTACCATGAGACTGAGAGAGATACCTTTTCAAAACAAAATGCTTCTTGTACGTCAATAGTAATTGGGCGCCGATTTGATGATTCTAGCTCATGTTAGCTGTGGACTGCAGGTTTCGGTTAAATTTGATCAGTCATTTGATAGGATTCCCCATCCAGATGCAGCTTTGGAAGAATCTATAAATGAGGTAAAAATTTGTCTGCCTATGCGCTTCTACTGAATCCAATACGCATGGATATTTTTATATTTCTTTGATCTTGCAGATATGGAACCAGAGACTTCAGCAGAATCCGTCGCTGTACAGCGGCACAAAATTTCGGGTATTTACCTCGAGTTATATCTTGGTGTTCAGTTTTCCTGCTCCATTCATACATGGGGATGCTTTTAAACTACTAACAACCACTCTGTATTAAATTTACACCAATCTGTTGATCCATAAGGTGTGCACACATAGACCAATAGTACGTACAAATCGTGGCACATAATCTTGGAGACGATGTAGTCAAAAGGAACCTTACAAGACTCAATGCAGGGAGTGCTTAAGACTAATTCATTGTAATTCCAGAATCTGTCGTCATCCAAATAAATTGTGCTTTTTCTACCTAACAATGAATTTTAAGTACGTACAGCCATTTCCTTCCTGCCTCAGTGTTTCTTGCAAATCTTCTAAAATATACTGTTTTTAAGTGATATCTAAGTAATAGATTCCGTACTTTTAGCCAGTGACCACAAACTAATTTCAGTATGGAGGACACGCCGTGCACTATAATGATGAACCAAATAAGGAGTATCGTGTTTCACTTCATTTGGGTCTCACAGATTACAGGTTCTCTCGGCCTTTCTTATTTTATTACAAATTTACAATAGTTAGCTACCTAACCTTTCGGAGATAAGCAACTCTGGTAGCCATATTTTCGTTCACCTTTTGACCCTTATGTTCTAAGCTTATTTGTGCTATTTTCAACTAATATCTCTGTTTAACATCACTGTTAACTTACACATGTCAGGACATTTGTGGGAACAAATCTTAATCCATCGTGGGAGAATTTTTTGGTCCCCTCTGAAGGTAACTTAAATCCTAGAAAACTTAAGCACATGTTACTATTTGGATCAGGGTATTTTGGCAGTTTTTGTTTCATTGCGTTAGCTTTTGAAAATGTAACTTCTTAAAATATATTTTATCCCATATTTGTTTCCCATAAAATTCTTGTATTTTTTTCTGTATAATGTGTAAATTTTAATTTTACTGACAAAATTATTGCTCTGCGAAAATAATAATAATCATAACTTGTCTCAGTATGGTATGATCATACTGCACATATCAGCCTTGACCATAACAGTTCCTTTACAATCTGATCTGATTAGATGATTCTGTGCGTTGCCAACACACGTCGAATCCATTGGGAAATGGTGCAATTGTTGAAACATCTGATGAAAAGATTATCATATTGCAAAGAAGCTACAATGTGGGGGAGTTTCCTGGTTACTATGTTTTTCCTGGAGGACATTCGGAGGTAAAATCTTAAGATTGTCTGATCATTTTGGTCAGAGATATTGCATGCTTAGATTTGATTGAATACTCAAAGTATAGCTGCAGTGCTAGATATGGAACCTAGTATGCTGTAAAATGGCCATAAAACTGGTTAGCATGAGTTTGACTTACAGTTCTTTCTTCGGCAAGTTAGCATGAGTTACAAAAAATTCAAGAGAGTCTTTATGAATCATGACACTCGTAGTTCTCAATTTGTCTGGTAAACAATTTCCTAGTTGGATCTGCATTCTGTTCAGCAAGGTGATGTAATCGTATCAAAAACATTATGCTATTTTTCTCCTTATATAATGTGAAAAATTAAACGATAATCCAGCATATTCTAGGAGCAAAAAGAACACGTAGAAACTTCAACTGAGACAAATGTTGAACCTAGTTATTGAAGAAGAAGACAAATGCTTGCCAGACTTGTGTTGTCTTCGTCGTCCATTGCTGGAGAAGAAGACGTCACCAATGAGCTATCTTTTTTGCTACTGCCTCTTATCTTCTCCCTCTCCGTTGGTGTCGGTGGCCAAAGGTTGACAACAAACTCCCTAGTCTTTGGATTGGATCTCAATCCAATGGCCGGGGATAAGTGACTAACAGTCACCTGAGTAATAGCAAGGTCATATAAATACTATTATGAAATTATACTTTTAAACAAAGAAAAAATATTGTTCATTTATCACCATTCATGCTCACACACACACAAGATCAACTTGATATTCGGAGTACGCAATAGCATCACATATAGGGGTTTCACTACTACACATGGTACGGTGGCGGAAAAGGGTGGTGGTTCCATCCCCCGGGGCTAGGACCCTGTGGCTTGGAGGGATACAAGACCCCCTCATCGCCCAAGGCTGCCGGCGGTGGCTTGGAGGGATACAAGACCCCCTCATCGCCCAAGCCTGCCTGCGGTGGCAAAGGGTGATGGTCCGAGCCCCCAGGGTTAGGACCCTGTGGCTTAGAGGGATAGAAGACCCTCTCACCACCCAAACCTGCCGGCGGTGGTGAAGGGGGGTCAGAGCTCCCGTGGCTAGGACCAGAGGGCGGGATGCGCTGCCGTGGCTTGGAGGGATACACTGCTCCCACCGGCGAAAGGTGCGTCACCACCGTCATTGCCACAAGCATCAGCAATGCAAGCATCGAGCTAGAGTTTCTCCTCCAGCTCCAGGTGGCCATGTTGATCGATCTCCAACGTATACAGATGGATGATGACGGACTATCGAATCGATCAATCTGTAGAACATTACATTGAGTAGATATAGAAGGATTGGGCTATCTATAGAAACAAATTAATCTATACTTATCTTGCAAAAATATCATTATGTATGGATCCCATGTTTATCATCTAATTAACGAATGCCTCGATTGGGATTATTTAATCCAGTGATATTAATGGGTTTCTTCTTCTTTTTTTTCTTTTTGACCAACTAACAGGTTTCTTCTTTAGGTCCTAAAGCACACTATATAATCCATTGATATTTTATTTGCTAATCTTGGACCAAATGTAATCGAAACCATCGGTCATTTACAGCACGTTTGGCCAACCTGACCCTGGCTAAGTTTGAATTCCTACATGGGTCAAAAATCATACTGAATTGTAAGTTCGTAACGTAGCATCCAGCCTAGAACAAACATATCCATATATTAGAGTAAAATAGTAAATTGCACTTTGCTCCAGGTAAAACGTACATGGTTTCACTTTGCGCCGGGTTTAACGGATACTTTCACTTTACATTAGGGTGTATCAAAGTAAGTTTCATTTTGCACTGGATTAACATCAGGATGAGTCACTAAATGTATAGAATTTTCATGGACTTTTAAAATTCAGAATCAAATTTCGTGAAGCATGTCTTGAATATTATGAACTCTGCTATAAGTACTTGAAATTTCTTACAAAGCCCTTATTAAAGTTCTCAGCTAATTGATTTAATTAGTTGAGAGTTACAGATAGTCAATATTCAATCACAATGTACCACATCGGCGTTTGTAAGAATTCTTGTGTACATATTGAATCACAACTCTGGCACCGTTTTCTTACATGCCTGATGGGATTGTTGATTGAATAGTTGTTCAGTGATATGCATGGTTCTCCTACTGAAGTTTATGTGTACATCAGCCACAAGAAATTGGAATATTGAATCATCAAGCTGATGAAAAGGACCTTGCTCTTATCAATGAAAGAGTTTCCCGTGAGATGTTTGATGGAATCATCCGAGAGGTGGTTGAGGAAACTGGAGTGCCTGCTAATTCACTGGTAAACAGGCACACCTGTTCTCTTTCACTTTTATATAGATAAATACTGCACCAGCACATACACAATCCATCACCCTCTACTGTAAAGTTTATGGTTGATATAAGTGGCAGGGCATCATCAACTTAATTTTTATTCTAATTGTTTGTACGTAGAATGCACTATGCAAGGAATATTTATATGGATTTTTTGGGGCTAATTATCCATGTTTTATTTCACAGACAGAGCCAGTCTTTATTGGAGTCTCTCGCCGGGAGATGAATGTTAGGCCAACTGCATTCTTTTTTACAAAATGCAGCATCGATTCAAGTGGAGTGCATGAACTATATTCTACAGCTCAAGATGGCTATGAATCTACCAAGATGTATGCAGTCTCAGAAGTGAGTTTGGTTACATCTGCAGCACAATTTGATCACCACCTGGCTTTAGGACCCCCTCTAACCACCAATATTATGTTTGAGTCACAGGAAGAATTACGAGGAATGACCAAACGAATGCCTGGCTGCCACTGTGGTGGCTTTGCTCTCTATAAACTGATGAGGAATGCTGCCAAAAAATTGTGAAGACAACAAAAGTTATGTAAGTGTTCCTTGTTAACAGACATGGTGTTGCAAAGCTGTAGAGACTGAAAATCATGGCCCATATGATCCTTTTTTAACCATGCCCCGTTGACAATCATCATTTTCCACTGCTTAATTTAGATTACCGCAGCCATTCTTTAACGGCCTATTTGGTCTTTCTTCTGCAGATCCGTTTCTTCTCTAACAACACAAAATAAACAGAGAGAGATTGGTGTCACAAGAAAACAATAGTTATTACTGATGTTCTCTGGAGCATATGCATTTTTTCCCTCTTCGTTGTTGAGAGAGAGAGAGAGAGCGAGAGAGAGAGAGAGAGAGATTGGTGCCACAATTCACAAGACAACAATAGTTACTGATGATCTCTGGAGCAGATGCATTTTCTTTCCCTCTTCGTTGTTGCAGAGAGTTTTCAGGAGTTCAAGCAAGGGAGGAAATAAGAGCATAGAGCTTATTTACATTCTCACTTTGTTGCTTGGAAATTATCTTGTAATTGAGATCAAATCATCGCCAGTCGTGGCTGTGATTTCTAATCAAAATATTTCAGTTTCAGCTTTCGTTTGCAAATATGAGTTTCAGTTGGGCATTCACCTCTGTTTGAGCTAGTTGTTCTCTGCAGTGTGCCACTCAGAGAAGAACACATACGCCCTCGATAAACGGAGACGTAATTCAAGGTGACACGCCTTCATTTCCTGCCATGAATTGAAACGGGGTTGAAGGCAGCGTCCCTCGACCCGGGAACACGGGGTTATTTTCGTCCCTGCCTTGTAAAAACCTCTCAAAAGTAGCATACTGCGTTCCTTGACCCAAATGACCCAGGAACTTTGTGACTATGGGCAGGAATACGTCGGTACATAAATGCTATCATCTAGGGCAATAGCCCATTGTCGTTATCTTGTCTTCTCTCCTAACTACCCACTAGTGAATTTATGCCTATGCTATTTTAAAAGACCGTAGCGGTGACGATGACTTGTTCAAAATGAGGAGCTGAGATGACATCCTTGTTGGCAGAATCAGTTGGATATACACGTTCGGCTATTCACGTCCTTGAAACGATTGCACCGGTTCTACCACCGTCCCCTGTCTCTTTTGCCATCCTACCCTTACCAATCTGGATCTTTACCATGCCAATAGTCACGAACTAAGTAACCTAGGTGTGAAGAAATCTTAATCACCTGATGAATAGCAAACTCGTAATAAATATTAATATGGAACAATAGCAAGGGGGAAAAAGAACAATGTATTGTTTATTTATCAACATTTGATGTCTGCATACATAAGATAAGCCTTAGATTCTGAGTACGCGATAACATCACATACAGGGGTTTTAATGCATCAGGTAGTACGACGGTGGTAGAGGGTGGTGGTCGGTGCCCCCATGGCTAGGACCCTGTGGTTTGGAGGGATAAAAGACCCCCTCATCACCCAAGCTTGCTGGTGGTGGTGAAGGACGATCAAAGCTCCCGCGGCTAGGCGGCAAAGGGTGGTGATCGGTGCCCCCGTGGCTAGGACCCTGTGGCTTGGAGAGATAAAAGATCTCCTTATCGCCCAAGCTTGCTGGTGGTGGCGAAGGACGATCGAATCTCCCGTGGCTGGGCGGTAGAGGGTGGCCGTCGGTACCTCCATGGCTGGGACCTTGTGGCTTGGAGGGATAAAAGACCTCATCATCCCCTATTGTTGGTGGTGGTGAAGGGTGGTCGAAGTTCCCGTGGCTTGGCGGCAAAGGGTGATGGTCGGTGCCCCCGTGGTTAGGACCTTGTGGCTTGGAGGGATAAAAGATCCCCTTATTGCCCAAGCCTGTCGATGGTGGCGAAGGATGGTCGAAGCTTCCATGGCTTGGCGGCAAAGGGTGATGGTCGGTACCCCCGTGGCTAGGACCTTGTGGCTTGGAGGTATAAAAGATTTTCTCATTGCCCAAGCTTGCTGGTGGTGGCGAAGGACGATCGAAGCTCCCGTGACTGGGCGGTAGAGGGTGGCCGTCGGTACCTCCATGGCTAGGACCCTGTGGCTTGGAGGAATAAAAGACCTCATCATTCCCTGTTGTCGGTGGTGGTGAAGGGTGGTCGAAGCTCCTGTGGCTTGGCGGCAAAGGGTGATGGTCGGTGCCCCCGTGGCTAGGACCTTGTGGCTTGGAGGGATAAAAGATCCCCTTATTGCCCAAGCCTACCGGTGGTGGCGAAGGATGGTCGAAGCTCCCATGGTTTGGCGGCAAAGGGTGATGGTCGGTACCCCCGTGGCTAGGACCTTGTGGCTTGGAGGTATAAAAGATTTCCTCATTGCCCAAGCCTGTCGGTGGTGGCGAAGGATGGTCGAAGCTCCCGTGGCTTGACGGCAAAGGGTGGTGGTCGGTGCCCCCGTGGCTAGAACCTCGTGGTTTTGAGGGATAAAAGATCCCCTCATCAACCAAGCCTACCGGTGGTGGTGAAGGATGGTCGAAGCTTCCATGACTTGGCGACAAAGGGTGGTGGTCGGTGTCACCATGGCTAGGACCTTGTGGCTTGGAGGGATAAATAACCCCCTCATCGCCCAAGCCTGCCGGTGGCGGCGAAGGACGGTCAGAGCTCCCATGGCTGGGACCAGAGGGCGGGACACGCCCTCGTGGTTTGGAAGGATATGCTGCCACCACCGACGGAAGTACCGATGCCACCGTCAACGCTAGAAGCATAAGCAGCGCAAGCGCTGAGCTAGCTTTACTCTTCCAACTCCAAGTGGCCATGTTGATCGATCTCGAATGTATACTGATGGATGATGATGATGAACGATGAAATCATTCTATTTATAGCCCATCACATTGAGTAGAAGTAGAAGGATAAGGCTATGTATAGAAACAAATTAATATGTACTTATGTTGCACATCGATAGTTTAATCGATGGATCTTATCATCTAATCAATGCATGCCTCAATTGGGATTGTTTAATCAAGTAATATTAATGAGTTTCTTCTTTAGGACCTGGATCACACACTTCTAATCAAAAAGTATCTTCAGTTTCAGTTTTTTGCTCGCAAGCATGAGTTTTAGTTGGGCATTCGCTATGTATAGAAACAAATTAATCTGTACTTATGTTGAACACATATACTTTAATGTATGGATCTTATCATCTAATCAATGCATGCCTCTATTGGGATTATTTAATCAAGTAATATTAACGAGTTTCTTCTTTAGGACCCTGATCGCACACTTCTAATCAAAAGTATTTTCAGTTTCAGTTTTTTGCTCACAAGCATGAGTTTCAGTTGGGCATTCACCTATCAGGTTAGCATAGTTCTGCAGTGCACCACTAAGAGAAAATCAAAATACGCCTTCGTTCAACGGAAACGTAATTATAAGAGAAATAGAAATACGTCTTCGTTCAATAGAAACGTAATTGAAGGTAATACGCCTTCATATGAGGAAAACGTAGGCATGGAAAGGCCACCATATAGGGCCCATGTGTCAGCGATAACCCCTCGTCTCTTCTCCCATCTTCCAGACTCTCCACAAGTGTATCGTGGAAAAAACTCGTCGATCTCTCCTTCTCCAAAAAAAAAAAAAAATCGTTCGATCTCGCCCTCGCCGCGGCAACCGTCCGTCTCCGCCGCCGCTCATCGCCGGCGGCGGAATCACACCAAGGAGAGTGGCGTAGGGGGATAAGGAGAGATGGACGCGGAGCTGCTGGAGCTGCAGCGGCAGCTGGAGGCGGCGCAGAGCGCGAGGTCGAGCGTGCGGCTGTCGGAGCGGAACGTGGTGGAGCTGGTGCAGAAGCTGCAGGAGCGCGGGGTCATCGACTTCGAGCTCCTCCACACCTCCTCCGGCAAGGAGTACATCACATCCGTACGCACGCACGCACGCCTTCACCTCACATCCGTCGCCGCATCTCTCTATCTAATTGTTATTTCCCCAATTTCTCAATCCCCATGATGAGATTTAGTTGTAAAATATTGCCGACTCATATACGGTGGTGTGTGTAGATTGTTCTGGATTCGGGGAATGTGTGGTATTGACTAAATGCTGGACTTGGCGTAGAAATTTATGGGCGTTTGGTGATTGGGATAGTCGAGATGTCGAATCTAAACATTGGACGATGCTGAGTTTCCTCCATTTTTCGTAGGTTTTATTGTATTAGCTACTGAACTGAAATATAGACAGATGATTTTAGGATAATTCGGTTTAAAGGATGCTGACCATTAGGTTATCTTATGGGATGTTTCACTTCGAAGCAGGGAAAATCATGTACATTTTGTTGGATGGAATTGGCGTTCTTGAATTGGATACTGGTTTTGTTCTATCTATATTTTGTGAGAGCTCTATAAATTGGTTTTAGTATTTAGAGATTCTGATCCACTTGTACATTTTGATGTCTGTACAAATTGAAGACATTAGGTGGAATTTTATCTATTGATTATTATACATATTGATCTTAAGCAGTTCATAACATTTGCTTAACTGAGAACTCACTATTCTTAGCTTATTATTGCTCAACTTGGTGTGTCAGGACCATCTGAAGCATGAGATCAAGATGGAGATCAAGAAACGTGGCCGTGCATCACTAGTAGATTTGTCAGATATACTGGGGGTGGACCTCTACCATATTGAGAGACAGTCACAGAAGGTTGTTGCAGATGATCCGTCTCTTATGCTGATCAATGGAGAGATCATGTCGCAGTCTTACTGGGACACTGTGACAGAAGAGATAAATGAGAAGTTGCAGGAGCGCAGTCAGATTGCCTTGGCTGAGATTGCTGCCCAGTTGCATATTGGATCAGAGCTGGTTGTCAATATCATTGAGCCTCGGCTTGGAACTATTGTAAGTCTGTAGTTTACCCTTTTAATGGTTTTTATTCCAACGGTGTTCTCTGCTGAACTATGCTTAAACTTCGATAATATAGATGCAATATGTCATGTCAAACATCATAGAGATAGGTGGTTAGCTGGTCCTAGTAATTCAGCTATTAATCGAAGCGAACATTTTTAGACACTAGTATATGAGCTATTGAGCTTTCTTTTTCTGCTTCTGTTGCTTCAGCTCAAAATTATTGACACGGTTTTTCTGTAATTTCTGGTACACGAGTCACTCTTTCTAATCTATTGCGTGGTTGTTCTTGTGCCATTTTTTAAAATTGCCATTTTCCAAACTACTCCTTTCTTTTTTATTGTTTCTACCTTTCCCTAGAGTATTGATACTTCATCTGTTGAAAGTCAAAAAGTATGTTATGAAGTGTGTTTAATACTTTTTAAATAGAACTACAAAATCATGCAATAGACCATACCTACAGTCAATATGGACAGACCCTTCCTACTATACCATGGCATCTTCAGTTCTCATTCAAGCAAAATGATACTATTTTGATTAGAAAATTCTTCTTCCAGGTTAAAGGAAGGCTTGAAGGTGGCCAGCTATACACCCCAGCATATGTCTCAAGAATTACTGCCATGGTCCGTGGTGCTGCTAGGGGTATAACAGTTCCAACAAATCTGCCATCTGTTTGGAACACCTTGCAGCTGCAGCTCCAAGAAATGCATGGTGCTAGTGGAGTTTCTGTGGAAGGTTCATTCTTCCAGTCCATTTTCAATGGCTTACTGAAAGAAGGCGCTGTTCTTGGATCAGTCCGTGCAGGAGTACAATGGACACCAGCTGTAAGTCCCCAATTGTTTAGTTTGTATTCTTAACTCTTAAGCTATTTTTAACATTGTGGCGGTTTTCTTCTCTGTTAGGTTTTTGCACATGCTCAAAAGGAGAGTGTTGATGCCTTCTTTTCACAGGTTAAGAAATCTCTAACTTATGTTTTAGTTCCTACCATTTATAATATGTTAGAAGCTAAGTATGAGTAGCAGCACAACTAGACCATGTATTTTATCTGGGCAAGATCACAACCTTGCATGGGTATTTCATATATAACCACTGGGCGTATTCTTCCATGCATGTGCTCATGCACAAGCTGCTGAACAGCTTTACACCTTTCGCATATGTTATGACTCCCATTAAATCTCTAGATCTGATATTTAGCAAGGATATTAAATTCTTATACATATGCTAAAGTATGATCCTTGCGTTCCTAAATATATGCATTTCTAGCTAGTACATGGATGGAGGGATGTCCAGGCACATAGCCAGAATTGCTTATATTTAGGAACGGAGGGTGTAGTTAAGCATTATCTCCTCCTATTTGCAACTCAATATTTTCTTTCAGAACTCTTATATTGGATACGAAGTACTTCAGAAACTTGCGATTCCTCAGCCTAAACAGTACTTGGAGGTAATGGAAGCTGTTGATGTTCCTCTTCTGTTCAAATTATCTGTATGCTTATATTAACAATAGTACTCTCTTCTACAGACCAGATATCCAGATGGTATTGCACTGGAAGCTGTCTTTGTTCATCCTTCTGTTGTTGATATGCTAGATGCTGCCGTGGGTGATGCAATTGAGAATGGACAATGGTATTGTTATTTGTTAAATTTCATGTCTCCCTCAAGGTTAACTGTGATTTGTCAATGTTATCTGCTATGAGCTCCTAACTGATGTATAAAAAAGAAAATGTGATCTTCTGAATTAATTTCTTCCCCCCTGGGTACATGCCTTGAACTTTGGAATTATTCAAAGAGTTTATGATATAACATGAGAAGAGGAAAGAGAGTAAGCTAATCAAGCTATAAACAATATATAGAGATAGATTAACAACTAACTTCAGTCCACACTTAGCAGAAAATCATTTACACAGCTGAGATTTGACTGAGAGCCCTAAACTTTATTTAGAAGTGTCAACATGTTTCTCTGCAGCCTTTCCTAATTGATTGTTAGGAATAATCTGTTTTGCTGCTGTGTTCAGGACCTCTCTTGTTGCCTATCTTTGATGTGTTCTATATTCCTTCAGGATCGATGCTCTTTCAGTCCTTCCATCGTATATTACTGGCCCTGACGCAACCAAGATATTGTCTCTCTGTCCATCTTTGCAGAAAGCAGTCAAGGTTGTTGTCTTTAAAGTAGTTCGACTTTGATGATTTTTCACGGCCACTCATTAAAATATTTGTTTGCAGTCTTCTAAAGCAGTGGTGTTTGGAGAATCATGTGTCTTCAGTAATGCATTTATCAAGGTGAATTCCCAAGTCCTGCTTCATGGATTTGTCAAAATCTTTGATGCATTCATATCCTTTTTTTTATGTCCTGTTGTATATTCCAAATGTGTAATATTATGTTGTTTGAACCATATTAGGGTATTTTTGACCTACTTGAGAAAGAGATGGACTCATTTGGTATTAAACATAGTGCTGGACAAGGAAAGCCCTTGAATGTGATTCCAAGCAGTGAACATAAGATAGGATCTGGCCAATTCTCCGAGTCAAAAGATCTTGGTGATAATGATACCAGCAGTACAGGTGCTTCATCTGATAGAGGGCCAAAGAAGAAAAGAGGGAAGGGGTCGGGTTCTGCCAAAGGTGTTACACTCGAAAAGGATGATGACTATGAAGAAAGCATTCCTGTTAAGGGCAAGAAAGCTCATAGGAAAAACAAGGATGCTGGTTCTTCAGGTGATGCAAAACATGGTGGTAAAAAAGCATCAGAGAAAACAAAAGAGGAGAATACGAACATCTTTCCAGATGAACTGATAGAACAAAAGGTTTTGACTGTTGCTCCGGAGTTAGAAGAGCTGGGAGGTCAGGAAGTTAGAATAGCATTGACATAACTGTTTCTACTGTGATTAAAATTTTAATTCTAGAACTCTTAAACTGTTCTCAGGTTCAGACGACTTAAATGGACCACTTAAGTTACTGTCTTCATACCTTAGGCCAATGCTTATGGACTCGTGGATGAAGAAAAGGAACACTATGTTGTCGGAAAATGCTGAAAGGAGGCGGCGCTTGCTTGATAATCTGCAAAAACAACTAGATGAGGTAATATGCTTTTGACCTCCATCCCATATGTTTTGTGTGTGTGTGTGTGTGTTCTGCACCTTTCTAGGTATATTTTTTTTAATGTTTCTCTATCTTCCTTTGAACCTGTGATCTTGCTTTACATGAACCTTACGTGTTTCATCTATTAAAATGTGTCCCTTCATATTTTTGCCCTTCAATATTCTGTATGAGAGGCTTATTCCAATATTATTTTACTTATTCTCTGTTTGCTGTCATCAGGCCGTCCTGGATATGCAACTCTATGAAAAATCTTTGGATGTATTTGAGGATGATCCTGCTACCTCTGTAAGCTGCTTAAGCATTATCTTCACCCATGTCACCCAAAACAAAATTACTCTATCCATTCTCAAATATATGTCGTTTTAGAATGTGTGTAGTCAAACCTTGAAATCTTAAATGATTGATTAATTAAAAAAATTGAATTTTACATGAGAAAATGATATTGTTAGATTTGTTATAAAAAACACTTTCTCATGATTATACATTTAATAGTTTCTTAAACACAATTAGAAAAGGTAGCAATGAAACATGTACATTGGAGACTGTGTGTCGATGTCCAAAACGATATCTTTTTGAGAACGGAGGTAGTAGTAGTTTATAATAATTATGGTTCTTATATCTTCTTTCTTGTTTCCAGGCCATCCTACACAAGCATCTACTAAGGACTATGGGTGCTCCTGTAGTTGATAAAATTTTGCTTGCACTGGTAATTTCGTGCTCCTGTAGTCATGGCTGTCTACAAGTACATAATTTTGACGATATTCTTTTTTGTACTCTGTGTTCCAGTTTTTTCAACTTTGCTTTTGCACTTGTTAGTCATATAGATCACTTGAGATGAACAACAATCTTGTCAATAATATCCAGCACTAACAGTTTCCTCTGTGCGCTTCTTGTGCTATTTACCGTTTGAAGAATATCAAATTGTTACTGTCTTGACCATTGTACATACTTTGCACTAAACCACTGATAGGTTAAGGACAACAAACTGAAGAATGGCATGGAGGTTGAAGACAGTGAAGAAAATGTTCAATTGAGCACTGCTGACCGCTCTTCTCTGGTATCCACCCTTCTTTCCGTCCTCGTACTATGCCATGTTTCGCGCACCAACAATGAGTTATGATTGCATTTAGTCTAACTTTCTGTGCTTGCTGTGTGTTGAATTGGGGAAAAAAATACTTCAGGCAAAGGATCTTCCTGGGTCATTGTCAGTGAAGGCTCAAGCTTTAATTGAAGCACTGGAGGGAAAGGTTTGAACTCTTTATTTCATTTTCTTTATATTATGCTAGCACCAAACAATTTAACAGAAAGCAACGCACACCAAAAAAAAGTGTGGGGAAAAAAGAAGTGCGAGAATATGGGCTATGAGTGGCTATTGAATACTCCTAATTAACAATGAAGCAACACATGCTTCAGAAATGAATCTAGTATTATCAAAAAGTTCTCCCTGAATTTTCTGCATTATGGCGCTCAAAGGCATTTCTTAGTCAAACTATGGCTTTACTCTTTACAAAATGGCTCAGATAGCCAGATATGAGATCGTGAATGCAAGAAGAATGTTGTATTGTTCATATTGAATATACTACAATAGTGCAATATTCTAAGTTTGCATTCGTCATAAAAATGGCCGTACTCCTTAGCACATGTCTGCCCACTGCAGTGAGTTCATTGTTGTCTCGAGTATCAATTATAACAATCAATTGCTAATTTTGGGAAATTAAACAAAGTATGTTTAGCATCAAATGAAATTGAATTTTAATCCATCCTAACCTTTTTCCTTCTAATGCATTGCAGCGGTTTGATTCATTTATGGATACTTTAAGAGATACGGCAGAGGAAAGGTATTTAATCCTTGAGACTGCAACTTCTTCCCACAATTTCTGGACTATCAAAATGCTTATCCTCTTTTTTGTGATTGCAGTGGCTTGTTATTTAAGAAGCTTGATAAAAGATTAGAGAGATCAATGCTGCATTCATACCGCAAGGTATGTTCGTTAGGGTATCTTTGTGTACCACATTGTCTGATGTTTGAATAGTTAAACTTGTTGGGTGTTAATATATGCGGAAAAGATAATGATCAATATAGTGCCATAGTGGCATAGTATAATAGTACAGTGTGCGAAGTATATACTGTGTTTTGCCTGATATGTATCGTTACATCTGAATCTGTATTACTATTATCTGACACCCCAACTTCTTTATATGAAACGAAGGACTTGACGGCACAAGTTTCTTCAGAGAATGATCCAGTTTCATTCCTCCCAAAAGTTGTTGCTCTGCTTTTTCTTCAGGTTTGTTTGATTGTGTTTCCTCTTTTATTTTTCCATTCTTCATTCAATATTTTTGTATTGGCCTGCAAAAACGTTCAATATTTTTGTATTGGCAGGCGTACAACAAAGCTCTTCAGGCACCTGGAAGGGCGGTTGGTGCTGTTATCGCACTACTGAAGGTAATTATCTGTTTTTTATTTGTTTAAGATACAGTCGATGCAGTTGAAGCAGTATATGCTCTTCTTTTTTCAGGATAAGATACCTGCTCCAACGTACAAGGTTTTGGCCGACTATCACAGCACTACCGTGAAAGTTCTAGCACTACAAGCTGCTGCTACTGAGGATGTAAGTCCACTTAAACCATTTCAAACATGTCTATTTATGACTGACAATGGTTTCCTATTAAAGAGGGATTGGATGCAAAATTAGAAGTCATGAACTAAAGGGTTGTCGCCGCTTGCTTTCATAGACTAACTTGTGTCGTTTCCATGCAGGAGCAAGATTGCACAACTGATCGAATGCTAGAGAGGAAGGAAGATCTGGAAGAGAGGCTGATGCCAGAATTGAAATCCCTGGTCCTGGGTACAACAAGCAAAGAATGAGCAGCAAGACTATGTTATGTGCATTCTGATACTGGCCTGATGGGCTATGTCTGTGTACATACACAGTTCTTTTTTGCCCTTTCGTAGAGTAAAACAAGAGCTGAGAGCCTGAGAAGATGGTCTTCTCTATAGGAAAAAAATAGAGAAAAGAATCCATGTCCGTAATGCTGTGTACTGTGTACACCATCAATTCAGGAGCTCATGTGAACATCATCTGATTGACCTCAGTCTCATGTACTGTAGTGCATATGCTAGTTAAGTGGCCGAAGGCATCGGTGACTTCATACTTGAGTCTTGAACTTGAGGTTACTCAGGGGGTGTTCAGTTCTGCAAAAAAAGGAACTAGAGAGTGCATGTGCAGAAAGTTTGTGGCAACTGATAAACTTTGGGTTTCAAAGTACCGGCGGTCCAAAACATACTTTTTTTTTTGAAAAAAAAAACACTTGATATTGGCATCCCGGGCTCCCCTAACAAAGGTGAATTGGGTTGGTATCCTAAACTGCCAATTAACCTCCCTAAAAAATCAACATGTCCAAATCGATTGGTTAGTATAGTAGTAGCTATCAGCTTGCTAAACGAGTACTATCAGTCAGGCAGGTAATTATGAGTAGCGTACCTAGACTATACCTCGAGTTTCATTCGTATCCTTCAATGTACCGACTTTTCTACAACTACGCATAAATTTTAATGTTATACTCCGTATTTGGCTTGTCTGCAACTGCAATCTAATTGTTTGTTTTGCTTCCTCCGTATTTACCATGTCTCCGTACTAATTGAATGCCTTCATCTCAACTCTTTTCAGTATGTAGTAGTACAACTCTGTAAATGAGCCAGTGTAGAACTGTAGATACCATGATCTAGGACCATTTCTGTGGCAAAATTGACACCTAATAAACTTTCTGAAGCTAAAAAAAAGAAAAGAAGAAAGTTCAGGAAATGGGAAAAAAAATTCCGTTGCCGGGACTCGAACCCGGGTCTCTCGGGTGAGAGCCGAGTATCCTAACCAGCTAGACTACAACGGATGCTGCTAGGTTGCGTCATTTCCCATTATAGATTTTGCGAAAAACGACACAATCTTGTTGATTTGGTGTAGTGTGAGCACCAGCAGACAGATTCTGCTGCTCCAACAAGTTACTCCTACATGATAATTGTATTGGACACAACCAAATATAACCTCTTTTGATCAGCGTCTTCGTTTTGCTTTGATTTGGCCAGGATCGTCAGTTTGTCACCACTCACCAACATGGATGCATCATGCAGGGCATGCATGTGCTGTTCCCTACTATACTTACAAATAAATTCAGGAATTGGACAAGTCAGCAATGTAAAATATGCTACAATCCTCCAAGAAAACTCTAATGTGTTCTCTTATTAATTTACAGGGGCAGTACCATCTGCAGGGCCAATTATACAAGACAAGATTAAAAGCTCTCCACCAAACCACTGAACGACTGAAGTAGCCCATATTATGGAATGCTCACACAAATATTATGATTATTAAAGCCCATTCCAACTTGACCCAAACTGGCCAGCTAGCTGCAGTACTACTGCCTAGTGTAGGACACTAGTTAACCACTGGCAATTTCAAGTTGATGTACTGCAAGATTACTGAAGTTTAATGACCTGGTACTCAAGCATGTCCTACTCCTAATTAAGCATGCCATACTGTACAGTACAGAGGACCAGGTACTTGGAGTATTTGCTAAGCTAGATATAGGTAAGCAGAGAGCCAGGTGATCTTGCTTTTCTTGTACATGCATGTGTGTGGTCTGATAGCCTCACTCTCTTTTTTCTTTGCGGCAGAGAGAATTAAGCATGGGCAAGAACGCAGAACAGATATTACAATTAGCTATCTAATTCTTCTTATTATTGATGTATATATCGTGTCAAACCAATTAAACCAAATCACAGGCAAAAGGCCGGGATTTTCCAATTATCAAAAAGAAAAAAAGCAAATGACCCGAATCACAGATGCAGCCATTCATGGTGGTGCATATATTTAATTTCATCTTAATTCATTGAAAAAGGTGGCTTCTTTGCAAGCATACAAATGCATTTCAACTGATTCTTGGCATGACTGCTACTTGAAGCTACTAGCATTGATGTTAAAACAGCAAAAGCATCAGGCAGTGGGGTACATGCATGCATATGCTGCTTCAGTTAAAGTAAACACAGTTAAACAGGTTCGTTGGAGCGAGAAAATTTCAAGCAAGATTGGCGGGCAACAAACCACATGCTCCGATGGTGGCATCGGCATGTGTGGCTGTGGCATCTTGCGCTATCATTTTTTGATGAAGATGTCCTATCAGAAAGTTCAATGGCAGGTGCAGCTCTGAACAAATCTCAGAATCAGGACTTCTGTACAATTCAGTGATGACCAGTACTAATAGCAGTAAAGTGGCAAAAGAATAATCAATCTTTTTTCACTTCGAATAAAATGCATTAAGGCATGTTAAAGTGTCATTAGAAATGAATCTAAAAGTACTTTACAAACTAAACATGCATCACCTACGGACAAATTTGCTGTCATGAGCTTTAATCACAAAACTTCATGCAATGCCGAGAGAAAAATGCCAAAGGTTTCACGAGCTAAGCCTGGTGGCTTTTGTTGTCATCATGACTGCATGACCTACCAAACTGTTGATCATCGCGCGCATACATGTAACTGCCATCTGCATTTGATTTCCTCCAACCAAATCCAAGAAATTTATTAAGAGAAGCATACATATAGTAGTTAGATTGATAAAGGAGCAGAAAATTGAATTAAAGGTGGCGGGGGGAAAAAATTTCAGAACTGGAGACAGTTAGAGCTGGTGAGCAACTACTGCTAGCACAGAGCAAAGTACAGCTGCTCCAATTTGGCAAAACCTTCCCCCTATATATTTCTCTCTGTTTTCTTTTCTCACTTTTATCTCAGTTTGTTGGGATGGTTCTGATGTTGGTACTCACATCACATTGTCTTTTTTTTCCCTAGTAAACATCGAAATTGAAACAGGTCCATCTATGATACGTACGTGTGGGTCCAAACTACCAAGTTTTTTTTTTTTGGGAAAACATAAATACGGTGTTATCTACTACTCCCTTTGTTTTATAATGCAAGACATTTTGATTATTTGCTTGTAACGTCTGGCTATTCGTCTTATTTAAAAAATTATGAAAGTATCATTTATTTTGTTTATGGCTTACTTTATTATCAAAAGTACCTTAAATATGACTTATCCTTTTTTATATTTATAGTAGATTTTTGAATAAAACAAATGGTCAAATATTATAAGAAAAAGTCAAAACATCTTATAGTACGAAACGAATGGAGTATTATCTCAAAAATTTCAACTTCAAATATAACAAGTGTAAACATAACAAAACCACCCAAGTTTAAGTCCTCGTTAAGGCAAATTTGGGGTCACCTAATTCCTCCTAGGTCGGTCGAGTAAAGAGAAAAAAAATAAAAAAGAGCAAAATGGAGCAGTTTTAATAATCCTAGGGGTAAAGCAAGAGAAAAGAGTTCATCATGTTGAAAAGTGATACGAGGAAATAGTTTAGGAATTGAAATTTTCCTCAACAAATAATAGAGTTATTATAGTGAGAAACAAATATATATATATAACATTAGAACACTAGTGTTATAGAGGCCGGATTTCTATCCGTTATCTAAAAACATAGCAGCAGTAGAGCTATTCAGCACTGGATGGAGTAAACTAAAACCACTGGATGCTCTAACACTGACAAGAAGATTTCGGAAGAAAACAGACTTGCACTAGCTTTTGCAGCTCAAGACAAGAACTTCACTGAGAAATGAGAATACTTGGCATTTTCACCGACCAACAACTGAAGATAAAGTGGGCATCTAACATGAATATGTGAAAGTAAACTTAAAAGTGTGACAGTGCAATATATACATATGAAATTAATGAGAGAGTGTCACATGGTGAAGGGACCAATTTAGCATCATGGCATGAGTGTACATACAGTTAGGACAAGGCATAACAGGACAGGAAGATTGCAGAGAATGCAAACCTCACATGGCTGTCACCTGCTGCTAGGTTTCTATCATACCATGGCTAGCTCATGTGCAGCTCCAAGGCACAAAAAGAACTCTAACCTGGCTGGATTTTTCAGTGATTCAGATATTTTATATGCAATGGATGCATGCTGAAATGCCCAATCCATACTCAGGAATGAGATTAATGCAAGTGAGGGGGACTGTTCAGAGGTTAATTAAATTAGTACATCAACTTGTAATTTGAGCTACTGGTTAATTAATATATTATCACAAAGTTCAGAACTGTCTTGCATATTTGGCACCCTATCCAAGACTCGGCATTTCACTTGGGAGATTGGGCATATCAAGGTTTGGTTCATTCAAGAATCAAGAGCGGGAGATTATCCCAACATCAATTTTTTATTAAAGAATCATCACTAGTTTTTTTTTCAGGGTGCAATAGTGTTTTTGAATGGTAGGTTTCCAAATTTCAATCTTGAATGAGACATGGTACCATAATCCATTTATTTTACCATCCATTGTTATCAAAAGCGATTTCAGAGATAGGCTCTTTTCACTATCCACCATGGACACCTCAACTAAATAATTCTGAAATACATATATATGATTGATTGACCTTCTCTTTAAAATGAGCAAATTATACGGGTGAGATATTTGAAAAGCTATAAATATTCCGATGTCTTCCATATGTTTACATTTCAAACCAGTTAGCCACCGACATATCTAAGAGAAGCCTGTCTTATTCTGAGTTCGTTTTTACCATTTCAGTTAAGGAGGATGTTTGAGGAGTAATTTTTTCAAGAGAACGAGAGTTTTAAATTGTACAGTGTCACTGTAAATGTTTGCTTATTTACTGAACTGAATAGTATAAAATTCATCAAACCATTAAATCAATCTTATGAAAGATTCAGTTATGAGAGAGGTTGTGGCCATTTGTTGTTGGTCAAATGCATCAAACCGGTCAAAAGTGAGGCTGAGAGTCGGTTCAGTATTAATCTAGTGTATAGAATAATAAAATACAAAAAGTATGTACAGTTGGATAGATCTCTTTAGCGTACTAATCACAGTAATCACATCCAATCAAGGCCAACCAAAAGGAATAAGAATATAATACTCTTACTTACAACCAAATGAGACAATTATTGATAAGCTGACCAACCTCCGAGTTACTGATTCCTCACTCCAAAAATATAAACATTTGGAGATTAGATGTGAGTGATGATTCTAATACAATGAATTTACACTGACAGTTTTGGACAGAGGGAGTACTAAAATCAGACAAGTATTTTACAGAGAGACCACCAAATTCAAAATCTAACCAAAATATGAGTAAAGCATTAGTAACTGTTTAAATTTGTCAACATCTCCCTTGATAACTGGAGGCAGTTGTCACAAACTATTAAAGTTCATGCACAAAAGAAAACGAATAGAGAAGACAAAAAAAATTCTTTAATGTAGCACTCCTCTTTAAGTTAAACACTTTAACCCCCGCCAAAAAAAAAAAGTTAAACACTTTAACAGTAGACTCAACAGTTTCTGAAAAAGAATTAAAAGTGCATTGCAGCAGCAGTAAAACTGGCATTACTACCTGCAAATTAGTATAGTAACTCAAACTTTCCTCCCTCGTAATTAAACATGGCAAAAAGGAAAAGTTAGAAAGAAGAAGAGAGAAGAGAGAGAGAGAGAGAGAGAGAGAGAGAGAGAGATGAGAGACCATTGATAGAGACCACGAGCTGCTCTCGAAGAAGTCACCAGTCGCCACCCTGCTCCTCCGGGGGGACCTGCTTCTCCTCCTTTGCTGCTCCCTGACCCTGGATCTCGCCATTGCCATTGCCACTGCTCCCTACCTACTGCGCTTGCTCCTAGCTCCGAACCTTTTTGGATCGCAGTGACTTGTTGTGGACGCTGTGAGTGCCGCTCTGTTCTTCGATTTGCGTCTGTTCTTGCTTTTCTTGCTGTTCTGGTGCTGGGTGGAGGCGATTTGTGTTATCTCCAGCGAGAAAGATCCTTTTTTTTTTTTTCAGTTTCTGCAACTCTTGTGCCTTCGGAATTTTTTTTCCGTTGTATTCTTCGTCAGTTCAGTTCATGGTTCCTGTGAGGTTTTTGCGGAACAAGATCTCGTTTTGATAGCTACTAATTGGGTGGCTGCAGAAGGTAATAATCCGTAAATGCGATTGTTGTGATATTTCTCCGATCTTGTTTTGATTGTTTGAATAATTTCTTGCCGTCCCCGTCTATGTGATTGTTTTGCTTACCGTTTCAATGGAATAGGGATGATAAAGATCTCGTTTTGATATGTGAAAACAGCTGCCAGTCCTACCTTAATTCGCTCTTAATAAAGATCCGGTCGCGATTCCTTCGAGATTTGCAGCTGTTTCTCCCTTGTCCTTGCCCTGTTGTCTCTTTCTGCATTTGCTCTGCCGGCGTTTTGGCTCTTCTTGCCAACTCTGATCTGGCCAAATTTGACTCCTGCTGTCACATTCAGTTATAAAGCCAGTGGTTGGGTTTTTTTTTCCATTTCAATTATTTGAGGACTTCGAATCTGCATTTCAAGAATCGGTGTTCTTCCTTTGCAGAATTGGGTGCTGGATAGAGAGGCTAGAGCTTGTATTGTTCAGAGAATCAGAGATTGAAGATGGATAAGAGGAGTGGCCTTACCTCACCATCACCAAAGTCTGTTGAGAAATCCGGCAGAGACCTGAGATCCGGTGGCGACGCCAATGGCGGCACAAACACTAACAGTAACAGCATTCCCAAAGGTGATAAGGAGAAGGGAGTCAATGTGCAGGTCATCCTTAGATGCAGGTGGAGAGAGCTCTGCAGTTCTAGTTCAGAAATTCTGGTAATTTTTTATTTTTTATTTTGGTTCTCACAATGTGCATTTTGATACACTCAGGCCCATGAGTGATGAAGAGACAAAATCGAATACTCCGATAGTGATATCATGCAATGAGCGCCGCCGTGAGGTTGCCGCAACACAAATTATTGCCAATAAGCAGATTGATCGGACCTTTGCATTTGACAAGGTATTGGATCATCTTTGACAGTTACTCTGTTATGCCACTTTCCCAGTTGTGACTTTCTGTGGTCACTTGCCTTGCATTTTGCATTTTTCTTGTTATTGTGTTGACTTCATGAATGCTAGTTTTGGCTTATATTTGGTGAACTGGTCATTTTGAGCAGGTGTTTGGCCCATCATCAAAGCAGAAGGATTTGTTCGAGCAATCTATCTCACCAATAGTAAATGAGGTACTTGAGGGCTATAATTGCACAATTTTTGCTTATGGGCAAACTGGTACTGGGAAAACCTATACAATGGAGGGAGGTGGAACTAGAAAGTCCAAGGTAAACAATTTTGTACTTGAGAACATTTAAAGCGTACTTTCAGTCTGTACTGCATGTTCTTTACTATATTGACTGGTGCTTGTAAAATCCAGAACGGTGAACTCCCAACTGATGCTGGAGTTATCCCAAGGGCTGTTAGGCAAATCTTTGATATTCTTGAAGCCCAGTGTGCGGAGTACAGCATGAAAGTCACCTTTCTTGAGCTCTACAATGAAGAGATCACCGATCTTTTGGCTCCTGAAGAACCAAAGTTCCCTGTTCCTGAAGACAAGTCAAAGAAGCCTATTGCCCTCATGGAAGATGGCAAAGGCGGTGTTTTTGTGAGAGGGCTTGAAGAAGAAGTTGTGTACACGGCTGGTGAAATCTACAAAATTCTTGACAAGGGCTCTGCAAAGAGGCGCACTGCAGAGACACTGCTGAACAAGCAAAGCAGTAGGTCACACTCCATTTTCTCTATCACAATTCACATTAAGGAACTGACTCATGAGGGTGAGGAGATGATCAAAATTGGGAAGCTTAATCTAGTTGATCTAGCTGGTTCAGAAAACATTTCACGATCAGGTGCTAGAGATGTGAGTAAACTTTAAACTTTAAATTTCCTATTCATTGATTACAAAAGAATATATCTATCTGGTTTTTCAACTGCTCAGTACTAGTTTTGATATTGAATTATCATTTCAGGGCAGAGCGAGAGAGGCTGGGGAGATCAACAAGAGTTTGCTGACACTTGGGCGAACCATCAATGCTCTTGTTGAGCACTCTGGACATGTCCCATACAGGTAATTTGATGGATGGCCCTGACAGTTTTGATATTAGAAACATTCTGGTATGTTGTCAAACGGTATTTATATGTTGCTCCATCTAATTGTTCCAGAGATAGCAAACTGACTAGATTGCTAAGAGACTCATTGGGAGGGAAAACAAAGACTTGCATTATTGCCACAATATCGCCTTCAGTATATTGCTTGGAAGAGACATTGAGTACACTTGACTATGCACATCGTGCTAAAAATATCAAGAACAAGCCTGAGGTTACTATCTGTTTTTTAGCATGCCAATTACATTTGTATTTGACTATTTAGGGCACTATAAATTTGTGGTAGCTAACTTGCCGTTCTTACTTCCAAATTCAGGTGAACCAAAAGATGATGAAATCTGCTATGATAAAGGACCTGTACTCCGAAATTGACCGCCTTAAGCAAGGTTTGTCTGCATGATTTTTTTTTATAGTTCTTTCAAGTGCTAAGAATCATAGAATGTGTATTCACTCAGTTTCAATGTCTTCAGAGGTGTTCGCTGCAAGAGAGAAGAATGGTATATACATTCCAAGAGAACGCTACCTCCAAGAGGAAGCTGAGAAAAAGGTTTTTCTTTATTCTCCCACTAAATACATATTTAGAATTGTCCGTATAAGTTGAACAAAACTTTGTTTATAAAATCTATATCTTATCTTTCTAAATATACTATTTTTACTTAGGCCATGACAGAGAAAATTGAACGCCTGGAAGCTGATTTAGAGGCTAGGGATAAGGTATGCTTGTCTATAAGTATTCATAAAACCAGAAAAAATATTATCCGGTTAATGATTGAATGTTATTTTCTACCAATGAGCAGCAATTGGTTGAACTAAAAGAGCTTTATGATGCTCAACAACTTTTGGGTGCAGAGTTGGGTGAAAAACTCGGGAAGACACAGGTAATTCTCCAGTCTCCACATGATGGTTTTGCAGCATATGTGCTACTGTATGGCATATTATCATTATTCTCTCTTGAATGCAGAAAGATCTGGAGGACACCAAGAATGTTCTACATGATTTAGAAGAAAAATACAATGAAGCAAAGTCTACCATTAAGGAAAAGGAATATGTCATCTTTAATTTACTGAAGTCAGGTTAGTTGAAATAATCCATTCTTGCAATGCTTGACTTAGCATGATCTGGTCATTTACTCATTATTGAGAATACCGGCAAATGCAATATCAAATGATGTATATTACCTCAACATTGAATTTACATCCTATCGGTTGTTTATTTCCTTCATTCTTGATTTTACTCAGACAGCTGAGTGCCTGTTTACAGTGTTTATTACCCATACTAATCGGTTGGAATTATTGTTGTTTTTGCCACAGAAAAATCACTGGTAGACTGTGCGTATAACCTCCGCGAGGAATTAGAAAATGCAGCGGCAGATGTTTCAGGGCTATTTTCCAAAATAGGTTAGGGATCTCAACTTGATTACCCATTTACCCTTATTATGTCACTGTTATGGACTTCTCACTTCAATTGTCCTTGTTCTTTTTTCTTGCGGGGAAATTGTCCTTGTTCTTGATTACTGCCAGAGCGTAAAGACAAGATAGAAGATGGGAACAGGTCACTAGTGCAGAGATTTAGGTCTCAACTGACCAATCAGCTGGATACCTTGCATAAAACCGTGTCCACTTCAGTCGTGCAGCAGGAGAATCACCTTAAAGATATGGAAAATGATATGCAGTCCTTTGTATCTTCAAAAGATGAGGCAATTCAATCTCCTATCCTTTTTTTCACTTCCCAGTTTGTTTTGTATGAACTATATTGATTGCATCTGCTACCAATTTTTAGGTTGCTCAAGGGCTAAGGGAGAGCATACAAAAGCTGAAACTTCTCCATGGTTCAGGCATTACAGCTTTGGATAATTTAGCAGGTGAAATTGACATGAACTCTCAGACAACATTTGAGAGACTGAACTCACAAGTGCAATCACATGCGTCATCCCTTGAGCAAGTAAGTTTACTTCTTTTGGCCTGCTTTTAAATGCAGCACATATTGCATATTTCTGATTGACCTTCATATAAATAGTGTTTTGGAGGAATTGCTTCAGAAGCGGACAATTTGTTAAACGAGCTTCAGTGTAGCCTTTCGAAACAGGAAGAGAGACTAATCCACTTTGCAAAGAAGCAGCGGGAGGTTTGTATCATGTTGAAGCACTAAACTACTTGCTGTTTCTTGATCCACTCTCTTTTCTTGTAACCTTTGTTCTTCTGCACAGGGACACTTACGATCTGTAGAAGCATCACGGTCCATCTCAAAGATCACTGTTGGTTTCTTCGACTCCCTTGATGTTCATGCATCTAAGCTCACGAGTATTTTGGAAGAAACACAAAGTGTACAAGATCAACAACTTCTTGACCTTGAGAAGAAATTCGAGGTAATTTTTATGTTGTTTATTTCATCAACTATAAGCATCTCCTAAGTTAATATTGTTGCGACAATATGTAATTTCGTCATTCTAAACAGGAGTGTGCAGCAAATGAAGAAAAACAACTTCTAGAAAAGGTGGCAGAGATGCTTGCAAGTTCCAATGCAAGGAAGAAGAAACTAGTAAGGACTATCCATTTTTTGTACTTTGGCTTTTGACCATCTGATAATTTGTATATACACATGCTATCCAAAGTTCTGTGATAATTAAATAGATGACTTGAGAGCTATTTACACAACAACTACACATTGTTGAATGTGATTGTGAACATGTGTTGCAGGTCCAAACAGCAGTAGGTAGCCTTCGAGAGAGTGCTGTAAGCCGCACAAGTCACCTGCAGAAGGAAATTTCAACGGCTGAGGACTTCACTTCATCCGTGCGGGAAAAGTGGAGTTTTTACATGGAGGAAACTGAGAAGAATTACATTGAAGATACCACTGCAGTCGACAGTGGAAGGTCGTGCTTGGCAGAAGTGCTTGTGGAATGGTCAGTATTCAGTATGATGGATTATGCTTTGAATTGTGAATTTGTGATACCTTGTGCTATGCGATCCTATGATATAGGATGTCCCAATGTTTGACCTTTGTTATGTAAATTGCAGCAAGGAAAAGACAAACATGGGCGCACAACAGTGGAAGAATGCCGAGGACTCTCTTTTCAGCCTTGGCAAACAAAATGTTGAATCAGTAGATTCTATAGCCAGGTACCAGAAAAGAAAAACATACAAGGAACACACAAAACCTTCTTATCTTGTGTTATGAACAATGAATGACCAGTAAGTTATATTGGTTTGCGTATGAAACAGGACTGGAACAGAGGCTAACCAATTGTTGCGTACCAAATTGTCATCTGCGGTATCAACTACTCTGGAGGAAATAGATATAGCAAACAAGGCCCTTCTTTCTTCCATTGACAGTAAGAATTTACAGTGAAAATTTTGAGTTACTAGATCACAGGGCATGGCATCATTTTTTTTCTCACAACAACTTTTGTTGTTTCAGGTTCACTAAAACTTGACCATGATGCATGTGCAAACATTGGTTCCATAATCAAACCATGCCACGAGGAAATAAGGGAGTTGAAGGGAGGGCACTACCACAGGGTTGTTGAGATAACTGAAAATGCTGGGAAATGCCTAGAGGAAGAATATCTGGTAAGGAGTCATGAAAAGTTTTAAGGTAGGAGAATGTGATATCTATCTCTGACTAACCAAATTGGTACTGCGCCTTTTCCTTAAACACCTCAGGTGGATGAACCATCATGTTCGACTCCGAGAAGGCGGCAAATCGACCTTCCAAGCATGGAATCCATTGAGCAGTTGCGAACCCCAGATTACGAAGAGCTTCTCAAGTCATTCCGAGAGTCGAGGGCAAGTTCGAAGCAGGCAAATGGAGACATGAAACATTTCTTAGAGGTGCAAGAAGCTACATTCCCATCAATCACAGACCCAAGATCCCCTCTTATAGCAAGAAATTAGATTTATAGAGTGCATGTACAAAAAGGAACAATTTGTTTAGCTTTGTTTTTTGGGGGGTATCGATTTAGTGTTGATAGTGCCATTCGATTTATTGCTGCTGTTGGTTGGGTTGGGGGTGAGAAAGAGGATCTGAAGCTGATCTGTTTGTAGAGATCAGTAAGAGGGCATATGTGTATTTACAACTGCATACTTGATGATAATGTTAGCTCTAATGTAATATATCCACACAGTTAACAATGACAAGTGCTAGTAAAGATTTCACTGAGACAATCTTCCTTTCTTTGTTACAAATTTGAACAATTATCAGCATAAAATAGCCAGGTGGGAAAATATCACATGTCGAGCCAACAGAATGGAAACAAGGAATGGAGAGCAATGCAAGAGATCTTTTGGGGGAAAAAAAAAGCTGAAATGACAAAGTTCATTGAAGTATAAGAGAAGTTCAACCTTTTAGTCTGGAAACAAAAGATTTTTTTAGGGATAGTTTGGAAACAAAAGATTATGGGCAGTACTAAGCAGTCGGCAACCCAAAAAAAATAGATAAGAAAAGGACTGAACTAGACCTGATCATGTCGGGGTTGTCACTTGGCAGCCAAGAAACGATGCTTTGACAGAGGAGGCTGATGAAGATTGGGATTGTATTTTCTGTGCATCAGGTTTACCAGGTCCTTGGAGTTGGTGAATCCTTGTACTGGGTACGCACACAAATCCTACCAACTTATCACTATGAACTACTCCTATCAACTCAAGCAAAAATACTGGATTAGACACAGAATTACAAACAGCACAGTACCACAATACCTAGTACCACTTCTCAAGTCTTTAACATCATCGATTTTTTTTCACCATAGGTAGCAAAGAGTACCAGTGTACCACGCACAGCTGGACATGCGAGCTGCAGGCTGGCTGGGCCGCACATACTAGGTGCTGTTTGGGATGGGTGGGAGACTGGGAGGGACTAAGAGTTAGTTGTTTGGAACAGGGAGGTTTTTTCTTAGTTCGTGTCACATCGAATATTTACACGTTAATTAAGAGTATTAAATATAGACTAGTAATAAAACTAATTGTATAAATAAAGATTAATTCACGAGAAGATTTTTTTAAGCCTAATTAATCCATGATTAGCAAATGTTTACTTAGCATCACATTCGTTAATCATGGACTAATTAGGCTCAATAGATTCGTCTCGCGAAATAGTTCAAAGTATGAGGTGGGTTTTATTAATAGTCTATATTTAATACTTCTAATTAGTATTCAAATATTCAACGTGACAAAGGAACTTAAAAAAGTCACTATATCCAAACAAGGTCTAAAATTTTTTGTAAGGGACTAAAATCAGTCCTCTCCAAAGTTCAAAAAAAAAAATGTCCTTCCCATCCAAACACAGCCTTAATCTCCATCTATTGTTCCTCATTAATGCTCTTCTCAAATGTCATATCTCAAATCACTGATTCATTTAGCTCAAAATCAATTAATAGGTGTATGACTGTAAACAATAAAAATAATCATTGTCATCAGTGCATATATGATCATATTTAAATCCTGTTTCGCATCAATTGAAGTGGACCAAGCAATTCTGTACATAAGCGACTTCAGCTGAAAATGAAGCACATGCATGAGTTGACTGACTCTACCGTATTCAAGAATGAACGACACACAGACATGATCAAGCGTTTTAATTAAAATCACAGCACATCTGCATGCCACTAGAGAAAGAATAACTATGAAAGTTTGTTTCTTGAGGTGAATGTACAAACACGGGCTGAAGAAACTATTTCAACTACAAAACATCTTGTCGGAATTGAGGCCTGATACACTGATATTGTGGTGGTATCACTACATGGATTAATACAGCAAAAATGAAAGCTGATTGCTGCTTGCTGCTTTATACCCTGCAAAACAAGAAGAAACCATCACCAAGGGGATAATAGATAAAGGAAGAGCAGGATTAAGATAACAAATGATTTGAAATTCAAAAAATGCTCTATGAAATCTTCTGGTAAAATCATGGAACAATTTTCTCTAAACAAAGAAACTTTTCTGATCACACTGAGCATATTAATGAGGATGTACACTATCAGAAAACAAAAACATGCTTCTCACACTCAATATCTAGTTTTATATGCAAGAAGCATTCCTGTTATATAATGTTATTATACAGAATTGTGAGGAAAACTAAACTGTGTTTTTGCAAGATGAAAATGACCTATTACTGGAACGTGTAAATAATATGATAAGAATTTCTAGATCGATCTGTTCTGAACAACCTTGGCTAATGATCAGGGTCAGGATCGCCTTCCAAATCACCAGCAGAAGGGTCCTGAATCACAGGATCCTCACCATCCTTATCTTCTCCTGATGCTGTGAAATCTGTCTTCTGCTTTTTCGCATCGCTTGCCAAAGGGGTACCATCATCCTCTAAATCATCGTTTGCCATACCAGGCTCTGCAGGATCTGAATCTTTCCTTGGCCTCTTCCATTTTTTCGTAGATGATGTGCCATCATCCTCAAAATCTTCCTCCTCTCTACCCCTGTGTAGATAGGTCCACAGTTTTTTGTCATTGTCATACAGCACACAAGGATCACGTTCATAGTGCAAGCGATCAAGGGCGCCACTGACAACTTGGTTAACAGCAGCCTCTTTATTGGACTCATCATGGTTTAGGTACTGCGAATCTTTGAGAAGTGTACACACATCAGCTCTTGTTCCAGTTCTTGCAGGCAACCTGGAAGCAGCATCTCTTACAAGGCACAGAATAGTGACATGAGGCGGTCGATCAGGTAAGAGCATGGGGTGTCCCCTAGCTTTTGCTGTAGGCTTGCCACCTCCCCTTCTCAAGGGAGCAACTATGGATTTCTCACCATCAGCAGCAGTATAGCAAAATGCTCTATCAGGAATTGAATATCTCAAAAATTCTTCACGCTGGAAATACGACCTTGCTTCCTCCGAGCTTGGACTAATTGTGTTTAGACTTTTCTGGGCTCTAAGGTCCTTGAATCTTTCCTTCAAATCCAAGTTTGCAGGATCCGGTGCCGGAGGTGGTGGTAGGGATCCTATCTGCTTAAGGGTTTCCTGGCCACTTTTCAGCCAATTAGCAAATGCATCAACCAATTTCACAAGCATTTTGTGTGGTATACCCCATGCATCAGGAGAGGTTTCTTCATTAGGATCACCATCAGTAGAACCAGAAGGCAGTGGGCCAACCCAAAGCCAGCTTTTGTTTGACTTGTCATAGGAAACAAGTGCTTTCCATCCTTTTGCACCAAGAGGAGCTGTTCTAGACGAGAGTATCTTTAGTACTCCTCGAACTAAATCCTGCAGAGGCTCCTGTGTTTCAAGTATGTTAGGATCTCCAGGATTTGATTTAATCCGACTAACAATCTCTTGAACAGTGAGTGCTGGCAAATTGCTCGGCGCAGTCTGCTCTGCAGCACTGGCATCGGCAGACTCATGACCCTGTTGGGTTTTCTCTAGACCACTGGCATCTGCAACCTCATGATTTTGTTGGGCTTGCTCTGTTGCACTTGCATCTTGAGACGCTTTGCTCTGCTCTACATTGTTGAACCGATTTGTGCTGTCCTCCCCATCAAGTTGCTTGGCTGCCAGTGGTGTGTCCTCAATAGGGGTGGCCATAGCCTTCCTTACGGCAGTTAGAAGATGCACAATAGAGAAAGAAAAACCAGTGTGTATAGTTGGTGTGATTGGTACATATTTTTTCTTTGGTTTCTCAGGTTCTACCACTGCCACATTTTCTTCTGGCAAAACAGGGGCTGGTTCTGCTACAGCAACTGCATCTGTAACATCCTCTGCCTTCATTTTAGCAACTGCATCTGTAACAGCCTCTGGTTTCTTTTTAGCAACTGCATCTGTAACTGCCTCTAGCTTCCTTTTACCTTTCTTCTTTGAGCTACCACTGTTCTCCACCAGTTTTGGAGCAGATGGAACGTCCTCCGCATGCTCATCCAGGCTTGTAGCTTCAACCCTTCCTTTCTGTTTTTTGGATCCAGAGCTGCAACTTGATAGTGGTATCTTTCTTTTTTCAAAATCACCATTAGTATCTACATATCCTGATCCACTGGCTAGCTTCAGATCATTCTCTGGTGACCTCAGTGATTCATCGGCATTCTCATTGCTGCCATGTAACTCAGAGTTTCCATAGTCATATGTGTCCACACTGGCCATTACTTTCCGCTTTCTTTCACCCCTTGCTGCTGGAGGCCTCATCATTTCACTAATCTGTTCTGTTGCCATGACGTGCACATCACGTAAATGATCTGACTCTGCAACTTTTCCTCTGTGCGACCCTTTACTCTGATAGGGTTCAAAATCTTCAGTAGCAGTTGGATAATTTAATTTGGAAGCTTTTGGAGGCTTTTTTGATTTTTTGGCACTGTATGCTGGTCTATGAGATCCAGAATGGTGTTCTGGCTGCTTTTTAAGAAGAATGTCCCCTCCACCTTCAAATTGTTCCGATGAATCAGATTCTGTCTCCTCACTCTGGGTGTAGGCAGCACTGCTCCTGGAGTACTTCTGGCCAATTCCATCATACTGACTACTGGATTTACCTTTTATCTTCCCCTGTGATATCTTGCTTCTAGGATCAGACCCAAAATTTGCATCATTAATCTGTTCCTCGATACTTTTATAAGACTTAACCTTCAGACCATGCCCAGCTTGAGCCTTTCTGCTCCTGTAATCACCTGCAGACTGCCCTCCCTGCCAGTCATTCATGCTACTGACATGGCTACCAGCTGGCCAATCCATCTCATCCCCTTTCAAAGCTTTACTCGGCACACATTGTCCGCCATACATCCAATCTCTCTCTGAGTATTTTGCATTCGGTGTCGTATCGAAATATGGACGATCATATGCTGCCGCTACGGTAACACCCTGATTAGCAGTGGCATTCCTTCCATAGTAGTAAGAACCGTTATGGTTTTCATGGTAGTTGTTTCCATACAAATTTCCATCATAACTTGCAGCCAGTTCCTTCTTCCCTGGATTTGACATTTGCCTCTGAGGCCGAATCCTTTGCAAATCCCTGTTATTTCCCAGCTCCTCCGAATCAAGGGATTCCAAGCTCCTGCGGAGCTTCCCTCTGTGCAGGACTCCCAAATCATAGTCATAAGTGTTATCTTGGCGAGAAAGCTCAGAGAGTGCCATTGCGGCATCGCGGCCAGCCCCTCCAATGTACTCCTCACCCAAACCTTTGGGCACACCCACACGCAGCAGACCCTTAGACCGTTCCTTCCCAAACTTCCCGGACTTTTTCAATCCTGTCCTATCAGGCTTCAGCCGCATCACAGAAGGCTCCCCATACTCCCTGCTCTCCGAGTCAGTCTCTGATCCAGCCCAGTCATCCAAACCAAGTGTTTTCTGCTGCTTCAGCTCCTTCTGCTTCTGCTGCTGCTCCTCATTTTGCTTCTGCAGCTCCATCTGCTGCTGCTGCTGTAACTTCATGGCATCCAGTGCCCTGAGCCGCTCGTTAAGGCCATACCCCTGGCATCCCTTCCAGCAGTCTTTAACCTCCCAGAGACCCCGCACCATCGAATTGTGGTAGCTTTGCAGCCGGTAGTAATGCTTCCGTCGCTCTGCAAAGCGGGTACCACGGCGATACAGGACAATCCTCGGGTCGCACAAGCCTCCTTTGAGCCTGTCAAAGAGGGCGGCAAGGGGACTCCCAAAGTGGAAGTTGTCCCCCCTAAGCAGCTCGACGAGCGTTCGTGCAAAGGTCTCCTGGTCCACATCAGGCAACAGAGTGGCAAGGCGGAGCCGGTCCTCCTCAGACAGCACGGTGTTCCACGCGTCGAGCGAGAGCACTTCGCCCAATCCACCAAGATCATAGAGGTCAAGCGGCACGGCGACACTCTGTTCCCCAACCTGGCACATCTCTGACCCCGCCTCACCGAGCTCCGTGACGTCCAGCTCATCAGACCCCATCCCTGAATCCTCCTCATCCTCATCCTCATCCTCATCAACCGCATCATCATCATCCTCCTCCTCATCCTCCACCCCAACATCGCCACCGTTCTCGAAATCCCCTGCCTCTGACTCCTCCGACGCCGTCAACGGCGAATCCTCCTCAGGGGAGGATCTAACATACGACATGGCCCCCAAACCTAGGGCAAATTAAGCCAGATCTGGATGGAAGAAAACCTAGCTAGGGTTAATGCAAATTCCACAAGAAGAAGAAAAAAAGATATTTTTGAGAAAGAATCGGATGGAAAACTCACCGGCGAGGGAAGATTCGGAGGAGAAAACAGCGGCGCCCCTGATCCGTGGGAGAGCTCGATCGGGGGAGGGAGACGAGATGGGGCTAGGGTTTGGGCGCCGACGCCACGCCGAGAAACAACACACGGCCTCTCCCTCAATCTCCCCGAGAGGCCGAGACGCCCTTCTATGGGAAGAAGAAGAAGACGGCGACGTGGATGGCGCGAGGGCCGTCGGATTGGGAGGCTCGGATGGCGAGGTGGGGGAATAAGGAAGAGGAGAGGGGGCCGGGCGCAAAAAAGGCAGCAGTTTTAGGGCGAGCGAGTCGGAGAGGAGAAAGACGGAGAAGGAAGAGGAGGAAGACGAAGAAGTAAGAGGGGTACTACTGGGTAAGGCGAAAGGGTGGGAGTGGCTTGTGTGTGGGCCCTGTTAGCCCATTTGACTGCACGGTGGGCCAGGGGTTACGGGGTTTAGCGGGTTGTCGGGTTTGCGCGGGAAGACAGTGTGCTTTGCTTGATTTCGTGGTTGTGTCATTTGCTTTCCTCTAGGTTTTAGGTTTAGGGGTTGTTCACTTAATCCCCAACTAAGTTAGATTGGAAGGGATTAAGAAAGAATAATTTCACAGAATATGTTCTCTCTAAATTATTTTGATAAATGGATCCAGAAATTTAGTTCGTTGGTGTCATAACGTATTTATCGATGTCATATCATGCTAATTTTATTTATAATATAGTATTATATCATATATATAAGCATTTTGCTTATAGGATCTGTGGAAAGTCATCGGTGTCAGTTAACACCGGCCATATCACTGTAGCTCCGCCACTGCAGGGGACACCAAACAACGTTTACTTTGTGAACTTTCTTGGGTGCATACAGAACTAACTCTGGTTCAGTGACCAATCGATGTAAAAAATCTGAATACAATCAATCGGTGATCTGGGAAACGAGGTTCCCCTTACCCTGTTCACTGGAGAGCTACGAAACGAAAGGTTGATGCGTGACAAGCTGTCGACGTCGGCCAAAACTACGCATAATAATAATGCACAGAAATTATATTTGCATCGGTTTTATAAGTTAGGGTATGCGTTATATTTGGCTTTACGGTTCAAGAATAATTTTGTTTTTTTAACTCGCCTACGAGCTTAGGAACCCAAAGTGGATTTTTTCCAATAGCAGATGATAGAATGGCCCAATAGAGAGTGGGCCCCTAACTTCTAATGGCCATAACAACTGTACAATTAGCCTGGCCCAACAAATCCAATCTTGGCCCATCTAAACTCTTCCAGCCAAATCCAGGCCGTCCATTCTACATTCCCTCCTCCCCCGCGAAGCATTCCCCATGGCCGCCGGCGAGGCGACGCGAACACGATCGCCTCACAACCAGACGCTCCACTGCCTCTCCCCGTGACCCCGATCCCCTGGTCCCCCTCCGACCCCTCCCTCGACGCCGCCCGCGTCGCCCGCCTCGTCGCCCGCGCCCGCGCCGCCATCACCCGCGTCGCCGCCTCCCGCCTCTACCGCCGCCTCCTCCTCCCGGACTCCCTTCTCCGCCGCCGCCTCGCCCTCCTCGCCCCCACGCGGCTTTCCCTCCTCGGCGTTGGAAGCTTCGAGAATTCCCCTTCCTCCCGCCTCCAGCTCGCCCTCGCCGCGCTCCTCCGCCGCGATCTACTTCCCGACGAATCCGAATCCTCCGATCTCTTCGATCCTGTCCTCTCCGCGGCCGAGTGCACGGCGGCGGCGGCGCTAGGGTTTGCCGTGGCGAGGGTCAACGACAGTTGCCGCCGCCGCGCCGACGAGCCGACCATCTTCTACATGCCCCACTGCGAGGCGTCGCTCTACGACGCCCTCCTCGCCGCCAATTGGGATCCCCAATCTCAGCTCCGCCGCGTGTGCGTGCTCGGCAACAGCTTCCGCAACTACGCGATCCAGGCGGAGGGGAACAGATCGGGACCCGCCGCCAAGGCCAAGCACGTCCTCGCGGCGGAGCGGTTCGCTTGGGAGGAGCGGGTCGACGAGACCGGCGGCGGCGACGACGACGACGTGTTCGCCCGCGCGTTCAACGAGACGAGCTGGCATTTCTTCGATTTGGATGATGACGTCGCCGCCACCGCCACTGCATGATGAGGTTAATACTTCCGAAGTGCTCTTGTTTAATTTCAGTACTCTACTTGTGATTGTAACTGTAAGAGCATTGTTTGCCTAACTGTATGTTTTGGTGATCAAACACTCATGATATTTATATCTTGACTGCACCGTGTTTCTTAATTGGTTGCAAATTTATACGGTTTCCCTTGATCTGGTGATAGTTTGATTTGCTACTCTGAAGAACACATGGCAACCATCTTCCAGGAAATCCACTAGGGACTGACTAAGTGGCTAATAACAAACTGAATGTGATTTTAGCTTAATGATTTCTAAGTAGTATTTGCAAGGATTTCCATCTGGGTAATACAAATCCACAAACCAGAATTATTTTATAAGACTCCTCTGCCATCGAACCTAGCGGAAACTATTGTCAATCCCTATTACATATTGACATTTCTTTGATGCATTCGCATTATAATAAATAGAAAAGGGCCTGTGTGTGAGCATCCTTAATTTAGATAAAATGCTAATTTCACTTGGAAGTTGAAGGACTAGGAAAGGAATAGTATTCGATGATGTTGTATCTATTCAAAAGTATATCACCTGGCCTAAAGAGTAAAAGTTTTACTTCTGACCCCATAATTCCAATGGTAGTCATTATATTATTGACTTTAGCAAGTTATGGATCTTAAGGTGATATTATATACACTAACATTTCGAACGATGGATCTTCTGCTCACAGAGAGTGAACTTGTGAGGAATTTATGGAAGCTATTAGCAGCAATGCTCATTAAGGACAGTGGATGCTGCAAATCTGTGTGCATTTCTTAGCATTTGAATTATACTGATCTAGTGCTCTGGTCTGTTAGTGCACACACCAAACTGAAGTTGCTGAATACAATTGTCTGCATTACATACGGGCAGACTTAGTAGGAAATGATAATAAGAAAGAAGCCAAACGTCACTGCTTATTTGTAAGATAACCAACTTAGATCAATTTCCATGGGTTGATAATGAATATGCAGGCTCTGTTCTTTGCTTGCATACTGAATTGTCAATAATCCCAGGATGCTGAGTCCCAAACCTTTGTATTTGCTATGGTAATATTACTTGATAAAGAGCAGTGGTGTCTCTTTCCTGAAAGTGTCTTGCACTTTGTGCTTTTGGTGCTAAACGCCTAAATCTTACACTTTTTGTTGTCTCCTAATTAACATAGTGTAGTTTTCTCAGAAGTAAGCACGGCTGCTTGCTGCCCTGATGATTTTGTAGTCTAGCATGGGCCCATCAGTTTTTTTTTAGATAAGGCCCATCAGGTTGAAGTTGGACCAAAACCAGGCACACATATCTGATGGGCCCAGCTTTTACTAACTGCCGTACACACACATATCTGGCCTGCGTCCCTTGACTAAAAAGAATCTGTGGCATGTGCTTGGCCCAAATGATGCAGCCATGCAGACCACTAGACCAGCAGTCCAGCGCCAATGCAATGCAGACCAAACACGAAAACTGGAAAAGCTTTGCAAACTTCCGTAGGTCAGTTCATACCACTTTTTAGTTGCTCACTGCAGATTTGATCAATACTGCACACAAAACCCGTCGATTGTACATGATTGTATTCTTCCCTTGTAGTTAGTAACCCCTAGATAGGCATGCAAGGCCTGAAGTAGCCAATCAAATATTTGGTTGCACTTATCAATGATTAACACTCACACAGACATTAGTCCTGACCATTTGAGAAGATCTTTCATCAATTTGCACAAACTCACTAGTTACACCAGTTGTTCTCATGAATTGCTTTTGCACAGTTCCGGTGTTACAACCTCGAAAGATGGTGTTTCAGGAAATGCCACTATGTAATCCATATCTCTAGCTTGTAGTAAATCAAAGGAATCTTTTCTTTCAATGGCATATCCTTAACTAATATACCTAGGGTAGATTAATTGTTTTAGACAAACGTGACAGACAATAGATTAGTTGGACCGTGCAAGAGAACATCTTCTGAATCTACTTAACTGTCTGTACTCTGCTTAGAAATTCTTTCTGTACGATTTGTTGGCTCCACTGTTTGGGACTTGGGAGAGGGATGGTTTGGCCAATAAAATCTATTAAGTTGTTAGATGATTAGGGCTCCTCTTTGTACATACTATTATACTATCCAGCATGCAGCAAGAGAGTCAATGGGTGACAGGATTCTAAATGCGATTTCATAGAGCCAGCCAGCCACCCAGAAGGAAGGATCGATGCATGGGAACCCTGCAGAGTGGGGGGCATGCAGATGCAGGCGTTGGCAGGGCAGAGCTGCATCAGCATCAGCTGTAGCTAGTGTGGGACTGCATGCTGGCCACTGTGCTTGTGTAAGGGGGGAGATGACAACACTTGGAATGTTATGGGTAGAGACAAAATATTAAGATTGCATTGCAGTTGCAGCGGTGTGGTGTGGTGTACATTACATATGCAACACACACTGCGTGCAGCTGCACTGCAGGAGGCTGGGCGTGGTCCTTTTCTCTTCTCTCTATCTATCTGTGTCTCCACCGGCCTCAGGCTGCTGAAGCCATGCATGTACAGATACAGGGAGATACAGTAGGTTTGGCATTGATCTAGCTACTCGGCGTGCATGACACAGCCAGTCTCTCTTCTGCCTCTGCCTCCATCCACCATGCATGCATCTCCCTCTGTTTTTCTCTGCAGTGCATTGCAATGCAGCAATGCAATGGCCGGTGGCGTGAGATAGAGGAGAAGAGAAGAGAGGAGGAATGAGGTGGATATGATTTAAGAGATGATGAGGGAGTGGTCACATCACAGGATCCCCACTAGGATCCTTCTCTACATATGCATGTCTGTGTATTGCCGTATGCAACAAACACACACATACATGTGTACAGAGAAAGAGGACAGAGGCATGGCCATATAAGTAAATATACGCACACCTACATATGTAGTAGTAGGAGCACAGCACATGGTGACTATTGTAGTGCGACTATTGTAGCCTGCAAGTTTTGTCACCTTTTATTACTCTCTCTGTCTACTACTACTATACAAGCATCCATATATGTTCTCTCTCATGTACGTCTTGCTTGCCATGCCGCGCTGCTTTGTACTAACTGACTAATAAGTTTTTAAGCTACTATATGAAGAATTGCATATGTGCAAATGGTGCATGTCAAAAAGTGGGCAGCTTTCGGGGCTTCGGTTCCCTTCTGTTATGGACAGGCACCATCCAATTCCAACACCATCTCCATGGCTTCTTCCTCCTTCCACACTGCCATTGCTGTCCCCTCCAGAATTCTCTAAACTCTCTCTGTCTCCATAGAGTCCAAATCTTTAACCAGCGTGTGAATGGGTGTGACTGCCTGCCTTTGCTACACCTCTTACGTGCATGACGTGCAGCATGCGCCTTTGTAATTGGTGAAAACGTACGTAGTTACCGCTTTTTGAATGCATGCATTACTCTGATCGATCTATGCCTGTCTGTCCATGGAGTATTGTCCAGTCACAAGTTAGTTCGCCAGATATTCTGGTTTGCTCTTTTAGTTTGTTAATTTGGAGAAACTGTCGGGTAAGTCAGGTACATTAATTATATCTTATGTTAGTTTGATAATAACTGAAGTTAAGAAAGGTCACATCATACATCAGTTGCATGCAATAACTCATCTGGAAATGAAGTAATTAAGAACTGAACGCCTATTTCATTTTTTAAAAGGAAGTGGATCCAGGGGCAGATCCAGCGCAGGGGAAGGGGGGCTCAAGCACCCCCTACCGCTGGATCCCCATGAATAGTATGAAGAGAGGAAGATAGAAAAAATGGGAAGGAAGAAGAAGAAGGGAGTGCTGGAGGAAGAAGAAGGGAATGTGCACCTCCTCTCATCTATTTCTGGATCCGCCCCTGTAGATCCATGTGTAGAATGAATCTCATTTAAGTTAGCAGTCTGCATGCTACTAGCTACTACTAGCATGCAATCCATTCATGCATGCTTGTTGTTTTCTTTTAGAAACTTTGATGCAAGATCTCAGTCCAACAGCACGAAATAGCTAGAGAGGCCACTTCTGAAAAGAGCAACTCAAAATAAATAAAAGGTGTCCCTCTCTACATGTAAGGCATCTATTGCTAGACATGCATGTAAAGATGTATTACTAATTGCACCTTCATGAAGAGAGCAATGGAGCATGCATATATAGGCTTGCAGCTTCTGCCAAGGATGAAGTCTGGCATAAGTAGCTAGTAGGTACGTAGCTAGCTTCTCATATGCATATCTACGTATTTATACATGTATATGTGCATTAGCATTGCACACAGACACAATGAATTTCTGTGTGTGAAAGGAGAGGGGACTGGTGGCTGGAGTAGCTAGGAGGAGAGAGATGGAACAAGAGAGACAAGATGTTTATTTCACATGCAGATGACTTCAATATGCATATGCAGTTATGTACAGCTCGCAGGCCATAAAAGAGGGGCTGGAATCTGCTTTGAATTGGAGTTGATCAGCAGTGGCCGTCAGTGAGTGAATACTACTCCAGCTACTGATCGGAGCAGAGTACTGCTGAATTCTTGAAGAAAGAATTGTATGTGGCAATCAATGCCTAGTTATTAGGAGTGCAGGGAGCCAAGAGATCGAAAGGATACTATACACTCTAGTATGTTTTGTTTCTGTCAAGTTATTGCAATAGCATCAGTGTACATGTTTGTGTAGGAGAGGCCCGAGTTACTGCATGCAGATCATGCAGGCAGGGCAAGCAGAAGCAGCAGGCCACTAACTAGCTAGCTCTGCTTTCTCTCTACCTCCTTGATCACACAGAGATAAATTTGTTGCTGCTTGCTAGCTGCATGTTGTACTGTATCAACATTTCAACCTTTCAGCAAGCAGCAGCATGGCTATCTAGGTGTCGTAGTACGTATACTGTGTGCTGAAGAAGAGTGTCCTGTGTGTCCTCTTCTAAATTCAGGCTGCGTTTAGTTACTCTAAAAATTTTGGCCAAAAATATTACATCAATGTTTGAACACATATTTGATATATCAAATATAGACTAATAATAAAACAAATTATATATTCGGGTTGTAAATGACGAGACAAATCTTTTGAGCCTAATTATGTGATGATTAGCCATAATTACTACAGTAACCAACATGTCCTAATGACGGATTAGGCTCAAAAGATTCGTCTCGCAGTGTACAGTCCAAATATATAATTTGTTTTGTTATTAGTCCATATTTAATACTTCAAATACGTGTCCAAACATTGATGTGACATGTTTAAAGTTGGGAACTAAACTCAGCCTCACCTTCTCTTCTCTCTGGACAGGAATTGATATGATCTTCTCTCTGGACAAGAATTGATATGATGCTGCATGCTTTCTGTGTAAGTAGCCAGTGCAAGAGTATATATACTATATTATTCTTCGGTATGCATGGAATCGTCAGGTCAGAGAGATCAGCTCAAGAAATGTTCTGGGTTGGCTAGTTAGCCAAGCTCGTATTGTAGCAGTTAAATGCAGCCTCTGCACAGCATGCATTATCTTTGATTCAATTCGTCTTTGGTACAAAACATAATATTATATACTTTGAGTACACCCTTCTCTGCATATGGCTTTGTCATGGCCTCACGTGAAGGCAGCAGCCTGCATCTATATGCTTCTTCACTCATGACATGAATGGATCTGATGCAAGCTTGTCACTAGCTAGCTTTGGTGTACTGTAGTAGGATCCACATAACTGCGCCCAATCTTCCTCTTTGTTGTACTTTCTCAAGCTCTAATGTCTCTTTCTCTCTCTTATTTGTCAACTGTGATCTGTTTTTAATTTCTCTGCGTGTGCTTTCTTATCCTTCTGCCAAATTAAAAATGACAATTACAACTCTTTGCAGATTATATTAAATTACACTTGCAAATTGGTGAAGGATCAGACGATCGATCAAGCTAGGTGATGAGGCTACAGATGGAGGGCAAGAAGACAAAGCTATCAGGAGGCAAGGTGAAGAAACAAGAACGTTGCATCGACTAGGCGTGAACACTCTCTGACAGACTAACTTAGTCAACTTTGTCGAGCCTGCAGGGAAAGGAAGATAGAGAGAAATGAATAGGATCAATCAATTAATTAATTATTGGAGCCGTGGAGAAAGATGAAGATTGATGGCATGACGTTTTTGTGGCTAAAGGCTATCGATCCAAGGACTGTACATGAATCGTATTCCCGAGACCCAGACGACATACAGAAACCAAAAGGGCACACAGAGGCTACTCTACTGCTGCTGCTACTGGTAACTGGTAAGACGATGCTACTCTTACTGTTGCCATTGCCATATACTACTAGAAGCTGTATACTACTGTTCAAACACATAAATACTTGGCCTACAAACTCATGGCATCTTTGGTCAACTCCCCCTAGCTAGCATCTTCTGATCTATCAAATCAGATGCATATATATATTGATCAAATCACTAGCTGGTACGTACACACAAACGGCAGGCTGGCATGAACAGGGAAAATTAGCTGCTGGTACTACTACACCTAGGAAAAAAAGCCGTACTTTTATGTATACACACATGCATATGCATGCATGCACTGGCGCGTGCCACGGTATGTTTGATATCTTGGTAAGTAGTACCAGAATTTACACCTCTCTGATCCATCCCTTGTTGCTACGGATCCTGCAGCGTTATGTTGTCGTTAATTTGCTGCTGCATTCTGCTTTTTCGTGTTCGAGCTAGGCGCAAGCATGCTTACTGTTTCAGAGTACACACTGAGATCTAAGCTACTCCATATCCATAATTCCATATGCTTTGTCCTTCATCTGCAACTAATTGTCTGAATCTATGCGCATATATGCGTTTTAATCTACGCAGTATGGTACAATAATGCTTGATACGAAGTGTGAGTAAATTTTTAATTAACGTCACTCTG
Organism: Leersia perrieri; assembly: GCA_000325765.3. Lineage (NCBI taxonomy): Eukaryota > Viridiplantae > Streptophyta > Magnoliopsida > Poales > Poaceae > Leersia > Leersia perrieri. Next base: position 757,578 of record CM002483.1, read on the forward strand.
AATGTTCTATTTTTTAAAAAAAATTATTGTACACACGTAGAACGTACGTACGTACGTGACAGATTTTGTATGTGTGTATGCATGGTGCATATATATGACTCGGCCGTTAACGAGGTAATCTATGTATATATGTATACACAAAGAGGAGTAATTTCCAATGATCTAGGGTGCGATCGTTTCGCTTATTCTAATAAATCGTTGTCACGTGAACGAAGCAATAAAAATTAATTTTAGGCAAAACTTTTACATCTAAATTATTCACAACTTTAAAGTCAAAGGCTGAAAAAAAGATTACGAGAAAACTTTAAAATTACTTTTTAAAATTTAAAATTTGGCTTATGTTGATAAGCTTAAGTCTAGACGATGTGAGCCCTAGCTAGTAGTACTAATTAATTAACAACCTCTGAGCAGCTTGTACCCTAGTATGCCTCACATATTAAGGACTAGCTAGTCAGCACTATGCATCATTAATTAATGCTAACTACTACTAACAGTATATTTGAGACACATCTATAAGTTAATTATTTTAGGCATACAGTTCCGTCACCAGTAGCTCTAGGTACTTGTAGCTTAGTTTAATTAAGGTGCCAGGCCAAGTTAGCTGATTGTAGCTAGTAGCAGCCAAATGGAGCGAAGATTGCAATGATGCTCCAATGAGTAGTTAGGATGTCAGTATCTCCTGTGTGTGTACATATAGATTCCCGTTGCTTTGCATATGCATGGTATATATACGTACATTTTTTGCTGTGTGCTCTCGTACTTATGTATATACAGTTACAAAGATACGATGAGTGTGTGTACATCTACATGTGCATCATCTCAGCTCAGCATATAATATATGCGTATATGATATCTGGCTGTGTGTGGTGTCCTTGTGAATGTGATCTCTCATATTCATGCACGCATGCACCCACAGCTCCAGCCAGTTTGTGATGCCTGACGGCTTACAAGACTAGTCACGGCTGCCTGCATGCGCATCAGCTTAGCTTCTGGTTTCAGTTAACGTTACTTGAGTTCAGACGATCTGTTCAGATTCAGACACATCAGATCTGTTCAGATTCAGACACAACGACACATCACATGCATGTAATATGTGTGTACAACTGCATTTCGATTGATCGATATCCATGTCCAACGCCTTGCATTGAGGAGCTAGCAATAGTACTCCGTATATATGTTTTGCAAAATTTCTTGGATTAATATATATGTCCATGGATGGAACGACGTCGGATCGGTCGATTGATCTTGTTGGTGCATAATGTATGCATGTGTAGGTTTTGATTAGATTCCGTGCGTGCTGTCAAACATTTCTTGCAGTAGGCCGGACGGCCGCTCGGTCGATTCCTAATTAATCGCCCTAACTCCTTCACTACTGCTATAGCTAGCTAGCTGGAGTATCAGTATGCACCTAGATATAGTCGTAGTCGAAATCAAAATGTAGGCTAAAAAAATACATGTTTGAAAATGCCTCGGATATCTCTAAAAGAAAAAAAAAATGCCTCAGATACATTATGAGGGCTAATTATTAGCCATCCAAAATCTTGCTATTTAGAGTATTAAACTTAGATTACTTATAAACCCATTACATAACTCCTAGGCTAATTTCGAGACAAATCTAATGAGGCTAATCAATCCATGAATTGCTACAGTGATTGTCTGCTAATCATAGATTTGTCTCGCAAATTAGCCTAGACGTTATGGATCAGTAATCTACATTTAATACTCCTAAATAGCAAGATTATGGAGGGCTCATCCGGATCCAATCAGGGCCATGGATCCTACATCTATGTTCTCATTTACCAAAATGGACTTAATTAGCAGGAAACTGCATCGATGTTATCATTAATTTGTTTGAATATACATATGCGTGGGAAACTGGGAATATGTGATCCAGGTTTGTATTAATACCATGTTTTTTTTTGAATTAGGTGATTTTTTTTCTGAGGAACTAACTAAATGCATTACTTTGGGTCTAGGATTTTGATGACCGATATTTTGGTTCTCTCAACTGTTAAATTAGCAGCACCATATATACCTACATTCTTAAATAATTAGATGCCAATGTCCGTGTCGCTCAAATTTGGGAAGAACTTGGAAGATAAACATACACAAATGTTTCTATATATACATGTCGAATGAAACGTTTTCTTATGAACTATCCTGAAAACCCGAACCATTTTTAATCTTTTAATGAAATGCAATTAAAGAAAAGAATAGTCAAATGTTTGGTCCTAACTACTCTTAATTGACAAGTAATTATACGCATGACAGTCGTAAACTAAATGACTATACATGAGTATATTTAACCTTATATTAACTGGGTACTGTCTCATTGATCCCATTATTAATCAATTGCCTGTACGTTCTCCTCTAACTGTTGCATTTGTTGCAAGCTCTAGCATGCTTGCAAATATAGTACTGGTATATCTCTGTGGCGTGTGCAGTAGTACAGTGGGGCGCACACAGGGGGGACTATCATATCTAACTTGCAGCAAAAAACGCGGATCGATCGATATTTTTAATTGTCTGTCGACCATGCATATATGGGGTCCAATTTAATTAATAATAACTCCCTGTGTCTTGCTTATCATTCTTTAACTGATTACAGTAATTAATATATTTATGGTGTTTGCAGGTATATTCTCACATACTCGTACGTACGTTCTGTCTGGCTAGTTTCTTCTTTTAAATATATATATATCCAGTTAGGATCCAAGGAAACGTGCAGTTGGTTTTCCAGACTCCATCTGTGAAATGATTGGCCCCGGTCCCAGAAAAACTCATTTACAAATTACAATATTTATCATGAAGTTTTGCACGTACGTACAAGCAATTCATCAGGTATGTTTTTTTTTACTTAATGGAATTAATTCTTGCCTTTATTTCATAGAAGTTATGACTAATTATTACATGTACGATCTTTTATCTTGAATTTCTACATATTTCTTTATGTGGCATATGTATCCAAACAGAAAGTCTTTTTTGGACGTAAGCATGCTTTTAGAATTTTATCTTACTATAATAAGTGCTAATTAAGCATACGAAGATCGGTCTAGTTACCTACCTCTGTCCTATATTATAAGAAATTTGGAGTTTTTATCTATAATGTTTGACGGTTCGTCTTATTAAAAAATTTAGTGCAAATATAAATAATGAGTCATGTTTAAAGTATTTTTGATAATAAAGTAAATAATAAACAAAAACAACTAATATTTCCAAATTTTTTTGAATAAGACGAAAAGTCAAATGTTACCAACAAAAACTCAAAATCTTTTATATCATGGAACGAAGGGAGTAGCTTTCTGGTGCTAATTAAGTTTTTTCCTAAAAAAGGGGAATTTCATACAGGTGGTTTCTACCTCCATCTTGAAATTAGAATTAGTAATAACCATATTAAAACAAAAAGGGTAGAAATTGGAAATGTTAAGGTTCTGCCACTGGAAAACGGAAACGCCAATTTATCAAGTAGTACTCTGAACCAATTTGCACGCACCAATACTACTCTGAGAGTTAGGGCCCGTTTATTTCCAAAAAATTTTCGCCCCAAAACATCACATCAAATCTTTAAACTCATACATAGAGCATTAAATATAGATAAAAAATAAAACTAATTACACAGTTGGGTTGTAAACGACGAGACGAATCTTTTGAGCCTAATTATGTCATGATTAGACATAAGTGCTACAGTAACCCACATGTGTTAATGACGGATTAATTAGTTTCAAAAGATTTGTCTCGTGGTTTACAGACTAGCCGTGATATTAGTTTTTCCATTCGTGTCAAAAACAACTCCCGACATCTGGTCAAACGTTTGATACGATATTTTCGTAAAAAATTTTCACGAACTAAACAACGACATTAGTCACTTGTGAACTGGGATCTATAGCTAGCAACTGATCTAGGACTAGGAGTGCTAGTGCTATGCAGAGGTAGAGAGAAAGATTAATTACTGTAATTAATTGGATGTGATAGTTTGATGTGATCAGCTTTAATCACTGGGATGCATGTGTGTAGGCACAGGGGGACGCAGAGAGAGGCCATCATCACCTCATAATTTCGCAGTTTTTGGCAGTATAGCTTGGCCGAAATCCTAGACAGATTTCCAGAATCCTACGTGTAATTCTCTTCTTAAATGCAATCCAATGCATGCATTAGTTTCCCCTTTCCTCTCTGATTCACTAGCTAGTTCTAGCTGTCACTCTCTTGGAGGACGTTTACGTACTAGGCGTGGCAGAGAAAGACGTGACGTGTTAATTGAATTACTATATATATATATATATATATATATCTAGCTTCTGCATGCGGTAGAAAATTCAAGGAGGCAATTCAATTTCTTAAGAAGATTGTTAAGTATTCTCTCCGTCTTAAAATACAACTACCTAATATAGGAAGTGGCATTTTCTAGTATAATGTATCTGGACAGAGATTCTGTCCAGATACATTGTACTAGGAAATGTCCAATACAGTACGAGGTATCTATATTTTGAGACGGAGATAGTACTGGAATGGCCTAGCCAACGGTTAAAAGGTTCTACTTGGATAATACTAGACATTTTCGATTGTCCTAAAGTCAAACTTTTTTAACTTTGTATATAAAATAACTTTAGAAATATTTATTTTAACAACATAAAGATCATTTAAATTGGGTTTATATCCAATTTGAATCTCGAAGCCCATACTGTGTATATATAGCTATAAAAAATTATATACACAAACATGGTAAAAGTGTACTGGTTTTTGACATATAGATAAGGGCAAGGTACATTTGAAGACTCCAAATTTTATCCTTAATCCTTAAACGATGAAATATTAGTGTGTTTTTTTTTAAACAAAGAGCTGGGTGTGAGATGTCTGCTTGAAGAGTAAAAAAGTTGGACAGTCAAATGTCTCATATGACAGAGATGGAAACAGTGACTAAACTGGAATAAAACAAAATTTAAAAGCATTGGAACATTTATCAAACAATACAAACAAATCCATAATATAAACTGCAATATCACAAAATACTCGTTGAGACATCCCCGATTCTGACATCCCCTGTCACTGCTGCCACACTGCCGGCCTCCACCTTCATGGCCTTGTCGCTCCTCTATCACTAGTGCCGATGCAATCCAAGCAGGGCTCACTTCGCCTCCTTCGAGCACTTTAGCCTTGATCTTTCTTTAACAAATACTACCTATGTCCTAAATTATTTATCGTTATTAGCTTTTGCTCACGACGTTTGATCACTCATTTTATTAAAAAATATATAAGTATTATTTATTTTGTTTGTGAATTAATTATTATTGAACATATTATAAGTGTAATTTATCCTTTTTATATCTGCACAAAATTTTTGAATAGAAAAAAATGGCAAACGTTGTAATTAAGAGTAAATATCAACCAGTAACTTGGGACGGAGGTATAGTAACGTACACGCGTTGACACCGTGACACCGTGTGCCTGATATATTTCTACACAAAAACTATGTTGACAGTTTAACTACTATCAAAAAGAATGTACATATTTGGGTGAATCATATATATGCAACCATGCACATTAAGTGGCTAGTCGTAGTACGTAGCGATCGATCGAGCAATTAACATTCTGAGAGGGAGCACAACATATCAATTAGAACAATATATCGAACGCACTAGCTCGTACGTAGTTACAACGGTCATCTGATGATGTGAGTATATATGTCATGGACATGCAAAAGAGAACACAAAGAGAGGTACGTACGGTGCTGGGTGGATTAATCAGGAAATCCATGACACGACAGTACGTACATACACGCACATATATTACTCAATCAATGTAAACACTACACCCTATAGTACCCGTAGAGAGGGATAGAGAGAGGGTGTGTGTGTACGTGTAGCGTATAGTGTGTGTGTGTGTGAGAGAGTGTGTGATATTGTTATGGTGTACACGACGGCCGGCCGGATCGACATATGTTGGCACCTTGCTAGTATAAATTAAGGCCGGTTGCTGCTGCTGGTGGTAAATTGTGTGTGTGTGTGGGGTTGGCCACTGTACTACGTACAGAGATCGATCGATCAAGAGAGAGAGAGAGAGAGAGAGTGACACACACACACAGTGTCAGCAATTCAGCATCAGCACAGCATATATATCTCACTTGCTCCCGCTTGCATTGCCTCAGCTCAGCTCCCTTCCAAATACCTCATACACACAACCAGCATCAGCTAACTCTCTCGATCCTCTTCTTCCTCCTCTCCTCATCTCATCCTAGTACCCTTTCTGTCTCCTCCATCACCAACACCACCAAACACACACACAGCAAAACCTAGCAATCAATTCAATTAGACGATTACACCACCTAGCTAGCTTAATCAGCAATGGCGCCGGCAGTGCAGCAGCAGCAGCAGAGCGGAGGATCATCGTCGGCGGCGGCGGTGGGGTCGACGACGCGGTGGTGCCCGACGCCGGAGCAGCTGATGATACTGGAGGAGATGTACAGAGGCGGCCTCCGTACGCCCAACGCGTCGCAGATACAGCAAATCACGGCCCATCTCGCTTCCTACGGCCGTATCGAGGGCAAGAACGTCTTCTACTGGTTCCAGAACCACAAGGCTCGTGATCGTCAGAAGCTTCGCCGCCGTCTCTGCATGAGCCATCATCTTCTCTCTTGTGCTCACTACTATGCTGCCGCTCACAATCACCATCATCTTCACCATCTCGTCTCCCCTACCACAGCCGCTGCTGGTGTTGGTGTTTCTCCTCCTCATCTTTCTGCTGCTCCGTCGCTGATGCCGCCGCCGATGCAGTCGTCGTATGAGCAGCTTCTTTCCCCCAATTCGGCGGCGGCGAACACGGCTGCAGGTTATGCTGCTGCTGCCGGATTTTACTATCCTTTTGCTGCTGCTGCGGCGGCGCCGCCCGGTAGGACGTCGCCGGCGACCTCATCGCTCTTCCACTACAACCAGGTAATTAATTGATTGAGCTGATTATGGTAATAACCAACATTCCGCTATGATGCGCGCGTGTACTCTCTTCTCTCCGTATAAATGTAAGATGTGGGTGGTTTCTTTACTATCTTAAAGATTATGCTTTGACCATTGGTTCTTCTTTTGTACGGAGTAAAATATTGCCAATAATAATTACGAACCAATGGTATTGTCTAGTTAGACACAACTGTAATCGATCATATGGAAATATTTTTAAGAATCCAACAATTTTACATGAAACTAGTTAGACACAACTGTAACTGTCTAGTTAAACACAGATGTGATTAAACACTAGTATCTGAAGTGTTCACCTGACAAGAATATATATGCTTTCATATTTAACAACATACATAGGGAGATCCTTCTTATGTTTTAAGGACATAGCTAATTAATGTTCATCTATTAATAATTAACACGTACGTGTATGTGTGTAGGGAGGGATGATTTTGCCGGCGGCGGCGGCGGAGACGAACGGACGGTCGTCGTCGGAGTACTCGCTGGGGAAGCTGGTGGACAACTTCGGGGTGGCGCTTGGGGAGGCGTTTCCGGCGCCGCACCCGCCGCCACCGGCGACGACGGCGGTGACATTCATCGACACGATGCCGGCGCCGGCAGCCGGTGGCTTCTGCAGGCCGCTCAAGACGCTGGACCTCTTCCCCGGCGGCCTCAAGGAAGAACAGCATGACGTCGCCTAGCTTAATTAGCTAGCATTATTTTTAGCTGCTTTTATATATATTTCATTGACTTGCATGCATGGATATATGGATCCATACATCCATCGATCGTCCATTATTATATAGTATCAGTTAACCTTAAGTACGTAATTCTGTCGACTTAGTTAATATATTCAAAGTCAGATCGTATTGATATTGTGGCTATACTATCTAGCTTCTTTTTTTTTTGACAGTATACTATCTAGCTTCTTGTTCATTGCTTGTTTTTATGCGTTCTTTCTCTACATTAATTTTTGTTTAAAAAATAGGCGTATATCATAAATGATCGTCCAGAAAAAGAACATAAACAACACTTAGCTTGCTTAGCTAGCTAGCGTGCACTAGATTTGTACTAGGTGGTATATATCTAGGTACGAACGTGATGAGGATCATATCACACCGATGTCGGTTGTGCATTGCCATTTGACTAATTAATATCTATTCCAACATACTATGCGCGTATATGTTGTATGGAATGTGAACGTACGTACGTTACTCTATGTTAATTTCTACTACTATTATATGCGTATGCATTAAATAAAGAAAAAAACAGAGCAGGTTTGCAGTTGGCTGGTGGCCGGCTAGCTATAGCTAATTAAGCTACGTACAGACGTACAGTATACTACCTCTGTCTTATATTAGGATTTAAGGTTTTTATTTACAATCTTTGATCGTTTGTCTTATTTAAAAAATTTAATGTAAATATAAAAATAATAAGTCATACTTATAGTAATTTTGATAAAAAAGTAAATCATAAAGAAAAAAAATAATATTTTAAAATTTTTTTGAATAAGACGAAAGGTCAAAGATTACGAGCAAAATCTTCAAATCCCTTATAATATGGGACGGGGGAGTAATATTCTACACTCCTACTCCTAGTGAAGCAGAGAAGCTAGCTAGGCCTTTTGATTTGCAATAGTTCTTAAATAGGGTACTTGTTGGAGATCAAAGTATATGGATGGAATGTTCCTAGCAGCTAGCTGGATATATAACCAAAATTTCAAAAGACACAAATAAACGTCGTACATAGTACATTACTACTCTCTATATATACCTTCCCTCTCTCTAGATCTCTTCTTTAGAAGTTTAGAAGTGATCTGTACTTGTGTATTGATGAGGTGATCGATAATGTGTCTTCCTCTAGCTGTCGAGCTACCCTGTTACTACTAGGTTCAAAATTGTAATTTAATTAGTGCATATATATACATGTACACAGTACATCTCAGCTGGCCGCAATAGTAGCAAATGGATGTCATTTGGACATACTGGCAGGGATCTTAGCTTAAAATACAACTTTATTACCTATATACTGCTTCTTATTGAGAGATGTAGTTCATATAAAAGAACTAAAAATTTCTTAAATACGTACTAACAGTTCTTTTTGTCTGTACTCAATCAAAATAATCAAAACAACTTTGACACTTCAAGATATTATTAGAACTTTTAGTCCGGGTTCGTAATACCAAAAGTGCACTTTAGTCTGCATGCATCATACTAATTAATTAAACTAAGCATCTAGCTCATGCATGCATGCAGATGCAGTGACTAACTATCGCCCGTTCAATTGGCTCTTAACAAAAATCCATTCAGCTCAGCTAACTTCTATAAAAAAATTCATTTAATCTAGCCATTTTTAGCCTAATTCAACCAGCCGATTTGATCGATATGTAAATGCATATGCACATGATCTCTGCACTGCAGGAGACCGATTCATCATTTTCGTCGGACTAGCTGATTGGATCGATCTAGTCGCGAGCATGCTACGTACACAGGCAGTATCTGTATTAATATATAATGCGGTATACGTACAATGTTGCGAGCATGCATCGGAGCGCGGAGGATATACATGTACTCCTATAGCTCAGTAATTATGGAGTACGTACGTACGATCTCATGGCTCTATCAGCTTACTAGTTGCACACTAGGCACATAAATCTGGATACCCAGATTGAGTCAGGCCAATAATGAATCATTTTCATATATATATATATACATCAGATTGTTATCCCCTCCAGAATGCATGTATCTTTGCGGCAACATCGAGTGACTGCATATATAGTACTCCATCCGTTTTTAATGTATGCACCATTAACTTTTAACCACATGTTTGACCATTTATTTTATTTAAAAATTTTATGCAAATATTTAAAAATATAAGTCATGTTTAAAATATCTTTAATAATAAACTAACTTATAAAAAAATAAACAGTATTTCCATAATTTTTTTAAATAGGATGAATGGCCAAATATGTGGTTAAATGTCAACGATGCCATATGTTAAAAAGTGGAGGATATGGTAGGAGGGACCAACTTAATCTAACAATTAACATATGAATCGAAGTATATATATGCATGTATGTGAGTTATGTGTATTTACATGTATACATGACGCAATTATTGTATATGTTTTTGAGTTTTTGTTTTGCAACGTTTGATCATTCGTCTTATGAAAAATTATAATTTTTTTCAGTAAAATGAATGACCAAACAGTATAATATAAAAAATCAAAACGATAAGTATTTTACGACGGAGGTATTATGGTATTATACGTATGTGTCTCAGTCTGAATATCGCGCATGCAGGACTGGACAATAAATTTGTCATTTTGCTGTCCAGATCAAATGAATTGGTGCTAGCCAGAGGGTCCACACAGTACGTACGCCGTACCGTAGCTTGGTTGTACAACACTACTACGCATAATATTCCACCTTAATTACAATTTCGGAGACAGCAATTAGGCCCGTTAGTTTCCAAAAAATTTCAAAAACATCACATCAAATCTTTTAACTCATGCATGAAACACTAAATATAGATAAAAATAAAACTAATTACACAGTTGGGCCGTAAACGATGAGACGAATCTTTTAAACCTAATTATGTCATAATTAACCATAAGTGTTACAGTAATCCATATGCTATGATAGATTAATTAGGCTCAAAAGATTCGTCTCAAGGTTTATAGGCTAGCCATAAAATTAGTTTTTTCATTCATAACCAAAAACACCTTCCGAGTCAAACGTTTAATCTAATATTTTTGTAAAAAAAATTTCGGAAGCCTTAGGAATGAAATGCACGTACACATGTGCGTATGTGTATGTACATACAACATACACGTCAGAGCAGTCAACGATACGCTATTACTCAATAGTTCTTCCTGTCGGGTCAACTAGTTGTGACGTCGCGTGCTGACGCAGAATGAGGAGCAGACATGGTGGGCCTGGCCAATCTGGCCCACATTTACCACTGCGACTGCGAGGCCCAAAAATACGGCCCATTCAGTCGCTCCCACCCATCAAAGTCCAAGCCCACCCGAAGAGAGAGCACCCTCCTCGACGATTAATTTGTTTGTTTGTTTTAGCTGGATAAAAAACCAGGCGGATGGAAATTCGGTAATCCCCTTCGCTTCGAGTTCAGCTCGCTTCTTCTTCTTCCGCCGCAAGCCAAGGCCAGGTGCGCTCGATCTCCGCCGCCGCCGCCGCCGCCGCCGCCGCCGCCGCCGCCGGATTTGGTTCTCTCCCGCTAGGTAAAGCTATACTATCGTCGTTTAACTTTGTTTAAGTCCGATTTCCTTGCGATTGATTGTGGCAGTCGGGGTTTGCTGCTCAACTGTGTGGGGATTTCGGTTTGTGCATGTGTTGGATGATGTAGGGGGGATTGTCTTTGGATTGAGTTCACTGCTGGGTGTGATGCGAGTTGTGTGATTGACTGATTGTTTCCGTGCGTGGACGAGATGTTGTTGGATTGGAGCAGATTGAGGACTGATTGATTCGTGTAGGGCTGGTAGGGTTTCCGAATTGTTCAGGTTCTTTGCGATTGACCTGATTCAGGCATCATTAGTGCTAATGTAGGTAGCATATACGGTGTAATTTATGGCCTGAAAGAGATCAACAGTTGTTATCTGGTAAGCTTCCTTTGTTGCATTATGTGCTTCTGTCTGGATTGCTGTATTTTCAGAGTTATTCTGATCATGAACATTAACAACTTTGGATGCCAAATTGTGCTTCACTAGTTAAGTAATGCCTGGAGACAATTTTGAGTAGATTGCAAAGCAAGGGACTTTGGCATGCCTTTAATCTAGCTACATGCCTAAGTATTAGTAGCTGTTCTGTTAGTTCAGTTTCCGTTCATCTAGTATATGAATGGTCAAACGTTCGTACATTTAGGAAATGGAGGGAGAAATAATTTAGTCAATTTCGAACATGCGAATGATGAGGTCAAACTTTACTGTTCTAAGAAAGGGGATTACCGGCTGTTTCATTAATATGTGAAAGTGTAGGGTTATATGCTCTAATGCTCTCTATTTATCTTTATGTATGAATTGTGTGCTTTATGTGACATATGCATGTGTAATTCAGATAAGACCCTCACTGTTTTTTTAGGAGCTGAAGCTTCTTCGTGTTTGAGTTATGCTTTGCTTTAATGCTTCAGAATCCTTAATTTTCATGCTTGCTTCATTTTTTGGATCTCAACTTTAGACAGCTGCAACATATGCCAACCCCAACGCGCATTAAAAAAAAGGGACATTTTGTTGCAGCATATGCTTTCCCAGAGAAAAAAGGGCATGTGGTTGGGATCAGTTGAAATTTTTTCATGGATGTTTTTATTATAATTTGTTTGGTTCCATGATGGTGTAGCAGTAGTTGAATAATTACAATGCTGAATTCCTCAGTTTCTTTCTGATTTTCTGCCATTTCTTATATATGGTTATAATCAAGAACTTGTTATTGGCTTTAGAACTCAGTGAGAAATTCAGATAAAGCAATCTTCTAGCCTTGTCAATGCTTGAGCTGTATTGTTGTTAGTATGCCGTTATATGCTTTTCAGGTTTCATGTGTAACTGTGAGATCCTTGCTGCTGTTGAACGATTAAATTGGTACTTGTTTTTTTAGGGATAAATTGCTACTTGTTGTAAATCATCAATTATGAGAAAAATAAGAAAAGGGTTGGTTCTTTACACTTGACATGCTAATTTTATTCAGAGACTACTATAACTCTGTTCACCCCATGTGATTCCCCCAAAAAACTTCCCTGCATGTGCAATATTTTATATATCAAATCACTAATGTCATGTGCATATAACCTTCAAGTGCAGCTACAGGTTGGATAGACCCACTAGCTAGCTGGTTCAATAGTTTATGAGCATATGTTCACAATGTTCTCTTTATTTTTCTGCAGATTAGCTCCTATGGGTTTCTTACAAAACACTTTCTCATTGGTGATCGGCACCGGATGTGGTATCTACATTGCACAGAACTATGACGTCCCAAACATGAAGAAGCTTATCAAGGGTTTGATGGGCAAAGCAATAGAAGTTGAAGAGTCCTACAAGAAGCCCGGCAAAGGACAATAAATACACGGCAATATGCTCACCATCATGTTCAGAACTCTTGTTACATGTCTAATTAGTTTTGGGTTACATCAAGTAATGGAACTCTATCTAATTTATTATCCCCTGCTTGTTCAAGAAAACCAGTCATGTACAGCAGATTCGTTGCGTCTAGACTAGTCTTGGGATTCTTTAATTGAAACCCTGCTCTTTCAATTGAATATAAATGGCAATACAATTTCAGAGCATAACAGTTTGACATGATCTACAAGTATGATGATGCATGCATGTTAATATATTACTCCAGTATAAGTGCCATGATTCATGAGTCATGACAGTTTAAGGAACCATTTGATTTCCATTGGCTTTATACCAGGATTTTGACGGAAGATTTTTTTTGGCTTTGTTTGACTTGTGGCCCTTTTGTCATATTATGGTTGCATGTGCAATTTCCAGTTCGCACCTGAGACTGGTTGGGCCTCTGAAATCGGCCAGAAACCAGTCAGTGTCACTGGCTTTGGTTTGTTGGCTTGTGGTTTGGTTAAATTTATTAAAGTTGGATGCCCAAAGCTGAGAATAATTGAGAAATCATTGGTTTGTGCAGGCTCCACTAGTGACACTGTCTGAAATTATGAAAAATTACAGGCAAGCCTTTTCTTGATAACCAAGGTGTGGTGAGGATTTCAGAGCAAAGAATCCATGGATTGAGCAATGGGTGAACAATTTTCATCAAAGAAAGGGGAGAAACGGAGAGAAGGTGGAGTATGGAATCCATGGACTTTTTGTTCCTCAACAATCTCTTCAAATCCAGCAGTGGTTTTCTCTCCTTTTTCTGCATCAATCTTTCACCCTCTTTATGACTTTGCCTTTTTTATCTTTAGAGCCCATACCAATGATAGATCTCTAGTAATGGAAGTGCGTGCAATGAAAAATCAACGACCTTTGCATCGTGCGATCCAACACACGTCAGTCACCACCGAGCAAAGAAAAGGATTCCGTTGCAGCATCTATCATTTTTTTCTCTCTCTCATAAAAAACATCCGATTTTTTTTTCCTCTCAGATGGTGACCAGTGAAATCCAGTCCACAGGACAAGGTAAGTACGAGCAGAGTACATAAGTACAACATCCTTCAACTCTCATCAACTCACGAGATTAAAAAAAATAAAATCTAAAAAAACTAAAACAAGAACACAGCGTCACTGACACGTGGGCCCCACCGTCCGACGTGCCTCCCCCACGTAGCACCCAGCAAGAAACACCGCGAACTCACCAAGAAGAAGAAGAAGGCGTCGTCGCCTTCCTCGCTCGCCGCCTCCCCCAATTCCTCTCTCTCACAACCACCAACTCCTCCTCTTCTTAATCTTTCCATCAAATCCATCCCCACCAAACGCGAACGCGATCGCCTCGCTCGGGAACACGCGATGACGCCCATGGCGACATCACTCCTCCACAATCTGTTCCAGGTGGATCCAGGCGCGCCGGGATTCTGGCGAGAATTCATGGTAGGGATGCTCAAACCCCTCGCAGCAACAGCAGTGGTCGCCATGGCCGTCGCGCTCAGCTTCACGCAGCGCCTCGGCCTCGAGGGCGAGATGCTCTACGCAATCGCCCGATCCTTCCTCCAGCTCTCGATCATCGGGTTCGTCCTCCAATTCATCTTCACCCAAAAAAATCCCCTTTGGATCCTCCTCGCCTACCTCTTCATGGTCACCGTCGCCGGCTACACCGCCGGCCACCGCGCCGGGAGGCATGTGCCGCGTGGGTCCCACATCGCCTGCGTCTCCATCCTCGCCGGCACCGCCGTCACCATGGCGCTGCTCGTCGCGCTCGCCGTGTTCCCGTTCACGCCCAGGTATATTATTCCTGTGGCTGGGATGATGGTGGGGAATGCCATGACGGTGACTGGTGTGACGATGAAGAAGTTGAGGGAGGATGTCAAGATGCAGAGGAATGTTGTCGAGACGGCGCTCGCTCTCGGCGCCACGCCGCGCCAGGCCACGGCGCAGCAGGTGGGGAATTTTTTTTTTCTTTTACTTTTTTGAAACTGTTTTTGTTGAATTAGCTTATAAATTAAGAGTAAATTTTACTAAACTGTATGTTTTATATGTTTTAGTGAACTAAGTCATAAAAAAGCTATATATTTTGACACCTACCACTTATTTCACAAAACTACACTATATAAAATACTAGTTTTGTGAAACTTAGTGCTACATTATTAGAAAATTCCAATAGTGTAGTTTTATTAAATATTAGTACCACGATACAACATAGTTAAATGATAGTAAGTATTCCTGAAAAAAAAATTGATAGTAACTATTAAAATGTAGGTGGTTTCCGCGACTCGAATTATAAAATGTATGGTTTTATGAAATTTAATCCAAAAATAAATCCTCACTAAATTTATTTTCCAAATCTAAAAAAGAACTTTTGTTTTGCCACGACAAGCAAATCGGCATGGTGAAATAGCATTACAAAGATTTCGCCAAAAGGTGCAGTTTTTTAAGAACAAGATTTTTCAACAGTGTTCTTTATTGAAGTATAAATTTGAAAATGAATTAATTTTTTTGTTCGTTTGTTTGTAGGTGAGGAGGTCGCTGGTGATTGCGCTGTCGCCGGTGATCGACAACGCCAAGACGGTGGGATTGATAGCGTTGCCGGGGGCAATGACGGGTCTGATAATGGGAGGGGCGTCGCCATTGGAGGCGATACAGCTGCAGATTGTGGTGATGAACATGCTAATGGGGGCATCCACTGTCAGCAGCATCCTCTCCACCTACCTCTGCTGGCCGGCATTCTTCACCAAGGCCTTCCAGCTCAACGACGCCGTCTTCGCCGCCGACTAATTAAATCTAGATCTGCTAGAACTTCAGTTTTCACTTTGATGGAGATTGGAGAACATGCTTTTTGATGAAAGGAAATTGGTTTAGACCTAGCTAGCTAGTGTTGTGTGAAAATCTTGCTTGTTGAGTGTGTTGTAAGTCTTGAGTTTAATTTTCTAAATGTAATAAATTATGTGTTGTTTACTTGTTTATGTCTGAGATTTGGGTTGGGATTAGCAGAGTGACTTTCAGCTGTAAGAGTTGTTTATGGTATTCAAGATGGATGTAGCAGTAGGTACCAAAGAGGTACCTTAATTAAAGGAGGGTAAAAACTTCCCCAGTTATAATCGGTGGCAGTGGCACCTATCTTTCTTCCTTTCTGACTGCAATTAGCAGAAATCCTACGCGTCAATCTTATTCTGCTCATTGCATTGTCGTCGCTCTTTGCGAATGCAACAATTATCTGAATAGAGATTTTGAAAATACCGACATCAAGGTGGTGAGTGTTGTCAGCTGGTGGAACCCACTCCATTTGATTGTCAAAACAAATTTCATTTGGAAGATAACTTGTGAACAATGAAATTATAAATTATCGATTTCATTGCCTTACAAATCAAATCAAATCTTCAACTTCTTTTTTTTTTACATATTTGCACAATTGCATTTGTCCTCCCAAAAGGGGGAATTCTGTAGCATTTACGATTTAACCGAATCAGCAAATTCTAATATATATATTTCAGCATCATCGATTATAATTTAAGTGAAAAGCATCAGAATCACCTAACAAAAAGAGCATAAAGTCGTGTGCAAAATCTCTTGGCAGAACAAACATGGATCATCCATCAGTAAGTAAAAACAGGGGATCAGCACACTAACCAGCAAGCCATATTGTCATTCATATCGGAGTCTCAAGACACAAAACCATACTAGTAATATATAGCAAAGCTCTATATACATATATCTCATTTAGCAGTATAATCAAACCAAGCTAGCTCATCTATCGAGTACTCGAGCTTAGTTACTATATGACACTGTCATCAATCACCATTAATGGTGGCCATGATGGCCATGGTGGCCATGGTGACCTCCAAAACCATGGTGACCACCAAAGAGGCCGCCGCCATGGTGACCTCCAAAGAAGCCACCATGGTGGCCGCCGTGATGACCTCCAAAAAAGCCGCCGTGGTGGCCATGGTGGTGGTCGTGGTGGCCACCGTAGCCATAGCCGTATCCTCCATAGCCGCCGTGGCTATTATGAGAAAGCTTGTGCGCGCCGTACGCCGCGGCGGCTGCGGCTGCGCCTGCAGCCAGCATCCCCGTGCTTCCTACTCCACCATGGCTGCTACTCCCATAACCTGCAAAACCAACCAGAGAATCCTTAACAATCAGTTACGTCGTTCTTGTATGAATCAAAGCAGAGGATTGGACTGGAGCGTGATCGATTTAAGGCAAGAATTTTGCATATTATGGTAGGGAAGGGCTCCTTTGGAAACCCAGAAATGTAAAACGGAGGAATAGGAAACACATGATTTTCGTAAGGATTAACAAAGCCTAAAACAGAAGTAAATGTAAAAACATAAGAAAGATACACAAATAACTGGACAGTAGGAAAAACAGGAATTTGAGGATAGAGAATGACTAAAGCAAGTTTCCTATGAGGTTGCTAAAATTCCTATAAAATTTGCATAGATTGAAGCATTTCATTCTATAGAAACTTCATCTACCAAAACAACGGGAAATGTTTCAAGACAGTGTCCAAACCTTTCTTTTACATGGCCGTTTAGGATATTTCCTATAAAACTGAAATCCTACAAAATCCCCATTTTCCCTCAAACCAAAGGGGCCTAAATTGGACATCGATCCAACCAGTTTCAAATTTCTGACAATAAACATATCAAATTGACCCAATCTAAAACCGACCGAATTGCCGGATCAAGCAGAACAAGAACATTTCGCACCGCAATTAAACTTAAAACACTAATACTAATAATCACAGAATCGATCAGAAAGAATCAGACGCAGACGCATACCATGTCCCTGGTACGAGCCGGGGTAGCCTGCAGGAGGATAACCACCGCCATAGCCATACCCAGCCGGAGGAGGAGGATACGCCGTCGGCGGCGGCGGGTAGTACCCCTGCTGCGGCGGATACGCCGGATACCCATGGCCGCCGCCGCCGGCGACGCCGTGCATCAGGTTGGAGAAGAGCCCCTTGTCAGCCGATTCATCCTTGCCACCTCCCATCGTCGCCTTCGTCTGATTCAAGATCAAGAAAGAAACTATCTTTGTTCCAAGATCAAGAAAGGAGCTATCTTTGTCGATGAAATCGCAGGAGAAAAAACTGAATTGAATTGAGGAGGTTTGAGGAGGAAGAAGGCGTGTGGGGGATGCTATATATGAGGGTTTCGTACGCGTGGCGGCAGCGATGACGCGTGGACGACGCCGAGGAGGATCGGTTCGATCGGAGAAGGAAGGTGATGAGCGCGACGCGGCTAAGGAAGGTGACGACGGATTTGGCAGTGGATTAGTTGGAAAAGTCGATTTCAGAATTCAGATTATTATTCCCAGGAGGGCATGACAGCGATTTTAACGTGTCATATATTTTTGACTTTTGTGGTGTTTATAGATGGAAGGAGGAGGAATTTATGGCAGCTCGGATTATAGAACTTGCAAAGTTGCAATGTATCATTTCCTAATTTATTATATCTTCATTGTTTAAACGTGAGAGCTTTGTAAATCTGCCGTGTAAAACCATATAGCCTTCACTTTTTGCCTCTTTGAATCAGATGCGCCGGAAATCTGTGTGTCATAGTCGGTAAAGAAGAGAAGAAACGACGTACAGCCAAATAAGATAACCGACAATATTTATTTACTGATATTCTTTAGAACTTGTTCCTTTAATCACAAAAAGAATGCTCCTTTAGAACTTTTGTGCAGTCAATATAGGTTTTACCTTTAACCAAATAAATTATTGTACACGAATATATAGGTTTTAGACATATGAAAATGACTTTAAACTAATTTTGCTATAACAAAACATTTCATGAAAGGGACTTGCTTATATTTTGGACGCTTGAAAATTTATATTTTTTTCAGTCGATTAAAATTACTTACGGCTAATCCATGTTTACAATACTATAATATTATCATTGTATATTGTTTTACCTTATTTTTAGGGAGAATATCGTATTTGGCCCATGAAGTTTCATGATGAGGTCAATACGGTCCTTGATGTTTCATTTGATCCAAAATAATCCACAAGGTTTGTCTTATGGTCTAATGTGGTCCTTGAACCCACTAAAACGCCATGTAGGGACACCCTGTTAGTTTCTAATATACCCTTACGCACACAATAATCCATATAAAAAAATAGAAAAATGGTGTACACACTTAGTTTTGCAAAAACTAAATTTTCAGTCTATCTATTTATATATAGAACATAAACAATTTTGTGTACATGTCAATCATTCTTGGGGAGAACCAAATCATGTAATCATGCAAAATTAGTTATCATTTTCTCTACCATATATGAATGGGTGTATTAGGCATTTTTTTTGACAGAAATGTATTAGACATTTTTTGACAAAAACATAGTCGACATATTTTAGACAAAAACGTATTAGACATTTAACCAAATATTTTGCACGACGACATAGCTTCTCCGCATGGCGCTTTCAATGGGCCTAAGGACCATATCAAACCATATAATCAACTCTAAGGATGAGTTTGGAAAAAAAATAAAAAATTAAGGACTGTACTTATGAACAGGCAAAACTTCAAGGACCAAACAGGATATTCTTCCTTGAAACAAGAAATCCGTAGATCCAACTTTAATTATTTTTAATCAAGCGCAATTGTTGAGCAAATAGAATACAATGTATACGATAAAACAATTATCATATACAACAACAGTTAAAAACATCAAAAAGTTGTTTGGGCCATTTCATTTGTGCAGTCTCCCAAAATGTCTTCCCTAGGACTGCAAACAAAATTACATGAGAATCTGATGTGCACGAGGGTGGTCCGATCTTTCGGTGAGTTGAGATAACTACGATTTGGGAGAAACGTTGACGATCCGACTACAACCGTACGAGACGTTGTTGTGTTGCGCCTTAGCGATCGATACACCTCTCCGAGAGTTTGTTGATCTTGCCGGTGCAGATCAACCATATTCCTGCAAGCAATCGAGAACAAGCAAGAACAAGATAAAAGCCACTAAATTGCTAGATAATCAAGACGCACAAATATAGATCGATACACGATAAAGTGAGGTTCCGAACAAGCAGACGGACGGTCTAGCCAACACGTGCGCTGCAAACGAAGTAGCAATGGCTAAACTTATAATTAACAAAACCCAAATAACCCTGAAGGGGTAGCTAACTATTTAAGGGAGCGGGAGGACGTCCTAGGGTTCCCTAGGGTCATGCTCCACCTGGTTGGGGCGCACCCCCACTTGGGCCCCTCTTGGACCAGGGTCCCAAACGAAGTTATATGCCCAAAGGCCCATGACTAGCAATGCAGCGTCTTGTTTTCGCGATTCCTGTTGACTCGAATGGAATTTGGCTATGAGGCTGGATCCGTTGGAAAGAGGACTCCGAAACCTTTCCATGAAGTACTCATGGGACAAAATCGGAGTTCGCACATAGAATTGGTGGCCGTTTGAAATCAGTGCAGTATTGGGTGACCGAATTGGATTCCAGAACATGGCGGACTTCATCTCCTCATCTTCATGCACCATGGGCGACATGTACATCTTCCATATTTGGCTCCAAATATTACTCACACTCCTGAACACACAAATATGTATATTTTTTTTATTAGGTAGCGTCATATTCTTAATTAAATTAAACTGAATCTTATTATGGAACGACTTCACCTGTGAGTATATGGTATCATCAATAGTCGTATCTATGCGAGTCATGGTCACATCAGAATCTATAAGCGGAACCAATGAAGAAATTCTTACACTTGTTAATTATAATAAAAGACATACAACATGACTAATTATGAGTTAATAACCAACCACCAATGAATGGTGGGACAAATTACAGGATTTCACATAGAATAAAAAAGGATTTCCATGGAACTATGGTCCTTTATATCTACACACAGTAGTAGTACAGTACCAAGAAATCTAATAAGATCAAGACCTTAAGATCTGGACTCCGGGTGGTTCATCTCTCGCGGCACTGCTTCCCGATCCAACCTGGAAGGCTTTTTGCAATCTCTGTCCACTTGCGATCTCCATGGGTGTCTTACCATCTGCCTACAAATTCTGCAAAGAATTGACCACATCAACATTACAAGATCTTACTATGAGAACAAAGATGTGGAGAAACAACATTAAAAAAAATCTAATTACAAGTCGGTTGATCTGTGACTTACTCATCATCTTTTCTTGTCCACCCTCCTTTGATCAACCGGGGTTGCCGTTATTGCGTTTAGGCTTTCTTTGCTTAGTCACCATGAAAGCACCTACTGGAATGGAATCAAGGATTCCATAGCTGGCGGCTAACAGATCCCCCCTCTAGAATCAGAAAGCTTGATAGAACCATGCACATGCGAGTTGCTAGACAAGATACGTCTGTAACTCCCATGGTTATTGGAGCACCACTAGCATTCTGGTAGCAAGCACTAGCATGACTACAACTCGTATGAAGTGCCTTTCTAGCATTCCGTTAGTTGTCATCATCAATTCCTAGTTGAGGAAGAAGTTACCTACAACTGCCATCAACTTGCCTACTAAGGTTGGAATCAAGGCCAAGAACCACTAGCGTGGAATAATATTATAGGGAAGGCAATGTGATCTCTATAGGGAGCTAATAAAAAATGGATTGGTGAGCTTGGAGATGCAGACTCCACTCACCTCATAATATTGGGGAGAGATGGACAGATTGAACATTCACCTTTTGGGCGATCCAATGACAAGAAAGAAAGCTATAATTTAACGTTCCATGTAAGCTAGGTGCTTTGCAAGAGGTTAGCTAGAGCGCCAAATATCGTAGTTTCCAATACAAAATATAGGCCAGTACTGATGATGCGCTGCCAATAAGTGAACATTAATGTAAGTGAAGAGGATATGCTATAATTGCTAGATAGGCATGTCTAAAATGCTAATTTGTGCGTGGGCGTATGGTTTTATCTGTATGGCATGAAAAGCTTCTACATGTGTTCATACAATGTATTAGACATTTTTTGACATAAATGTATTGGACATTTTATTTACGAAAATGTATTAGACACTAAACAATATATTTTGCATGATAACATGGCATGTCCACATGACGCTTTCCGGCGGTCCTAAGGGACCATATAATACCATATTACCAACTTTAAGGATGTGTTTGAACAAAATAAAATATCAAGGAAAGTATTGACCAAAACACGAAGCCTTGATGATCGAATGGGATATTCTTCCTTAAAATAAGAAGTCCATGGATCCATCTTTAATTATTTTTAATTTAAGCACAATTATGAGGGAATAGTATATATTATATATATGATAAACCTTAATTAGCATATAAAATATCAGTTAAAAACATCAAAAAGTTTTTTGGGCCATTCCATTGGTTCAATCCCTAGAAATTCTTCCCTAGGACTACAAATAAAATTACCTGGGAATCTGTTAGTGGAACCGATAAAGAAATTCCTATAGTTGTTAATTACGATAAAAAAATACAACATGACTAATTATGAATTAATGACCAACGACATATGAATGGTAGGGCAAAATTTCTAGGTTTTTTTTACATAAAATCCAAAAAGGATTTCCATCTCACAATCAAGTTGACATAGAAGTATGGTCCCTTATATCTACAGACATAACCAAGGAATCAAATAAGATCAACACCTTAATGTCCGGGTGTAGACGATTGGTCCATCTCTTGGTCCAATGTGGAAGGCTCTTTGAAATCTTTGCCCCCTTGCAATCTCCATGGGTGTCTTACCATCTGCCTATGAACTCAACAAACAATTGAACACATCAATACTACAAGATCTTACCACGAGAACAAAGATGTGGAGAAACAACATGAAAAATATTCTAATTACAAGTCGATTGATCTGTCACTTACTTATCATCTTCCCTTGTCCACCCTCATTTGATCAATCGGGGCTGCCGCTTTTGCATTTGGGCTTTCTTTGCTTAGTCACCATGAAAGCATCTACTAGAATGGAATCAAGATTCCATTGCTGGCGGCTGCAAGACCCCCCCTCTAGAAACACAAAGCTTGATGGAGCCATCCATATGTGTGCTGCAAGACAACCTACGTCTGTGACTCCCATGGTGATTGGAACAATACTAGCATTCTAGTAGCAAGCATTATCATGGCTACAACTCCTATGAAGTGCCTTTGTAGCATCCCGTTAGCCATCATCATCAATTCTTGGTTGAGGAAGAAGTTACCTACAACCGCCATCAACTCGCCTACCAAGGTTGGCAGCAACGACAAGAACCGTTGGCGTGGAATAATATTCTAGGGAAGGCAAAGCGATCTCTATAGGGAGCTAATCGAGAATGGATTGGTGAGCGTGGAGATGGAGACTTGAGTCCCCTCATAATATTGGGGAGACATGGACACATCGGCCATTCATCTTTTGAGCAATCCTATGACTAGAAAGAAAGCTAGAGTTGACTATTCCATGTAAGCTAGGTACATTGCAAGAGGTTAGCTAGTGCACCGAACATCCTAGTTTCCAACGCAAAATATAGGTTAGTAGTGGTGATGTGCCGGTAGTAAGTGGAACATTAATGTAAGCAAAGAGGATATGCTATAATTGCTAGATAGGCATGCAAGCTAGGTGCATTGCAAGAGGTTAGCTAGTGCACCGAACATACTAGTTTCCAATGCAAAATATAGGTCAGCAGTGGTGATGCACTAATTGTAAGTGGAACATTAATGTAAGCAAAGACGATATGTTATAATTGCTAGATAGGCATGCCTAAAATACAAATTTGTGCGTGGGCATATGGTTTTATCTGTGTGCCATGAAAAGCACCTACATGTGTTCATATTGTGTATTAGACATTTTTTTGACAAAAATGTATTCATCATTTTTTTTTACAAAAATGTATTAGACACTTAACAATATATTTTGCATGATAACATGCCATATCCACGTGACGGTGACACTTCCGGTGAACCTAAGGGACCATATAATATCATATTACCGACTTTATGGATTTGTTTGAACAAAATGAATTATAAGGAAAGTGTCGACCACAACGCGAAACTTTGATGATCAAATGGGATGTTCTTCCTTAAAACAAGAACTCCATGGATCCATCTTTAATTATTTTAATTTAATCACAATTATTGAGGAAATAGCATGTATTATATATGATAAATCTTAATTAGAATATACAACAACAATTAAAAACATAAAAAATTTGTCGGGGCCATTCCATTGGTACGGTCCCCCAAAATTTCTTCCCTACGACTACAAACAAAATTACTTGGGAATTTATTAATGGAATTGATGAAGATATTCCTACATTTGTTAAGTTAAAAGACATACAACATGACTATTTATGAGTTAATAACCAATCAGCTATGAATTCTAGGACAAAATTTCCACGAATTTTACATAAAATAAACCCCCCCAAAAAAAAAATTCCATCTCACAATCAAGTTGACATAGAACTATGAACCCTTATATCTATCCAATGAGATCAAGACCTTAAGGTCTGGGGTGCAGATGATTGGTCCGTCTCTCGTGGGACTGCTTCCCGATCCGACGTAGGAGGCTATTTGCAATCTCTGGCCACTTGTGATCTCCATGGATGTCTTACCATTTGGCTAGGAATTCTGCAAAGAATAGAACACATCCAATATTACAAGATCTTACTACGAGAACAAAGACGTGGAGAAACAGCATTAAAAATCTAATTAAAAATTGGTTGATCTGTCACTTATTACTCATCATCTTCCCATGTCCATCCTACTTTGACCAACCCCGGGTTGCCGCTATTGTGCTTGGGCTTTCTTTGCTTAACCACCATCTAAGCACCTACCGGAATGGAAGCAAGGGTTCCGTAGCTGGTGGATGACAGACCCCCTCTAGAATCACAATGCTTGATGGAGCCATGCACATGTGAGCTGCAAGACAACCTACGTCTGTGACTCCCATAGTGATTTGGAACACCACTAGCATTTTGGTGGCAAGCACTAGCATGGTTAAAGCTCGTATGAAGTGCATTTCTAGCATCCCATTAGTTGTTATCATTAATTCATGGTTGAGGAAGGAGTTATCTACAACCGTCATCAACTCGTCTACCAAGGTCGGAAGTAAGGCCAAGAACCGCTGGTGTGGAATACTATTCCAGGAAAGGCAAAGCGATCTCTTTAGGGAGCTAACTGAGAAAGGATTGGTGAGCGTGAAGACCGAAACTCGAGTCCCCTTTTAATATAGGGGAGACATGGATACATCGATCCATCTTGGATCTTCTGAGGGATCCAATAACCAGAAAGAAAGCTAGAGTTTAACGTCCCATAGCTTGGTGCATTACAAAAGGTAGCTAAAGCGTTGAACATGTATCCTAGTTCCAATGTAAAATATACGTCAGTACTGGTGATGCGCTGCCATTAGGTGAAATATTAATGTAAGCGATGAGGATATTCTATAATTGCTAGATAGGTATGCCTAAAATGCTAATTTTTGCGTGGGTGTAAATGGTTTTATATGTATCCCATGCAAAGCTCCAACTGGTGTTCGTACTTCATACTGTGTATTAGACATTTTTCTGACAGAAGCATATTAGACATTTTTTCTTTAAAAAAAATATATTAGGCACTTAACCATATATTTTGCACGATGACATGGCATGTCCACATGACGCTTTCAGTGGGCATAAGGACCATATCACACCATATTACCAACTTTAATAATAATGTGTTTGGACAAAGTAAAATATCAAAAATTGTATTGACCACGGGGTGAAACTTTGGGACCAAATGGGATGCATGTAGTTTTTAAGTTTTGAACTGTATTTTTTACATGTTTAGTCATAGTTTACTGTTCAACCTTTTATATCGGAATTGAATGACTTTTTGTGCATATAAGTAATAGTGGAGTGATGCGAATCATCGGTTTGCCATAGACTAATATGTGAAGGAAGTGACTAAATTTTCGAAAGTTTCAGTCCCCTAAAATCTAGAGTTCCTGTTCTTACTTATAGTGTTTACTGTCAATAATGTTAGATCTTATTGACTCCAAAAATAATTAAAACAACTTTCTTTTGTGAGCAAACGACGTACTTAATTATCACTCAACTCAGCAAAGAAGGAAACATCTCTAACCAAAACATCTTAGTGCTAATAATTTATCTGATATCCATCTCTTTAAGCATGTGTTTGAGGGCGCACTTGTATAACTAGATTCTCGCGAAAACATAGGAGAGGGCGTGGGTGTGTTCAGTGGTAAAGAAACTTAACACAGCAGGTCTAATGCTCAGCGGGGGTGACCGCGCGAAACCGGTTTGTGAACAAAATCTGGATCGCCCGGGTCTTACTCTTACATTGCAAAATTAACTCCAAAATTTTGTACAATTTATGAATTTATAATCAGAAGTTCTGTACCAAAACTGGTCCCAGCCTCCAACCAGTAACACCGGTTTTAAGCATGTGGATCAGGCAATAGAACATAATATAAACTTTCACCAAAGAGAAAAAACAGCAAAGAAGCTAACGACATCATATTGATCAGGCAATAGAACACCACACAATGCATAAGAGTCAAATGGTACTATTTAATTAATTATTATTACCGAACCCCATCTTGCCACTGAGTCACACATACTAGAGTACCAAATCATAGAGAAGGATGGGAGCAAACGGAGCAATCCACCCTGCTTAGATACAATCGAGAGGTTTTCAGGCTTTTAACCAGCCAACCACAAGCACTTCAGTTAAAAAGCCTAAGCGGAGTTTCATCATGCAGCATTACTTCCACTTCTTGAACTTGCCACCACCGAACATGCCGTGGCCGTGCTTGCCATGCTTGAACTTGCCATGGTGGCCATGCTTGCCATGCTTGAACTTTCCGCCATGGTGGCCGCCATAGCTGCTATGGCCGTAACCACCAAAGCCTCCATAGCCCATGTGTCCACCACCACCGTGTCCGCCGTGACCATGAGAAGAGATCTTGTGCATTCCATAGGCCGCGGCAGCCGCAGCTGCGCCTCCAGCTAGCAGTCCGGCCCCTGGCCCCATGTGTCCTCCACCGCTACTCCCATGGCCTGCAACATTAGAACGTTAAGGATGGAATGCTAAGAACTGAGTCAGATTATTTCGCTGAATAAGTTGAATTAAGGTTACAAAAAAGAAGCACACGTTTTATGCCTTATATCTGAACTAGAGATGGAACATCAAGCACTTGCATATAGTACAACAACAGAAGGGAGCTATATAAATCCAACTCAATCTTGAATTCATATGCGCAAAATGCAGAAGTGTTTGCAAGAATACAGCAGGAATTGCAGTATGATATCGCAAAAAAAAAAATCAGATTCAGCAGAAATTGCAGCATGATATTGATTGAAAAAATCAGATTCAGTACACATTTATGCCAGTGGAAAAGATTAAAAAAAAAATCAGACATCACACATCTGAAAAACTGGAAATGAAGCATCATGCATTGAAACTTCACATATCATGTTATCTAAATAGGATCACTTATCACCGTACAACAGGAGAGAACAACCACAATTCAACTCAATACTGAATTTACTTAAGTTGAACAAGAATTGAACAACAATGACAAAAACAGAACCTTAATAGCAATCAATGAACAGAGCAACATACCCTGATGCCCAGATGAGCCGGGGTAACCTGCAGGAGGATAGCCACCATGTTGAGGGTAACCACCAGGTGGAGGGTAGCCACCATGTTGAGGGTAACCACCAGGTGGAGGGTAGCCACCAGGCTGAGGATACCCATGCTGTGGAGGGTATGCCCCAGGTGGGGGAGGGTAAGCCCCAGGAGGAGGAGGGTACGCCCCCGGAGGAGGCGGGTATGCTCCCGGTGGCGGCGGGTAGCCCTGAGGAGGGTACCCATGGCCGCCGGCAACGCCGTGCATCATGTTGGAGAAGAGCCCCTTGTCACTCTCATCATGCTTGTCCTTGCCACCTCCCATTGTCACACACCTCAATCTAAGCTCTCTGAACAAAGAACAGAACAAGTCTGATGTGAGTAAACTGAATTCCTAAAATTGAGAGTAGACTGAATTTTTGAAACTGCAATGAGATGACCCTATATGCACTGATGATGAAACAAATCTTGATATCTCCGATAAATGTAATGATCCCCTCTCATCAGAAAACAGACAATGAACTACGCGTATAGTATAGGTATCTAGTACAGCACCGATCTAAGCCATATCTCACTGGGTAGGAAGTAGTTGCACCTACCAATCCTCGTTGCAAACCATCCGATTTCGTTGCAAACCATCCGATTCATGAACTTTAACAGGAACAACGCGTGACAACTAACTAATGATGCTAACTTTTTCCGCTATACCTAAATCATTTGACCATGAAACAAGCCGAAACTAGTAAAAAATTATCTAGATCCCCATATCACCAACAAGTCAAGTAAACAACCGATCGAGCGACTAGAGCCCGAAACAACTCGAAAAATGATGAAACAACAACGAAGCCATGTGATCCAGCAACAACCTATCATAAGATCAAATTCCCCACATGCATGCATCCATACTCCCCGATTCCACCAAATTAAACGCACAGACTACGATTCTACGACGAGGAGAATTCCTGCGTACCAGACGATTTCGAAGAAGCGAATCCTGAAGACTTGGGCGGCGGCCGATCTGGGGATTGGTTTCTTCTGTAAAAATCCTGTGGGCGATGTCTCCGCCTATATAGGAGGAAGAGGAGTCCTCGCCTCGCCCTCGCGCGCGTCGAATCCAATCCGCCCGTTGGTGTCACTGACGCATGGGCCCCACCGGGTGGGTGGGGATGGAACGGATAGGCTCTGAACCTCCCGTGCCGCGTCACTGCCATGTGGGGCCCAGAGGGGCCGAGCGCGTGGGGAGCGCGTCGTGGAGACGTGGGTGGAATGGAACGTGACAAAAAAAGGCAACGCGGCGAAGCAAGCGAAGCGGTGGGCCCCACACACCTGTGGTGGTGAGAGGAGATAGAGATATTATTCTCGGGCCAGTCGAGAAGAGCGTTGAGCTGCGTGCAAACGACGACGCGTCGCCACGTGGCGGGCGTGGTGGGGACCCCGGGCCTTATTCTCGGCCCACGTGAATTAGGCCCGTTTCTATTGGCCCATCTAGCTAAGCACCGTTTCGTCTTGGGCTTCATCGCTTCTCTTCTCTTCGGTTCGGTTCCGTTTCGTTTCCTCGGCTCGAATGGAGGAGACCGAGCTCGCGATTCATGGCGGTGGCTGCCGGCGGCGGTCTGCTTCAGCGATCCGCATACAGTCTAGCTCTGAATCACCAGCACGTTTTTCTGTTCTGCGTCTTTCCTCGTCTCCTACGCTGGTTGGATGCAGAAGGTCGCCCAGATGACTTCTCGGCGCCACTGCCCGAGACCTGCTCGACGGAATGCCCACGGAGCTCTCAGCTAACCAGGTGGGTGCCTTTGCCCGAATGCGTGCGAATTTTTATTTATAAATCATGTCTTTGTTATACTTACCAAACAGCACAGGCTAGATTTCCATTCCTACATTATCATGTATGTATTGTCAAGTATGAATAGTTTCATGATTGATTAAGAAGCTGCACTTTTCAGTAGACAAAAGCACTTCATTTTCAAAATAAGTAAATCATATAATATCCTCCTTTCAATACAAACAACTGTTTAGTAAACTCTAACTAGTTTCTGTGAGCGCGTCAATAGGTAAATCCGTAAATGAAACCGTTTAGAGCACTGGGCTACAGCATGTCATCGTTATGTAGTCTTTGTTTACTGGCTTGCTGGCTGCTGTGCAGATAATTAGCTCGATGACGAATTTGGTTTCATCCAGAAGACCTGATAATTAAAACAACGGGTGGGTTAGTCCAGTAGGCCGCCAACTCATACGAACATAGCTGAAATTCAATCACTTATGCATTCGATAGATAGATAGGAGTACCTAATTCATTTAGTGAAGAATACCATGTCACTATTCTGCTTCTGAAGTGCCGGATTTACACATGCCAATAGCGATGGCTTCTTTTTCTTTGCTGGAAAGAGGAACAGCCGGAGTGGCACTCTTGATCTAGAGGGTGTATTTTTCCAGGTGCCATTGCCTTTGGTCCCAGATAAGCTTGTTCTCTTGGCTATCTTTTCAATGACATGTTCAATTTCTGCTTGGAGCCCTTTTATGTGATCCAGACCAGACTGCAGTTCATCGGCAACCTTATTGTTCTCCTGCTTCATGTTCAGAACCTCCCCTTGGAATTTTGCAGCCTGATATGAGGTGAAATGAGTTCCTTCCTCAGGGTCTGCATCCATATTCATGGCTACTTCAATTTCCTCTTGTATGCTGCAGAGGGAAGCAAACCTATACTGGAGCTCCCCTTTGAGCATGGCATTCTGTTCCAACCATACTTGTAGTTCTATCTTGAGTTCTCTTAGCTGTTTTTCTATGGAATCTGATTCACCGTTTGCTGATGGGCCATCTGCATGGACATTATTTGTCTTGAGCTTCTCCTCCTTTCTTAGCTGCGTAATTGCAGGTTTTAGCTGCTCGTACTGGGTCTGAAACCCTTGGATTTGTTGGAATGATGTGCTGAACTTCATCCAGAATTCCAAATTCTCCTCGAGAAGCGCATCAATGTCTTGTCTGAACTTCTCTTCAAGCAGGGAGGCGTTCTCTATCTTGACAACATCAATCGATTTTATGTCCTCCAAAATGAGTCTTTCTTGGTCAATAACTGTGTCATGCGATGCATCGCCTTCATAAGGGGATTCGAGGATTATTCTGGAAATGGTGGAGACACTCTGTTTCCTTTGATGAACAGGCGAAAAGCTTGGTGTCCTTCGATGACCACTAAATGTCCTGCCCGTCGAACTGAAGGACGTTGTGGGGTTCATTTTTCGTGAAACATCTTTGTCGGTTGCAGAGTTTAGAAGTTCATGTAGTGACCTAATTTCCTCATCCTTCATTGCATTTGCACTGCGTAACTCACTCATCATGGCGGTCATCTCAGTCAAACGTGCCTGGTTCTCTGTCTCCACTTCTGTAAGCCTTTTCCTTGCATTCTTATAGTTTCGGAGTATAGAAGTGTATTCCGTTAATAGTATCTTTTCCTTATCTTGGAGCCCATTCATAAGCAGCTGTTGTAGCTTTATCATGTTTTCCTCTTGATCTCCAACCTCATCAATGCTTCTACTAATATGGGTCATATCTTCTGTGATACATGAATCCCCTGCTTTATCCATCTTTTGTTCTGAGTTGCCTTCAGAGGTTCCATGATCTGATGTTGATAAATCTTGCTCATTCTCCTCTTTTTTCACATTATAATCTCCTGTACCGTTGGAGGAAATATGATGCAGGTGTTCTAATATAGGCTTTTCAGGGGATTGCACAGTATATTGTTGCATGCTATTCTCATCATCACTAGCTATTTCAGGAGCTTGATCTTCTCTATTGTTATCATCACCAGATGAATTGTTATCTGCATTTCCTGCTTCTTCCTCCTTTACCGATGCAGCCGCAAAGCTAGACTTATCTTCAAGTGAAGAACACCATGGATCCTCTGAGCTATCTTCATGATAACACTTTTCCACGTTTGTCTCAGGATGACCAGTAGATGAGTAGCCATCATCACAGAGGTCCTCTGGCTCCAGTTCTCTTGAATGATCAGGCAATTCATTTACTTCAGGCTCCCCTGCAGGTTCATCTGACTGAGGACCTTTTTCTGAATATGTTTTATCATATTCGCTCGATGTTTCCATGTCAATGGATGGTATTGTTTCGTCAGTGGCCATGGGTGGAGAACCATCTTGGTGCTCAACAAGAGGTGACCATAGCATACCTGAAATATCACGGAACCTACTTATTGTTTCAGTGAAATTTGAATGGACTATAGTTCCTTCTGCATGGAAGGAGCTCTCAAGATTCTCAACTCCAATCAGATCCTCTTCTGCCTGCTTGATCTTGCTATTTAATTCGCCTGGACCACCAGTTAGTACTGTTTTCTCCTCCTCCAGCTCGTGCAAGGGCTTCTCCAGCTCTGTATTTTGGAGACCCAGTCTGTTTAACTGCGCAGTCTGTGATGAAATCATAAGTTCCAAATCCACAACTTTATTGACTAGTTCATCAATTTTTTCTGCCATCTCTTCCACAGAAACTTCAGAGTCTGTCTGGTAGTATTCTTTGATCCTATCTACTGTTGCTTGCAATTCCATTTTCTCCTGATTAATAGAGTACATACCATCTACCATATGACTGCTATCATTTGTCACATTCTCATTGGCAAACTTTGCCGAATTTGCATTTTCTAAAACCTTAACCAAGTCTGGTAAGGATTTCCCATGCCTTCTCATGATATTTTTGAGCTTATCTCTGGAAGACTTCACTCTTTCTGATTCAACCAATGCTTGACTGAATGATGACTTTTGCTGTTCCTGCAATTTGATAATGGTCTCTTGACAGGATTTAAGGGCAGTTGCTGTCATTAAAGCCCTGGCTTCATCATCTTCAAGCACTGCACTTTCGTTGAATTCATCTTGGAAGTAGCAAACTTCTTCTTGCATGTCATTGATTTGCTTTTCAAGATCCCAGTACTTAGCCATTCCACTCTCATAAGAGCTTTTGATGAACTCTTTCTCAGTCTGCAGCACTAATATCTCTTTCTGCAGCCTGCTTATTTCTTCTTGTGCGTTCTCCTTGTTGATTTTAGCTCCATAGTTCTTGCCTCCTTCTTTGTGTCCTGATTTCCCTCCCTTCTTCCTTTTCATCAGTCCTTCCACCGTTGACTTGTGGATTTTGCGAGGATCAACCGCCATAAATGCCTTTGGAAGATTGTCGTCGTCCTCTTCTAGCATTGAGTACTGGACCTGGTCAGGGAAAGCAGTTGCAATAGTGTGGTTTGCTTTGTGTAGCTCTCCTGATATGTGGTCGTAGCGCTCAGCAAGGGCTCTATATGCCCGATACGCCTCTTCCACTGAACTGATGACCTCTGGTCGTCTCTTGTAATACATCTCTGCCCTTTTTGCAAATGAATCAGCTTCCTCCCCAAGGAGGAAGAGAATGAATTTGACCCTGTCCTCCATATCTGCACAGTAATAGCAAAATCGATAAAAAAAATTATGGTGCTGTTTAGCAATATGAAAGAGAAATATACTTCCAGAGGATATTTTAAGATACTCTAAACAAAAGTATAAAATTTTATAACAACTTGTTATATGGTGTTCATATCAAAGTGGTTTGTTCGTTCTCTTTATGTGCTTGTGTTGTTTGAAACTTGCGCTCTTTATTTGTTATTCAATGATATGCTTATGTAGATATTTTCGCATAAAGAATTGTGCTTGGCCAAAAGCATAAAAGTAGGCAGGAAAAACACATTGTTTTCCTCTCTGGATATCTTATATTGGCATACGCTTACGTTGTCAAGTGGCTCATGTGTTGCTACTGAGCTGAGCTGTACATATAATCATTTGACAATAACATCATGCAAGCTGCAGTTCATAAATTTGTCTTTTATTTGCCGGGTCAGCCGAAAGGTTTGGTCGACCAATTTTATTAAGGTGATGGAAGAAAAGATTCGGTTACAATTCTCGGCAGGAAGGCTGCCGATTTTGATGCCTAGGTGGTACCTTACATCAGTGAAAATAAACCGAGTTGAAAAAGGAAAAAAAAATGGCTATTTAGTTATTGTTTTCTATGAACAATCCTGCTGTTCTCCACAAAGCTGCTTCCTCTTTGATGTCAGCTGCGAGCAGCTCAACCGTTCTGAATTTCTGCTGAAAAATTCTTCCATTTCTTTCCTTCCAAATGCTCCAACAGACTAGCATGAAAAAGGAAGCGAATGCAGCGCGGGACTGCTTCTGCAGGCACGTTCTTGTCTCCAGCCACCAGTCTGCAATGTGTTGGTGATTTTTTTTTTAAAAAAATTGCCTTAATTAGTTGGTTTCTTTCTTCTGTTTTATACAATAAATATGCCATAAATTGTTAAATGTACTGTTTTGCTCTGTTTCTTCTTTTTTTTCCATCATCCAAGGAACCGGCATCCTGTTCTGAACATCATTTGTTTGGCACAGCACGACATCTAAAGCCTATGGTATTACTTGTAGATCAATTTCACATGAGGACTTAAGGCCACAATACTAAAAAAAACATCTGTAGCTGTGCAAAACGCATCAGATTTCAACTATTTTTGCAAACTAGTGCTTGAAGTGAAATAACTTCAGGTTACAATTAACAACTCTATCTGAAATCCTTCATTTTCTTCCTTCTTTGGACAGGGTGTTCTATATGCAAAAGTTGATGCATACATATGGACTGAGAAGAGAAGATTGTGTGATGAAGGAGACAAACCGTGGAGGTTGTTGTCGAGCCATTTGGACTGCTTGGTGCGGATGTGACTCGCCCACCACCACGAGTATGCGTTGCTTGCTGCCCGCTGCAGCATCCTTCCTGCCTTGCTCTGCCCTTGAGAATTCTTCAGCCGGTTAGCCCCTATTTCTCATGTTTATATTCCTCTCCGCATTTCCTATATGCAGAACAATACTTCTCAAAATGCAGCAACAATCAATCTGCAGTTGCTTGTTATTCATAGGGACAGAGAAATTGAGACAGGCTGAAGCTGCTGAAAAAATGGCATGGAAAAAGGAATGTTCATTACCTACATTTGCTGACTCGCTGTGGCAAGACGGAGCTGTTAGTTGCTGACAATGGATGATTTTGAGAAAGAAACGAAAACGACGATAGCAGGTCTTCTGGTTGTTCTTTGATTAGCAGAACAGGAGACGAGTAGGTTGGTAGTAGTGGAGAAGAAGTGGCTGGGCTCGTGGCGTGGTCACTGAGTGGTGGGTCCCCTAATTCTGGTTTCGGCGGGTGATGCTACGCACGTCGATGTGATGAGGACGCTGCCCCGAAAGTTGGTGTGATACTGTGATTTTTATTTTCCATTTTTATATCCTGAAAATTATTAACATGCTGACAATTAACTGAGTAACCAGTTATGTGTGCTGTGCATATAGACACTATATATGAACACGCAAAATAAACCATTTTAAACAAAAAAAAGGACAAACCACAACATGATAACTAGACAATATGATTTACAATTTTTTCCTTAAACATATTATTCAAATCATATTTTTGTCTTAAACACTAAATAATCTTCATATTACGATGATCTTACAAATCAGTATACTTCAACATTGTGGTTGGTATCGTTGTTAAGTATGGGTACGTCATACACGTCCGTTGCGCTGAATGCGAGAGAAGTATACATATAGTAACATGGGCAAATCAAATGTCTCCATGCATGCACATTTGTATCAAACCTAAGAGATTAGTGGATCTAACACTCTGATTTGGTGAACTCCAATATCTCATGCGGAATCTCATGATACAGGACATGTAAGACTAATTAAATTAAACCAAGAGGTTAAAAATGCTGAATTGGTAGGTTTTCGTCTTCTGCCGATGCATATATATTACCTTGGGGAATGCCGTTCCGTTTCAAAACACACAGAAAGTGTGAAGTTGTCATTTACCATGAGTTACAACTAACACTCGATTATTGGCATGTCTATGCTTTACTGTATACAAGTAAAATTAAAGTGAAAAAATGTTTTCAATTAAATTTTGGATCCAACATAGGAGTACAAGTCAAACTTATCGGTGTCCCATTCGCAGAGGCTGACCTCCTGACCCCACCAATCAGACCATTTCCCGCGCGATACACGCCCAACAAAACAAAAGCGCGGGAAATCGAAACAGCGCAGAGGGAAAAAAAACCGGGAAAGGGGAGAGGAAATCGGAAATCCCAACTCCGAATCTGCGATCCATGGACGCGGCGATGGAGGATGCAGAGGCCCAATCGGAGAAGGAATGGGACGGCGGCGGCGGCGGAGCCGACGCCGTGCTGGGCCTCGCCGGCGCCTCGTTGTCGCTGTGCTACCACGAGGCGTTTGGTCCGCACGATGACATCATCCTCCTTGAGGCCGCCGACGAGCTCCTCCCCGATCTCCTTCAAGGCCGGTAAGCCCCTACTCTCCTAACCCTAAGATTGTGTGCTCTGAGGTAGCTCAGCTATTTTGCCCCCAAATCGAGCAAGAAGTTGGAGTGCGCTTTGTAGATAGTGTTCCCTGATTGATCTAATCGTTCCCTCTTTATTCAGATGTAAGATTATTTTTTTTGATTGGTCTCAGTTTCTCCCAATGTTGCTATGAAGATTATTCTCAGTTATTGTGCTGTTTGCATTCACTAGTCTGATTATTTTGGTTTAGACATGACAATCCACCTAAAACTGTAGTCTGAAAAAACTGCTTGTTTTCACAGTTTAACTTACACGAACCGTTCAAAGCATCACTACTGATTCAATCCAACAGAAATTGTAGTTACATTTTAGCCACAACTGAACTATTTGAAACAAACTGAACAAATGTATGTACTCTAATGTTCTTGCGTTATACGGTTGGATAGTTTAATGTAAATTAATTGTTGTACCTCGTGAATTTTAACAATCATCTTTGCTGCAGAGTGACTGTGCGGGGACACCCTGAAGAAGAGGCGGTTCTATGCACGCCCTCTGCAACTTATGCCATGAAGTTTGTGGGCAACTCTAATTCTGTATTTCTAATACCTCCTGGTGAATCAGCTGCTCCAACCATTAGACCTGATGGCCTCAACACTGAAGGTGATGTTGCCAGTGCCACTGATGCTGTGGCTTCTATCATCAAAGTGGCATCAGGGAACATGGAATTGGTCCGAACTGCTCCACGGCTTGATAAACTCCGGAAACTTCTCAATGAGAGGCCTTATGTGCTTGATGAAGATCTTGGCAGTGATCTGCAGCAGAAGAAGGGGCTCTATACATGGCAAGACCTCTGTGAGCTTGTTCAGGCCAGCGATGGTGAGCTGTCAGAAGAACTGAGTTCCCTCTCAGCTGTTGAGATTGATGGCTTCTGGAGGATGGTCGATGACAATTCTGCAAACACGATTCTGGACATGATCCTGCACAACTCTGTGTTGCATGACTGGCCACTAAATTCAATGCCTGAAAATGATGTGCTAGATGTCATGGAATCTGATGGTTTTATGCGCAAGATTGTAGCTCATTGCCTCAGCAGATTTGGATCAAAGGTTGAGAAGGAAGCTAGAAGTTGCTGGAGCCTTGATGAGAGGAGAGTATGCTTGCAGTTAGCTCGGAGAGCGCTTGGTGTAGGGAAGATGAAGCTTGAAAACTTTATGGATAAATGGGAGAGAAGTATTCCGTCAGGAA
Source organism: Leersia perrieri (assembly GCA_000325765.3). Lineage (NCBI taxonomy): Eukaryota > Viridiplantae > Streptophyta > Magnoliopsida > Poales > Poaceae > Leersia > Leersia perrieri. Next base: position 794,789 of record CM002483.1, read on the forward strand.
TGCGCGCTGATCTTCAGATGCTTGAAGGGGAAGTGATGTGTGAAAAGCTTGGGGCTGAGACCTGGGTGCATACATTCAGTGTTGCTGATCTGCCATTGGCACCAGCTGAGAGGTTTGCGGCACTATTCCGAGAGCGACCAAAGTGGGAATGGAGAGACTTGCAGCCTTACATCAGGTATAAATCACAGCAGTTTTCCTTTTCTTTACGATATTCTATAAAAAAATGGCATCTGAACACATATATCTCTTCCATGCTCAGGGACTTGCGCACACCTGGTATCTCCTCTGAAGGATTGCTCATCAAGTATACCAGAAGAACACAACCAAGTGCAGATGCAGAACCTATTTTTACTGCAAGATAATCGATCTTGCTTGCTAAAACCATGTTTCGATGATGGCCCTTCCTGATGGTGATACTACTGAATATCTGAAATATGGTTTTAGGCTGGATATTGTTGACAACCAAAGATTGATGTGCTTTTGTTAAGGCATACTCGATGGCACGATATATCTTGTCATACAGAATGTCTGATACTGGTTGTACCGCAGACAAATTATTTACCTGAATGAATCCGTTTCTCAGTTTTGATCAGAGCATTTTCATGCACTCCTGCCGTTTGCTTTTAGTTTGACATACTGATATCATTTTATTTCAGAACAGCACAGATCATGGTTGGTGTCTGAAAACTGAGGTTGTCTTCTGAAACTATTTTAGTTGTTGAAACGATGTTTCCTTGCGAAACTCAACGTAGGGAAACTTCAGAATTGCCTCTACTTCATTGGAAATATAATCAGATTTAGATGTTTTCCCAAAATTCAGATGGATCCTGCAATATGCGCAAGGACACTAGCAGCCTATATAGCCCCCTCATATACTGTGAAATACTGATTAAAAATATACTGAAGACAATGTCACAGTAACATTTAAGTTAATCGATATAACTATTTATGGACAATGTTTGGTTGGTAAGCTGCTATTTTGACTTGGAGTACCATTTTGAGAATCCCAGAAGGATTCATTAATTACGAGGTTCACTCACAATCACTTTTTTTTCTTACTCGATCACTGTTGCCATCTTCAACTCATTGTCAAATCTCAACTAAATTCTCAAGCCACATGCAACTAGTTGTCCTTAAAAAGATTAATAAATTACGTTTTTCTTCCAAGACAGGTAGGTAGCAACACAGTGACTGGCCACCGGCCAGACTGTAAATTAACTTGACCGCCTCCTTCATTTGCAGCTGTACACCCAAACACATGGCATTGCTGCCCAGACTGAATACTAGTGAATAGGCCACATGGATGTGACAAAATCCAGACCATCCAAGATGACATTATAGAATTATCATTGCACCTTTTAAGCTGTACTGATTATGTTTTTTATTCATTTCACGCACAAGATCTGATCGATGCCATCTTCTTAAGCAACTAATGATTCGGAGGGTACAACCACGCTGTGACAATAATAAGCCAACTCAACTCAATAATCCATTTCAGCTGTTTTTAATGGCAATGTCAAACATGTCATTCACCCAGCAAACATATATCTACGATCTGTCAGCAAACATGATAAGAGATTTTGAGTGCCAACAAATATGATTAGGAGTTGTTACTGATACATTACATTACATGATTTTATCACAAGGAGCTGCACAGTCTCAGAAATGAAAAACCATTCTGATCAGGAGGAACTCCCGTTACACTCGAGCTGCCACAATCGTGTACTAGATAACAACCGCTGACACAGGGCAAGAACAGGAGGTCCAAATTAAAAAAAAAAGAATAATATGAGACACCCACAAACTACTGCAATCACCAGAACAAGTACAGCCATGGACAGTAAACTCGTAGAAAGCACACTACCTTGTCAAACAAACAAAAAAAAAATCAGAATAGCAATAGTAGTACATGTGTCGTGCGCCTACTTGCTGTTTTTCTTTTTCAGTAAGCTCCCAAACTTCTTCAGTAGAGGCTTGTTCTTTTTCTGTTGCTGCTGCGGTTTTGTCGGGGACATTGCTACTTTGCTGGTATCTTCTGATACTGTCCCATTAGCATGCTCAGTGCTGCTAGCCTCCTTGGGCTCCAGTTCATCTTTGGAGCCTACGGTTTCTTGTTTTCTGTCTGTCTGTAGTTGCTTCTCGACAATTTTATTGCTCTCCTGTGTGGTGCACTCAGTTTTCAGTTCCTCATGTTCAACCTTGGGTTCTTCTTTCTCGCCTTCGTGGTTCAAGTCCCCATTGGAGTTCCCATTGAGAACATCAAGTTCCAATTTAGGGTTCTTCTCATTTTCGCTTTCTGCATCTGCATTTTCCACCACTGAATCTGTAACCTCTTCGCGCACAGAGCTGTGTGCCTCATCAACAACCACTAACTTCTCTTCCTCTTCGGGGTGTTTCTTTATCATGGCTTCAGCAAGCAGCGCAGACAATTCGTCTATCTTCTTCATGGCATCAGCTTCTCGCAACCTGAATTCGTCATTCTCTTGGGTTAAGCTCTGCAATGCGTTCTCTTTATCTAGTAACCTCTCCTTCAGTTGCGAATTCTCAGCGGTTGCCTCCTGCACAGCCTTGTTGGTTTCTACAACAGCTGCCTCTGCGTAAATCAATTTTTCTTCAATACTCTCTTTCTCAGCCTTTGCCTCATGGACAGCTTTGTTAGCTTCAGCAACTGCTGATTCTGTGTACATTAGCCTCTCTTGAAGCTTTTCGTTCTCTTCGTTGACAGCTTGGAGTTGGTCCTCAGCATCTTGCAGTGATTCCACTGCCTTGTCGACTTCTAATTGAAGAGCGGTAATTTCTTCCTCTGACTGCTTGTTTAACCTGACAATGTCAGTCTCCTTAGACTCACATTCTTCTCTGTACTTGTTCACCTCAGCCTCCAATTTATCAACAGTTTTCCTCAAGCAAGTGATGTCATAGTTTGCCTCATCAAGCATTACCTCGTAGCTCTCCTTGGTGCTTTTGAGGGCCATCTTAAGATCACCAATCTGTGCGAGGGCATGCTCATGGTCATCTTCTTTTCTCAAAAACCTCTCATGTGCTTCCTTTGCTTTGTCAGATTCCTCACTCAATGCAGCAGTAAGATCTTCCACTGCTCTTCTCTCTTTCTCTTCTCTATCCCTAGCATTATTCAACTCGCTTATTAGCTTCACATTCTCCTCAGACAGGCCTTCAATCTTTGTATTTGCGGTCTTCTCATTGCTTAAAGCCTCTGAAGCTGCTGCTTCGGCAGCCTCAAGCTTGTTTCTCAGAACATCTATTGTTGTCTGCAACCCAAACACCTCTTGCTGAGATGCATCAAATTGTTCATTGGACTCGTTCACATCTGCTAAAAGCCTTGCCACCTCAATTTCCAGGGCTGTTGTTTTTCCTTTGAGCATTTCAATTTCAGATTCTCTATCTTGTAACGCAGACTGGATCTTGCCCAATTCTTCTGTTGTGGAGACAAGTGATTCACTTTTGAACTTCTCTGAGAGAGTAACTTCCTCCAATTCCACTTCAAGTGATCCTGCCTTGTGCTTCCATTCTTCGAACAGCTCACAGGCTTCTGACTCTGCCTTCTTCGCATCAGCTAACTCAGATTTAAGCTCCTCGATCAATTTTTCCATCTCGGCTAACCTCTCTTCAATAACTCTGGCCTCCTCTAGTTTGCCCTTCAGGACTGAAACCTCAGACTCCAGATTCTTAACAAGCTCCTCGGTTTCACGGTTTTTACTCTCCTCGCTCTCTGTAGTCGAATCAAGCAGTCCTTTCAACCGGACAACTTCACTAGAGAGAATCTCTACCTTCTCTGCATTGACCTCAGCAATCTTCATGGCATCATCTGCATGGCCAAGTGCAGCCTTCTTGGCTTCATTCGCCATTGCAAGCTCACGCCTGAATCTCTCCAGCTCCTCCGTCGTGGTCACCAATGTCTCCAAATCAGCAGCATGCTGACCACGCACGCACTCAATCTCCCTCTGCCACTCCTCCTCCCGCTTCTGCGCCTCATCGATGCCCGCCTGCTCGAGCTCATCCGCTCGGAACTTCTCAATCTCCGTGGCCTCCTCCGCCCACCTCTTCGCCATGAGCGCATCCTGGAGCTTCTCATGTGTCTCATCAGCAACCCTCTTCGCCTCATTCAGCTCCCCGACAAGCCGGTCCCTCTCTCCGACGATGAAGGCCAGTTGATCCTTGGCCTTCTTGAGATCCTCCTGCGCAGACTCAACCCGCGCCTGCAGCTCCGCCTCCTTCCTCGGCTGCTTCTGCATTCCACAAATTATCACACAATTCACATCAACAACCCACACAATGCTGGCAAAATTACATAAGAATTTTGCAGTGAGTGATCTTACATCAGGCGGCGTGCCGATTTTGGGGACACGGCGCTCGACGACGGGCTTGGAGTCGACGGATCTCGGCGACCGGTCGAACGAGAGGCGAGGGCGGGCCGTCGCCGACGGCGGCGAGTTGGGCTCCGACTTGAAAGGGCCGCCGCCGGCGGAGCCGTTTGTGCGGGAGCGCGGCGTCGACGGCGTGCCGCCGATGCTCCGCCTTGTGCCGCCGGGGGTGGAGGGGCGGTGGATAGAGGAAGGCGTCGAGGGGCGATGGTGGGTGGACGACGGCGTGCTCGGCCGCCCCCTGCTGATGGGGGATTCGTTCGGCCCAGATCTGTCAATGTCACCGCCATTAATTCCAGATTAAAGAAAGCTCCAATCTTTTCTATGCAAATCGGAGCAACGAGTTCGTCGAACAGGTCAGGTCGCATTCCGTGGCGCGATCGATGAAAAATCCGGATAAAAATCGAAGCTTTAACAGGTGCCAAGAAAAAAAAAAGCTGAGTGGATCAAGAACCCGTTCCAACCCCAATTGGGTTGGATTTCAAGACGCCACATTTGGCAGATTGTAAGCGGTTACATCAGTGATCAAGAACAAACAGAGCGAGGAAAACAAAAAACAAAAATCCAAATCTAACCAAAATCCAAGAAATGCTCCCGGACACAGTAAGCGGTTAGATCTGCGACTATCACAAGGCAACAAAACAAATCCCCAACCGAACAAACCAAATCACCACATCAAGCAATCCAGAGAGAGATAACCAAGAACAAACCTTGATTTGGAGGGCAGCATTGTGGACATGGCGGAGGAGCAAGGAAGAAAGGGGAGAGAAAACTCTTCACTCTTCTTCACTCTTCAGAGTTCAGAGAAGAAGAAGCGAAGGAGGCGTCGTCGCCCACACTGGAGCTGGGCTCCCTTGCAAAAAGGCTGCAAAGGCAAAAGGTAAACAAGCCAAAGGCAAAAGAAGGCACATGCCAAAGGGGATGGATGGATGGATGATGCTACCACCACCACCGCCAACGCCAAGCTACCAGCACCAGCAGCAGAGAGCAGTGAGCAGCGGCGATTAGCTAAGCTAGCTGGTAAGTGCTAATCATGGATCAACTCCCTTCACCTACTGATTGTGATGCATTGGCATTGGCATTGGCATTGCCCACCAAACCTGCGTATGATTATGGGAGTAGTAGAAGCAGTACTAGTGACACTGTGTTTGGACTCGATTTTTTTTAATAAATAAAGATGGTAGTGGAAAAGCATTTGGACTGATCTAGTAGGAGGGCCTTTTGTTATGTGAGGCAAGGTTGGTTTGATCAACCATATTTATATTGGGGTTTGTTTATAGATTGGAGAGAGTACATGAAAGTTGCAACTTTTTTTATCGTGGTAGTCTATATTGTTAACCTGTTAATATTACCAATAAGTTATGTACTTTCTCCATCCAAAAATATAAATATTTATATTAAAATATGATATATATATATCTCATCCTAAAAGTAGTTTATGGTTTGTTTATAAAGTTGGATAGTACTCTCTCCGTTACATAATAATATAATAATAATATAAGACGTTTTGACATTTTGCTTATAATGTTTAACTATTTGTTTTATTTAAAAATTATGTAAATATTATTTATTTTATTTGTGAGTTACTTTACTATTAAAAATACTTTAAACATAACTTGCTATTTTTTATTTGCTCTAATTTTTTAATAAGACAAATGATCAGACGTTATATGAAAAAAAGTCAAAACGTCTTATATTATAAAAGAAAGGCTCATGAAACGGAAAACTATTGATTGTGGAGGGTCTTAGATTATAAATTGAATAATATCACCCAATGTTTTTGTTTTTGACACAATTTTGTCTAGGTTTTCTAAGTGGGATCAAATTTACTGTGTTATTCTTACTTTCTTACTTCTGTTTTCATAAATACATGTATATTTTGTATACAACCATCGCAGGATTTCAAAAAAATATATCTGTATTTTTGTATACAATCATATGAATCAATTTCCAACATCCCACGATAAAGCAAATGTTGGTCGCTTATTTATCAACCTATCTATAGATGACCATTTCCAAAGCAAAGTGATATCAATTTAATTTTGAACATGATTAAGGCTGCTTATCACGCAGCTGCGATCTGTCACACTTTGCAAGCGTGATTGCGAGCCAAACAAAACTTGTAAGGAAGATCAATCGATAGTACTTGTACGAGCTGCTTGCTTAGCAAGGAAAATAATGAATTAATCCCACTTTGACAACGAAACAGAATGTACGTAAACAACGCACGCGAGTAATTAACATTCTCCATCAGTATATACGAACCTGCTTAATTGCATGATGACGCCAGCTCTACATACACGTACCCTGCCACATGTGTATGCATTATGCAGGGCATAATTAATAAATTAATTTAGCTAATTGGCCAGGATATGATCAAAGAATTAAACATGGTTTCAAAGCAAAGATAATGTGGTAGAAATAATGGGGACAGATGGACATGTAGTACTTATGAGTAACTGTATGTCTGTATGCCAGGGTAGTATAACTAACACAGATCGATCTGTAGTAGTGACACATGTGCTATTATATTATATTATGTGTATGTGGCCCACTTGCATGCACGTATAGCTAGTGAATGTACTCGTCGTACTGTACAAAGATGCAGTAAATTACATACATAGCTGGACCACTTATTTTAAAAAAGAAAAATGACAATTGAATACCGATTACGTACTGCAAATTGTTCTTCCTTTTAAGGAAACATTGTTTGCTTGTTGGTTACAATTAAGACGTAGCCAAAATTTAAAATTTTGACTGTTATTGATGTTTTCATCGTTTTTTCCCCTAGCCCTTGGCTTAATTTTAAACCTGAAAGAGAGAAACTACAAAAGTCTCACATTAAAATTATTTTTCATTGCCTCTTGTTTGGCCTATGAGTCGAAACCAAGCAATATGTGAGCTTGCTTTAATAAATTTTAGTTGAAAATCGAGATATGAACTCATCGCCTCATCGGTGTTGGAATTTCAACAGGCAGGCAGATGGACAGAGTGATTAACCAACCCAACCTTCCTTGACATTGATGCATTTGGCTTATTCGCAACCAGAGCATTAGTTTAACCTCACATATCATATTCCTTCAAGGTGTGACGAGCATAGTATCTGGTGATGCAGAAGTGATTCCATAACTGTTATAGCTAGTACAACATCAGCGTCGGCAGCCTGCCTCGATAATGGTGCTATATAGTACTGTACAACACTATACTTATATGCTCCTCGTCGACGGCGACATTGCTTAATTAGTCTAATTTGGCCTACAAAATTAGCATGGATATCTGATTTAATTTAATTATTCATGCATACATGGAGTGGACTAGTAGAATGCGAGGTTGATAGCTTAATTTTGCATGGATGCGTCTCCATGCGTAGCGTTGCGTGGATCCGACGGCTAATAAGTGGGGCCAGCTCTCGATCGCAACCAAAAGGAACGGAGGAGGAAGAAGACTCGAGGAGGATTGGAGGAAGATGGACAAGGCCACCTCAACTAACAAAGTATAATTATCAAACTTTTTGTGACTCTACTTTGTTTTTAATATCTGTACGAGCGCGACCAAACTCTCTTCTGATGCTGACGTGTTGAGTGGGTCCCAACTAGTTTTTATACCCCACTTGTCAGTAAAGCAAATGGTCGATTAATTTGATCATCCTTTGCGTCGAGTACGACCGACCTGGCCACAGCCCATGCATGAAGGCGTTGCTTTAGTCGGCCCATGAAATATTGCTAATCTTTTACATATTTTTTTTTGAAAAAATGGCGGTATAGATTCCGTCGGAATTTATAGAAGAAAAGAGTTGGCCGTATTTATATATATAAGGAAATCAATGACAGTGCTGGTAGACTTTCTGTTTTCCTTTCGATTTTCAGTAAGGCCATCTGCTAATTCGGTCCACAAAGCAGTTAGTTTTATTTTTGTTTTTTGAGTTAAGAAACAATTGACACCAGCTACGTACACGGAGAAGATGAGGGGGAGTACTTTCTTACACCGTACTTCGCGGCCATCTCGTCCTTGCATTGCCATCGTTGACGAGGAAGACGACTTGGATTAGGCACGCGCGCGCGTATATATACTTAGTCGTCATAGCCATCACTACCTCTGTTCTTCTGACCTCATCTCCAACTCTTAGTGCAACTACAAAACCTTAATTTTAAAATAATAAATAGGAATCCGGCCTCTATACTTTTGGATACGCAGCTAAACACAACATAACGTATATAGTTCCTATCGCATCTCTATCCAGGGGCAACTCCATGGGGTAGGCTAGTGATGCACATGATATAAGGTAAATTATGAAATCCCTCTGTTATTTAATAGTTCATGAAAGCACATAAAATAAAGTATGGTATGAATGATTAATAGGTATAGGACACCCGGTAATTTTCGTTCTAGATTCGCCCTTGACTCTGTTCAATCCTGGTCGGTCATGGCTCATCCAGTGCCACCTCCCAATCACGATCGTGAGCTCGTGATCCGATTAGAGGACATGTGTCCCATTTATTAGAAATTATCAATGGTACGTCATACATGATGTTTTTCTGTTTCTTTACCTCGTGTTTCAGTGATCCGCTTCATTTCTTCATGTTTCTAAGATAACATGTTTTTATGTTTCGAAGATAATATATATCAGTGTGTCAAACATGTGAGACATATTGTAGTACAAAAAATACAAGTAAATAGATGGCATATAATTCACCATACATCAAAGTAGCAGCAAAGTTTACACCGTTAATTCGTCAATCTACATATATAAAAGATATATTATAAGAACATACACAAACATACCAGTCCAATTCAAATGCGTAGGTTTTCAAAGGAATGCCTGGGAATAAAAACTAACTTGATCATTTGTTTAGGGAAGTCAGCATCATCAGAACAAAGCTGTGTAGGTTGGAGTACCGCGTTGTTCAGATGGCTCAGATCACAGTTCAAGTGTTCAATCCCTATCGATCTAATCTTCCTTACCATGATCAGATGACGTGACCTGAGGACCACATGTGCGCTGAACAGAACTAAGAAATGCCCTCCCTCTTAATTTCTTCATGGCCATGCGCGGCGCCGCCGAGCGCCGGCCGGGCCACGGGCAAGCAGCTAGCACCACCATGTTGAAGCGCGCACGAAGTTGCGGATGAGACACGGGATCAGGATATAGATGCATATCGATCGGGACTCGGACGCCGAAAAAATGGTTCCTCAAGGGCGACATGTCAAGGACAAAAGGAATAACTTTGCTTTTTATAACAGGTATAGATATAGATAATAGATTAAGATATAGGTGCTACAACATGCGCGATCATACGGAACTAGACAAAGCGAACGACGACGATTGGAATCATCTTCAGTTTTTATAATAGGAATAGATATAGATATGCTTTTAATTTTCTTTATTATCGGGGTTTAATTTAACACTGATTTCAGTAGCTAGGAATATGCATCAAAAAAGCAAAAAAAAAAAAAGTTACAAATACATAACTAGAATATCAGTGGCTCTTATTTTTCTACCAAGGAGCAGTACAATATAAAATAGAAAATAAAAGAAAGAAGCCAAACTCCACATTAACCAGCAAAAACTTTCCTCTGCCGATGTCAAGACGGGCTGGTGTGCCAGCACGTCGGCGCTGGTCACCTCACGTTTCCACCGTCATGTACCTGCCGAGTGTGTGTTGCCATGGCGTTGAGCACGCTCATCTTCACTGCCGAGTGTAAAGCACTACCACCCGGCACATGTACTTCACAAGAATATCTAGTATATGGGGGATTTGGTGGACTCCAATATCTCATATGAAATAAGTTGAATAGAAAGGTAAAATTTGAGAATGGGTGGCCAAAGTGATAGGGTGTTACATATAATCACAATTTACAAATAAAATGTGCGTTTGCTTCGTCTCATGGCAATGCCAACATCCATATATCTATATATATGTGGCTACTGCGGCTACTGCCTACTGCTACACATTAGCACGTTCCTAGTGTGAGTTTTACCATTTCCTTACTATGATGAGCTGCTAGTTGCTAAAACTCACTCATTCATTTATTCCCTTGCTATGCAAGAGTTGCTAGAATTTGCTTTAAATTTCCTCCTCTGTTAAAAAATGAACCAAAGTGCATGAGTATAGTGTATGGAAAGAGTGTGTTAAGTCGTGACCACTGATCTGTTATTGCACCGTAAAGTTATACTATATAAGACATGACTGCCAAAGAAACCAGAACCATCAAACAAGAGGCAAATAAGCATTTCCATGTAACAAGAAGGCAGTGGACCATGAAGTGTTTGTCCAAGCATTAGCTTGATGAACAAAGGTCATTTCCCTCCACACGAATGACTAACATCATTTAAATTTTGGGCCTGATCGGATGGTGGTTTTGGCTTAATTTTTTTAGCAAAACTCATCAGTTTTAGCCTACAGAACAACTGTTTGTTGTGCAGTTTTAGGCCATATCAGCCAACACATATTGCAATCGGATGGGGCTCTTAGTTATTATATGTTGTTAACTGTCTTTAATATCAGAGTTATCAAAAAAAAAATAACACCGAGCATTTCTCTTTTTATAAGCCTTTGTTAGCTTATTGCTTGAGTAGGATACTCTCCCTAGCCCCCAGTGTTTTTCTCGTAGAGGTTGATCTCGGTAAGTTATCCTTCATTGGTACTGCAATTTGCTTAGCCCCCAGCCCTGAAGTTGGAAAAAATCAATTTTCGATTACAGAACTTGGTTAATTCGTCTTCTTTAAGCACTCTGACATGACCATACCTGACATGGTCGTTCGGCTCTAGGCATCTGACAAAATCTTATCTGCTCTAGGCGTCCCCAACCAAGATCCCCTTAGGTTTCTCGGAGATTTTGTCAGAACGGCATAAAGGGTCATTAGGTTCGATTCAACGAGAGGTGTTATCGTAGTAAGGGATATGTAGGTAAAAACACTTTGGAAAACATGTCTAGGAAACCGCTAAGTAGCGGTGATGTCTTTATTAAACTGTAAGGAAACTTACAAATGTGAATACATTGGTATTATATTGTACTATACATGAAAAATGAGTAAATAATCAATGATCCAGGAGTTTGGTTGTCGGCTAGTGGCGCCTGTTGTATCTTCGAGCGCGTTATATCACAAGCCGTTGATTCTCCCGTGTGTTGTCTGCCTCATGTCTTGATGAAGAGATTGTTTGCGAGGCTGCTATCGCCAGGTGGTGAGCTTGCAGTAAGTAGGTGTCGCTCGTCGATGTTGGTGTTGTTTTGTCTTTTATGCGGCTGCTCGGGCGGCAGCTCATTAGTACGTTGTCGTTAAGTTTATACGACAACATTGTCCACATGCGTAGCCCCCCAGTCGATGTTGACTATGGCGAAGGCATGTTTGTCGTATACAGTGGATGTAGATGCCCTTGTTAGAGTTCGCAGAAGTGTTCCTCGATCTAGAGGTTCGCTTCCAAGTGCGAGCTGAGGCCTGAGCGAGGTTATCGGGTTTGACGTTGTCCTTGCGATGGACGCATCATAACTCGACGTTGTCAAGAAGTTTTTCCAGCTTCCTAAACTCGGCCAAGTACCTAGGCAGTTCAGCATTGGGATTGTGGCAGCCTTGTTTCACCATGTTCGTGATTAGGTCTGAGTCCCCCTTTACCATTAGTTGTGTTGCTCCAAGTGCGATAGCTTCTCTGATTCCAGCAAGGAATCTTTCAAATTCGGCTATAGCACTCGTTGCCAGAAAAACCAGGTGGATTGCTTGTTTGATCTTTACTCACGTAGGGGTTATCAAAACGAATCCCGCTCAAGTGCCTTGGTTGTTGAGCACGCCGTCGAAAGACATTGTCCATCTTCCCTGGTTCTCTGGTCGCGCTGATCCGCTGTAGTCGTCTGTAAATATGGTGTGAACCTAGGACGCAACGTTTGCCTTAGGGGTTGTCTTTTTCGACTTCTTGTGTGGGTCTGTTCCGGTGGGTGTGATGGGATTTCGCTCGGTCATGCCGAGGCTCTGCTTGTCACGTTGTATTGCTAGCTTCATATTTAAAAAGGAAAAAAGTTACAAGTACATGACTAACGTCTCTTGTTTTTGCTTCCAAGGAGCAGTACTACAATATAGAATAGAAAATGAAATAGAAATCCAAACGTATTGGTGATCAGCAAGCACTTTCACATGCTGATGTCCAATACAGCGCTATGACAGAACGTCAATGCCCCTCAACACACAAGTAACTTGGCTTTTGGTTGACTCCAATATCTCATATGAAACAAGTCGAATAGGAAGGGAAGGTTTGAGAATGGCGGGCCAAGTACTAGGGTGTTAAACATAATAAATTGTATGTTTGATTCATCTCATTACAATGCCAACATCCATATATATATGGTTACTGCGCTGCTACACATTAGCACGTAGCAACATACAAAGTGTGTGACTTTTATCATTTCCTTACTATTATGAGCTGCTACTTTCTATAACTCATTCATTCATTTAGTTTCTTGCAATAAACATGTTGCTAAAAGTGGTTTCACAATGTATCTTCCTCTATTAAAAAAAACTAGCCAAAGTGCATGAGTATAGATAGTGTATATGGGAAAGTTTGTTAGCTCATGATTGTTGCATTGATATGCTATTGCACACACAAATAGGGATGGATGAAATAAAAGTTAAACTATATAAGACATGAATGACAAAGAAACCAGAGCCATCAAACAAGAAGACAAGAAGCAGAACCATGTAACAAGCGTGAAAGAAGCAATGCAACGTTATAGCGGATCCATGAAGTTTGTCAATTTCACTAGCTTCAAAAAAAAATGTTTCTTTCTCTGTTAAAAAAAGAACCAAAGTGCATAAGTATGGGAAGAGTTTGTTAACTCATGACTGTTGCACTTATCTGTTATTGCACACACAAATAGGGATTGGTGAAGCAACGTTAAACGATATAAAGACAAGAAACTAGAGGCCATCAAACTAAAGGCGAAAAGCATTTTTGATGTAGCAGGCAAAGAAACGATGCAACGTTATAGCGGGAGCCTGAAGTAATCAGTCTTTGAACTAAAATGTTTTCCTTTTCACCGGGCCGCATCATCATTCCAAATAAACATTATCTTGACTATATGTTCTTACTCGTCTGTATTAAGAGATGGTCACATAATTTAATAGAGCTTCACGTAGGAATACTCTTCTAAACAAAACAGTACAAATACACACTACTAAATTCCTATCTTCTCTTGTTTTTGCTCCCAAGGAGCAGTACAATATAAAATAAAAAGCGAAAAAAGAAGCCAAACGCCACGGTCACCAGCAAACACTTCCATCTACTGATGTCCAACACGGCCTGCTGTGCCAGCACGTCGGCGCCAGTAACCACACAGGTGTCCGCCGTCATGTTCCTGCCAAGTGTGTTGCCGATGGCATTCAGCACGCTCATCTTCACGGCCTCCGGCAACCGAGCAATCGGCGTGCCGTCGAACATCTGAATTCCTCGTGCAAAACACCGTGTCGCGTCGCGGAACTCGTTCCGCATCACCGCCTGGTACGGGTACTTCACCAGCGACATGTAGTGGAACCAAATCCAGTAATCCGGGATACGGTCACGGCTGATGAAGAATCCCGAGAAGAGCAAGAAGTAAGCGAGAATGGCGACGACCACCGTGTACCCGAGCATGACGTGCGGCACGACGGCGGATAGGAACGTGACGAAGCCACTCCCGGCCCAGAACGAGGCCAGCACGATCAGGAAGAAGAAGGCGAACGACGATCCGCCGCCGGCGAGGCCGACGGCGAAGAATGTGGTGACGGCGAACGCCAGCGACAGGATCACCAGCGGCGGGAACGTGACGGCGGAGTTGGCGAACACGTAGGACACCCGTCGGTACGCGTTGTGCGCCGTCTCGCGTAGATAGATGTGCCTCTCCTGCACGAACACCGGCAACGCGTCGGCGCAGACGTAGAACATGGTGGACATGGCCATGGCGAAGAATCCGAGCCGTTCTTGGACTCCCTTGGGCGTGTCGTCGAGTCGCCAGAAGATTGTCGCTAGGATGAACCCCGTCACCATGATCGTCCCTAGCCTCATCACGAACAGCTCCGGCATTCGTCTCGTGTTCGTGAACGCCCTCTTCATCAGCACCCACACCTCGATATACATTGGGTTCGCGTACGTCGGCATCGACGCCGACGCCGACGACGACGACGACGCCGTCCCGGCGACGAGCTTTCCCCTCGACACGCTCTCCGCAATTGCAACCTCAAGTGGCATTGTACAGATCTTCTCATTCTTGTTGTCAGCCGCGATGAGTTCTCCGAGCGTGTGCTGTAATTTCGGCTCTCGCCAATTGGAGCTGAACTGTACCAACATTTCTACGCCGTCAGGCTGCTGTTGCTCGAGCTCACGAATGGTGTCGAGCGCGAACTCGGCGGGATTCTCGTTGTCAGGGATGGGATCACCGAACTCGGAGAAGAAAGGCTTGAGACCAGACGGCGTGCCAGCGAAGACGGTGCGACCACGAGAGAGGAAGAGGAGACGATCGAGGATATTGAGGATGCGAGCACTGGGCTGATGGATCGTCATGATGACGACACTCCCACTCTGCGCGATGCGACGCAGCACCTGAACCACCATGAACGCGCTCGCCGAGTCGAGACCAGAGGTTGGCTCGTCGAGGAAGAGCAGGATGGGGTCATGGATGATGTCGGTGCCGATGGACACGCGCCGCCTCTCGCCGCCGGACACGCCGCGGTGCGACTCGTCGCCGATGATGGTGTCGGCGGCGCGTGCGAGGCCGAGCTGGTGGACGAGGGCGTCCACACGTGCGCGCTTCTTGTCGGGGGAGAGCGCACGTGGGAGGCGGAACGAGGCGGCGAAGGCGAGCGTCTCGCGGACGGTGAGCATCGGGTAGAGGAGGTCGTCCTGCATGACGTAGGCGGAGATGGCGCGGAGGCGGCGGCCGTGGAGTGGCTCCGCGTTGAGTGCCACGTGGCCGTGCAGGCTGTCGCGGCAGATCCTCCCCGCCAGCGCGTCGAGGAGTGTTGACTTTCCTGACCCGCTCGCGCCCATCACGGCGAGCAGCTCGCCGTCGCGTGCCTCGCCGGAGATGCCGTCGAGGAGCTTCTTCGTCGGGGAGGTGTCGTCGGATGATGACGTCGCCGGCGGTGAGGCGTCGGCGGAGGCCAGGCGGTTGGTGTGGCGGCGACGGCGGGACGATGGGAGGCATGGGAGGAAGGCGCCGCCGCGTTTCTTGACGCTGTACGAGAGGTCCGTGAAGGTGAGGACGTACGGCACCGCCGTGGTGGGGTCGCCGGCGGCGGCGCCGCCGCCGGAGTCGACGTCGACGACGACGAAGTCATCGGGGATCCCCATGTGTGATGATGGGACAAAACTAGTGGAGCTGTGAGTAGCGATCAAAGGTGTGGTTTGGTTGACGTGGAGAGAGCGGCGGAGGTGGCGGGTACTTGTAACCGGAATGAGTCCGATTTGGGATCCGAGTCGGTCGGAAGTGTCCGACTCTATTGGAATCGGAACAGTCCGAGACCGGCCCAACATCTTCTTCGTCCTTTTTTTTCTCTCTTGGAAAGTTTATGATTCCATTTCGGCAAAGATCGATGGGGATTAGAGAGGACAATTGGATAATTGGAGGAGATTTTCGTTGCATGTGCTGCTGCATGTTTAAGTAGCAAGTCAGTAGTAGCAACTAGAAGATATTAACTGGAACAGCGAAGCAGTGGCAAATGCAGTTGGGATAGTAACGCGCCGGACAAAGTTTACTGCGTGCTACAGGACGGTCACGGTCACGGTCATGATCACGATCTTATAGGCCTTGCTTGGTTGATGCTTAGCAAGTGCTGTGTGACAGCTGCAAAGCGTGCTAGTACTTACAAAGTTGTACTGTAACATTTCCTTTCTTTCATTACCCTCTCTTTATGGGCAACGCCTAACTGTGAGCCTGGAAACTGGCTCGGCCTGATGTGAAGCAACGCGTTAATTCGAAGCCTGTGGCACCATCATACAACCAATACTAACAACACAAATTCGTTGCTACAAATACTAAACATGAGATGCTGACAGAGTACGAAGATTAGTATACCTGAGCCACCACAAACTTCCAGGGAAGCTTCTGACCGCTACACTAGCAAACATTTAGCACTTCAAAGAGAACTCACTCCCATCGATGATGTTCAGGAGCATATAGCAACAAATGTTCCAATCTTAAGATACCTGGCTGCAAAGACAAATCAGGAAAATACAAAGTTCATCGATCCATTACACACCAATAGCAGTATAGCATAAAGCCCATAGGGCACATCATTTCAGGTGTCTAACTGGCAAGTAAGAAAATAGGCTGTCGTTTTGAGAAAAAGAAGCAAATACACGGATCTCTCGTTTTCAACGGGGGGAATGTAACAGTTACAACCATAACATGACATCCACAAGCAGAATGAATGCCTTTTAGGTTCAAGCTTCAGGAGACTCGCTAGGCCTAGGTGAGCGTGAGCCGCCACGGCTACCACCGTCACCATTTCCATCCCTGGGGCTCGGGCTGCCGTTGTCCCTCGGACTTCGGCTATCATTATCCATTGGGGTAGGGCTTTCATTGTTCCTCGGACTTGGGCTGCGCCCATTGGCAGCCACAGGGCTACGGTATCCATCAGATGGGCTCCTGCTGTTCTCCCTGCCCCTGGGGCTGTCACCATGCTCTGAACCATTGCGATCACCATTATCCTTGGGTGGCGGGCTCACACGGTCCTGTGGACTCCTTGGACTCCTGCTACCATCAGGGCTACGCTCCTTCTCATTTGCTGCTGGGGAGACAGACCGCCTGGGACTCCTGCTGTAGCTAAGGCTCCTTGATCTCGATCTCCTATCATCACGATCTCTGCGTCCCCTCGGAGATCCAGATAGGGATCTGGACCTAGACCGGCTGATCAAAACAGAAGAATGAAAAACATATTGGGTGAGGCTAACAATAAAAACCAGCTCAAGAATAACATATCTGAGATTTGCAAAGACAGCATGGAGAGTAATAACTAGAGCAGGTGGCTTTTCAAGCATATACCTGTAACTCCGGCTGCGGCTATAGCTCCGACTGCGACCACGTCCACGGCGTGGCGACGGGGAGCGTGAATAACTCCTCTCGCGTCTGAAAACATGATAAGGAGAAATCTTAAGCAAAACCATTCAAATACTCCACAGAACTGTTATCAATCAATCAATACCTGAGATTTCTTGGACTGTTTTGACAGTTCCTTTCTATATGACCTCTTTCTCCACAGCGGTAACATTTGTTCTTCCAGTCACCAGCTTTGCAGTCTCTTGCCCAGTGACCATCAATCCCACAGTTAAAACAACGACCTGTTCCCGGAGGAGGTCCTCTTCCCATATATTCACGTGAACCACCAGGACCACGCGGAACCTGCATATACAATTCGTCAAAGGGAACATAAGAGCCGAAAAAAAAACAGAATAACTTGAGCAGCGAAATGGTACAAAAGAAGAAAACCAATTACTATCAGGATGTGTTTGGAAATGCAACAAAGAACTGCTTACCCCTTTGGCGAACTCAACAAGAATGCGGCTTCCATCAACATCTCTGCCATCTAGGTTGTACCGCGCTTCATCAGCATCACGGGCATCACTAAATTCCTGTATTGTAAAAGAGATGTCGCAAAATATAGGACTCATATGTGAACAAAATACACGTAATGAACTGAAAGGTACAACTTAAAAAAGTTAACAGAAAGGACGGAAGTATAGTTCACATACAATAAATGCGTAGTCGCGCTTCAACTCCACTTCGCGTATTCTGCACCAATGGTTGCCAAACAGTAAGCCATCATGACTCAAGCACACTCAAATGCATCACCAACTTGCAACGTCCACTAAAACAGTCAATAACATTACACCAAGGGCACCCTTCACCAAAGTCCTCGACAAACTTTGGAAGCCACCAATTCCACCAAGGGCACCCTTCCACCAGACCACCACAGACCTCCCGGGTTGTGTAAAAAACCGAAAAACCTTCAACAAGATCATTCAAGTCAAACACACAAGACCTGGGTGATCAAGCTTCTAAAGAATAATTAAAAGAAATAACAGAAATGCCACACTGAACGGCTTGAAGGAGCTTGTCCACAGAGTAGCTGAAAAGGTGATGGTACAACTGATCCCAACACCTGCTATGGACCTATGAGTTGGCCAATGGGAAAGGATAGGACGGAATCCAGTGCTTACTAGCCTATGCTAAGCACAACAGAAAACTTGCACCAACAGTTTTGAAACAATGTGAATTTAATGGGAAATTGTTCAGTGAAATTCGAACATAACAAGTTGTTCTAATATCAACTGTTTATTACTTTTAGTAATTGACAGCACAGTATTAATGTTTTACACTCGCGCAAAAAAAATCCATAAACTTCTGAAAGAAAACCAGTACTTCAGAGAAAGTTCTTAAAAGTCCATGTATCTGTATTTACCTTCCATATCTGCTGAAAAGATATTCTAGGTCACGAGAACGAGTGCGGGAAGACAGTCGACCAACATACAAGCGCGTGCTTCCATAACGATCATCATAGCGGGGCATCTCCTGCAAATAAAAGCAAACATACATCAGCACTTCTCAAAATATAATGAACGATTGAGAGAGCATAAATACTGATGAGAATATGTATTCTACAGTTAGCGAATGCTTTTTATGCAGGAAAAAGCATAATAGTTCTTTTTCATCACTACAGTATAGACCCATATTTAGGCCTAGCCAGTAATCAGATTAGAGGATGAACTATACAGTTAGGGAAGCTTTTTTGTGCGGGAAAAAACGGCATAATAGTACTTTTTCAACACTAGACTATAGACCCATATTTACGGGCCTTGCGAGTAGTCAGATTAGAGGATGAGCTAACCAATGTTCTGAAAGTCAGCTATAGGCCCTGAGCAGCTAGTAGCCATTGCAATAAGGCATTAGATGATGCATTAGGTGACTGGACTACATATCATGGTGTTTTATTGCTACTTTATTGTTACATAGTCTAATACTTATGTGATATGCCTGCAATTTCTAAGTCTGATGGACCTGGGCACCCATTAGTCAGAAATAATTAGTTAAGCTAAGTCTGATGGACGACGGCGAGGGAGGACTAGAGGAGGTGGCGTGGGGACAACAGGGAGCTCCTTTTTTTTTCTCTTCTTTTCCTTTTCCAATCTTTTCCTCTACTATATTATCTCAGCGAGTGGCGATGATTTAGTTGATTTTTTCTCAATGAATTTTCTTTGTATGAAATTTATGAATTCGAGGGGTAACTCACACATGGTGATCACACCTAGGTATACATACGTACTCCTAAAGTCCCATCACCAAACAAAAAACTGAATCACTATATCCAACTTCATCCCTTGGAAAAATATCACCACATGGAATCAGTCAAACAAAAAAATTAGATCACTATATCCATTCAATATGGACGGACATATTGCATTCTACCTTAACCGTAACGGCCAACCAAACGCAGCCAGATCGGATTCTATTCATCCATCAGTAAAAACAAAAATACGAGGTTCATAAAAAGAATGAACACAATCTCCAACAAAAATGACCCTACGGCCTAAATTTCGATTGAAATGAGAGATGGGGAATATGGCGACACAAATGTTGCCAAATATGGTTTAAGAGGCATAGCAGCAGCTTCAACCTTTTTTTACTTAAGATTTCCGATTTAAAATCGAAATTGTCTAGAACTAGCTGCCCTCAATGAACATTAGAATCGCAAATTCTTAACGAATAGGACGCAACACGACTAAACCCCGAACCTGAAATCCCCAGGGTGCCTACCATGGAACTTACATAAACCTCCAACCAAGGGGCGGATCTGAACCCCCAAACTTTTTGGCTATTAAGGCAAGTTAAGCCAGATCTAGAAGGAAACCTAGCTAGGGTTGATGAAAATTGCATAAAGAAGTGCGTGGATAGAGAGAGATGAGAGAGAGAGCATGTGGCTGAGTAACCGATGGATTGATGGATGCTCACCGGCGGCGGAAACGGCAGGAAGGCGGCGCCCTAGATCGGCGCGATCGGCGGCGGCGGCCGAATTTGGGAGGAGAGCGGCGGCGGAAGTCGGGGTGGGGAGCTCCGGTTTGGGGAGGAGGAAGATATTTATTCGGCGCCTTAGATCTGTATGGACGGCTCAGATTGTCCAATAGATGAACTGACGGTTGGGATTCGGTATGAGTAGTCGTGTCCCCACGGCGGCGCGGGCCACGTGCACGCTCACGCCTTCTCTGCTTTCGACAGTGGGGTACCGTGGACCAGGCCGTGATAGCCCAGGCATCCGGCCCATGTGTGAGGAGGAGCAAGGCTTATTGAAACTATTTTTTTTTCATATGTGGTATGTATTTTTTTTTTCATATTAATTGTACGTGCTATAGTTCAAGCAGAAGTCGGAAGTTTTTCCTCCATCATTTAGAAAAATAAAACTAATACGGTATAAATTATTGAACACAAAGCTTCCTGATGTGATTGCCACTCTTTTTATTTCACTCCCGATAAAACATTTGATTAACAATTGTTCATGTAAATCCATTGCTGTCACGAATGCACCCGTTTTGGTTTGAATTTGTGACCACATTAATCCAGCGAAATAAACTGATTGTGCGCGGTTGAGTGTCAGACTCAACAACAATACAATCGTGCGAGTCTGAACCCAAACCAAGCCAAGCCAACCAAACACGCCTATAAAACCAAGCAACGCAACCCAACCCAACGACACCCAAAACCTTGACAAGGGAGACACCCATCGCGTTCGTGTCGTGCCAAACCACCCCCACCATGGCGACCTCCCCCCACACGGTGCTCGACGTCGACTCCGGCGGCGGCGCCGCCGCCGGCGACCCCACCACGGCGGTGCCGTACGTCCTCACCTTCACGGACCTCTCGTACAGCGTCAAGAAACGCGGCGGCGCCTTCCTCCCATGCCTCCCATCGTCCCGCCGTCGCCGCCACACCAACCGCCTGGCCTCCGCCGACGCCTCACCGCCGGCGACGTCATCATCCGACGACACCTCCCCGACGAAGAAGCTCCTCGACGGCATCTCCGGCGAGGCACGCGACGGCGAGCTGCTCGCCGTGATGGGCGCGAGCGGGTCAGGAAAGTCAACACTCCTCGACGCGCTGGCGGGGAGGATCTGCCGCGACAGCCTGCACGGCCACGTGGCACTCAACGCGGAGCCACTCCACGGCCGCCGCCTCCGCGCCATCTCCGCCTACGTCATGCAGGACGACCTCCTCTACCCGATGCTCACCGTCCGCGAGACGCTCGCCTTCGCCGCCTCGTTCCGCCTCCCACGTGCGCTCTCCCCCGACAAGAAGCGCGCACGTGTGGACGCCCTCGTCCACCAGCTCGGCCTCGCACGCGCCGCCGACACCATCATCGGCGACGAGTCGCACCGCGGCGTGTCCGGCGGCGAGAGGCGGCGCGTGTCCATCGGCACCGACATCATCCATGACCCCATCCTGCTCTTCCTCGACGAGCCAACCTCTGGTCTCGACTCGGCGAGCGCGTTCATGGTGGTTCAGGTGCTGCGTCGCATCGCGCAGAGTGGGAGTGTCGTCATCATGACGATCCATCAGCCCAGTGCTCGCATCCTCAATATCCTCGATCGTCTCCTCTTCCTCTCTCGTGGTCGCACCGTCTTCGCTGGCACGCCGTCTGGTCTCAAGCCTTTCTTCTCCGAGTTCGGTGATCCCATCCCTGACAACGAGAATCCCGCCGAGTTCGCGCTCGACACCATTCGTGAGCTCGAGCAACAGCAGCCTGACGGCGCCGCGACTCTCGTTGACTTCAACGTTAAGTGGCAGTCCACGATGAGCTCCAATTCGTCTAATGATAAGCCGCTCCACACGATGCCGCTCGAGGCCGCAATTGCCGAGAGCGTGTCGAGGGGGAAGCTCGTCGCCGGCAGCGGCAGTTCGGAGAACACGGCGTCGTCGGCGATGTCGGTGCCGACTTTCGCGAACCCGATGTATATCGAGGTGTGGGTGCTGATGAAGAGGGCGTTCACGAACACGGGACGAATGCCGGAGCTGTTCGTCATGCGGCTGGGGACGATCATGGTGACGGGGTTCATCCTAGCGACAATCTTCTGGCGACTCGACGACACGCCCAAGGGAGTTCAAGAACGGCTCGGATTCTTCGCCATGGCCATGTCCACAATGTTCTACGTCTGCGCCGACGCGTTGCCGGTGTTCGTGCAGGAGAGGCACATCTATCTACGCGAGACGGCGCACAACGCGTACCGACGGCTGTCCTACGTGCTCGCCAACGCCGTCGTCGCGTTCCCGCCGCTGGTGTTCCTGTCGCTGGCGTTCGCCGTCACCACATTCTTCGCCGTCGGCCTCGCCGGCGGCGGCGCCTCGTTCCTCTTCTTCGTGCTCATCATACTGTCATCCTTCTGGGCCGGCAGTGGCTTCGTCACGTTCCTGTCCGCCGTCGTGCCGCACGTCATGCTCGGGTACACGGTGGTTGTTGCAATCCTCGCTTATTTCTTGCTCTTCTCGGGATTCTTCATCAACCGTGATCGTATCCCGGATTACTGGATTTGGTTTCACTATCTTTCGCTGGTGAAATACCCGTACCAGGCCGTGTTGCAGAACGAGTTCAGCGACGCGACACGGTGTTTCTCTCGTGGAATTGAGATGTTCGACGGCACGCCGATCGGCGGGTTGTCGAAGGGCGTGAAATTGAAGGTGCTCGACGCCATCAGCAAGACGCTGGGAAGTAACATGACGGTGAACACCTGTGTGACCACCGGCGCCGACGTGCTGACGCAGCAGTCTGTTACTGACATTAGCAAGTGGAAGTGCTTGCTGGTTACCGTGGCTTGGGGGTTCTTCTTCAGGGCACTTTTCTATGTTGTTTTGCTTGTTGGTAGCAAAAACAAGAGGAGGTAGAGAGGTGCAGTTCATGTCTGAACCCAGAGCAAGAAATCTGTGATGTAATGGTAGTGTAATTGTTAGTGTGTTTTCATTTTGTGTTGTTGAAGATGCAGTTGGTGTATGTCAAAGTGTTCGGTATCATTGGTTTGTTATACACTAAAACATACAGAATTAATTGCAGTTTTTTCAGTGAGCCTTTCTGTTTTTGTGATGTTCTCTGTAATTTTAGTTTGATGCCTTCTAGTGCATTAGCGATGAACTGTTCATTTTTCATCCATGAGCACGGCGTAGAGTTACACTGTAATTAGTTATAGTGGTCATTATCCACAATAAATATGGTCACGTAACTAATAAGATCTGCGGCATTGTGATAAAACTAGTCAAAAGGAAGGCATGTTGGACATTGAGATAATATCTAAAGAAAAAAGGGCATGGTAGTACTGAATTTCGTATCATTTGACATATGCCTACCTAACTCTGTTTTAATAATCTATGAATATATATATATCGGTTTGTTTTTCCCTTTTTACTGGATCAACTCCAAACAAACAAATTTGCTTTAGAAAGCTGGTGCCTTGCCCTTGCCCAAGGGATAATGATAGGATGCAACAGGTTGTTGCTCATTTGGGTTTCCTCAAGGAAACAGAAATTAAAAGATGTTCGGTTGCATTGATCCTTTTGTTGAAACTGATGCTACTAAAAAGGCATGGTTTCCTATAATCAGTCGGATGGTTAGATCTGCCAAACAGTTTAAATTTGTGTTTGGTTCTGCTCTTTGTGATTATCAAACATCTGTACTACTGAAAAAGGTTGCACCACACATGATTGATCATACTCGGGTTCAGGTGTTTTGCTCAAGTGGATGGTCAGAGGGAGACATCTGTCCTACTAGCTTATTTGGTCATTATAAAATGGAGGCTTAAAGTTTCAGACACTTCAGCTCAAATCCCACACATGCATCTGATAGTACATGTGTATGACCAACTGTTACACTGTCTTTAGAGACTTCTATTTCCAAACTTCCTTTTTTCTGAAGCTGGTTGGTGCAAATTGTCATCTTTGCCAAAAAGAACTCTTGTGCTAGGAAACATCTATGTCTCATCGACTTTCACTAATTCAAGAAACTTACCATGGAATTCCATGTTGCTGAAATCATGCAATGGATCATGAAAAAAAAAAGAGGTAAAAGATGTATATATATATATGTTTCAGAACCTAACTTGACTAATCCAAGGGGTAAATTCCAACACCTTTTCTGACAGTGAGAACCCAAAAGTGTTTAATAACAAAGATGCGACTACTACTCTCTGTTCTGCTAGCACAAGGCAGCTGAAATGCAAACCGTAGTTTTCTTGTACACGACTACTTGTATCTGTGGTCAAATACCTGTCTAGATGGCGACACATCAAACTAGTGGTTTGGCCTGTAGCTGCAAGTCAAAAATGAGGAAGGCAAGGCAACCTGAATTTGAGAGACACAGATGTCATAATTTTGCCGGTCTGTTCTTCACGATGAAAATGTGGCTTCAGAAAGGAGAATTTGACAAGATGCCAATTGCCAATGCCAAATGGATTCTGAGAAAGATGGTGGATAGATATCCATCTATCATCTAAATCTCATCTCCTTACGTTTCTCATTGAGGATGCAATGTCATTGGCTACTCCATTTTTTGTTCAGGTATTTGGGCTACCTCTGATGGCTCTTTCAGCCACACCTTTTGCCTTGCTTTAAAAAGGGCCTCTGAAGAATCCACCTAAAGCTATTTATTTAAAAGAATCCAGGGGACAATATCAGCAGCAAATGTTTACATCCATCATATTTGACAACCCATATGTCTCAAAAATAAAGTTAACTCTGCAGCTAATCTATGCACAGTGGGTAGGATTAACACAGGAAATCAATGTCATTTACTACTATCTCATTTCAGACCTTCCTAATCAGACAAACACTTATCCTTGTTCTTCATTGGAGAAGGAACGTAGGAAGATACTAATATAATACTCATATAACACAAGTAGTACATTTTTTATGGCTGGTTAGTATGATAAGTACAAGAAAGGCCCTATTAGCTATCACAAGCACACAAGTTAGCTCCTAACTTCAAACTTGTGTGCACTGCAGTCAGCTGCTACAGTGCTTCTGATTTTTGTCTGCATCTTGATACTTTTCGGGATCTGCAACAGCAACAAGAACAGAGATAGGAGGATGGGGAAGGAGAAGAGGAAAATGTTTTCCTCATGATCCCGTGTTCTCCTCCTCCTGCGCCTAATGCATGTGTTCCTTCCAAATGAGTTGGAGATAAGCTACAAACTTCAGATTGGTTGCAATTTGACTTTCAGGGATTATTCAACTACAACGAAAATGTTACTAGAAGGCATGCCAAATTTAACTTGAAAGACATCAAGAATGCATGCCAAATTAATTAATTGTTGTACTCCTCTAGTACTGCCTTCTTTACTTGAACGAAACTGCATGCCAAATTAATAGAGTGTGCGGCGCTTGGTGATGACTAAACCGGACAACCACATCACTGCAGGAGGACCAGAGATGAGATATTAACGCGCCCTGCATGATCAAATGTACTCGCCAGCGAATGTGCACTGTTGCTGGTGCTGATGCCAATTTAATTCGGTTTTCGTTTTCGTTCGTGCCGACTGGTTACCCTCTCGCTTTCTTGGCACTGATGGCTCATGAGACTTTTTCCGTGTCATCTGTAGGTCGAATTAATTGGCAGCCATACGTAGTACCACTGTACTATACTTCATTGCAAACAAAACGTGACCAAAAATTAGAACAGTAGTATTACCTCCGTTTTTTAGCGACAATTATTTCTATGCCCATGAGTTTTCCCTCAAACTCTTCTATGTCTCTAAAATTTGTCCAATCTCTTACATGTCCGGAAGTTTTCATCTTCATCTGTATCCATTCTGTTAGTTGACCGTTAGATTTTTTATCAAAATGGCTATATTGTATTTATCTTGTATCATGCAAATTACTCAATAAAAATAAATCTCAATGTGGAAAAAAATTGAATTCATAATAAAATAAAATGAGACATAATTGTTTGACTTATTTTTTTAAAAAAAATTCAAATAAATTTAAAAAATGTAATGAAGTTCACACAATATTCTCGAGAGATTGAAAAAACAAAAATTTTATGTAGGTTTAAATTTTAATTCAAATATTTATACATATTTTGTCAAATAAAATTTAAAATTGTTTTTAAAAAATTAAATTAAAAATTTAAATTGGTGGGTCAAATAACTACGTGTTTTTTTGCTAAAAAAAATATGTTTTTTGCCATTAAGAGTTGTATTATTATTATCAATAAGCAGGCACACAAATATGTGATAGACGGAAAGGGTATTATTGTCATATTGAAGAAAATTTAACTGTCAACTAATGAAATGGACGGTAAAAACTCAGGGGCATACAAGGGATTAGGCAAATTTCGAGGGTATAAAAGGGATTCGGAGAAAAATTGTGGGCATGTAGAGAATTTTCTTTTTTAAAAAAACATGTACAGTGTAGTTGATATATTTTTTCGAGTAAATTTTAGAAAACTTCATATTTTATAGTTAAGGTTGTAGAAAATCACACATATTATTACTTGTGGTATGTAACCATAGGTTTTATGATATAAATGTTTCACAAAACCCCATCCTTACTCAAATCTCAAATCTCAGTCAATTTCAGTATATTTATAGTGATATTTTCTATGCAACGAAGATCGAAATCGGCAGCCATAATTAAGGAATGAACCCTTTAAATTTCATATCCACTCCATATGTTAGATTTTTAATCAAATGTTGTGCTCAATATGTACAAGGGTAGGTTTTTATGAAACCGTGAAACCATATAACATATGATTTATTGAAATGTACTCTATTTCTTCAAAGCTTCGACGAAAAAACATTTATTTGTTTATGTAAAGGACATTTATTCAGTTAGCACTAAGTAAAGTGAAAAGGTGCACGACATGTACCATAGAAAGTAATTTAAGCGTGTTTAATATGTTTGTCTATTTATACAAAAGATGAACAGTCCATCAATATTTAAAAATCAATTGCGTGATATATTAACAAATGAATCCAGAAGTAGTATAAACTTCTCATAGAAAAATTAGAGAAAAAAATTAAATGTATACTAATTACTCTACTGAGAAACAGAGAATATGTAAGAAGCACAAGCATTAGGGTCAGCGAAAGATTGGGCAGGCAGTTGGTCGATTTGGCAGCTCGGTTCGTCCTGGCTTGGTGAGGACGTGAGGTGACAGAGAATGGCCGCGGCGCCCATCAAGGAGGAAACAGAGGATGATTTGGAGCTCATCACGCTTGACTTGACCTAAGCATAATAGCTGCTCTGCCCTGCCCATAACCAAATTAATTTCTACTAGCGCGTGCACGCTGCACGGACGTAATAAACACGGTGGATTCATTCAAAAAATTGTCTACTGTCATCTAATACGGTGGCCGGTGATGTGGTTGAACGCTAGCTACTGACACCGTCCACGGTGTACCCACTCGATCTTTTGGTACACATTGTGACAGTAACACGATGATACTATCGAGAGCCCATACTCTTGTCCTCTTGATAATTGGGCAACATCCAATATTATTGGGATGTAAACGGATTTTCAGTAACCTCGGATGGAATTTTCATTTAAGAATATATTATGGAGTCACATAGTTTCTCCCGAGACAATTTTTTTAATTATTCTACTCCCTCTCCGGTCAGTATTTTTTGTCGTTTTTACAACCACAGAGTACTAAACTAGAGAGAGAATAATATTATTAGTCACACCTAAAATGAGATAATATATTAGCATACGATTAATAAGCATTAACTATTGTAAACTTAAAAATATATTTATTTAAATTTTAAATAAACTTTCATGTAATTTTTTTATAAATATATCATTTAACATCTTAGAAAGCGTGTATAAAATAATATAGAGAATGGCCATCCTAAACAGCTAGAAAAGTGCAAGCGCAAGTAATTTACATTGTCTAAAACATCGGATAATTTAGCCTAGTCCTAGCGAAAGGTGTTAACGACAGAGATACGATGTCCCCTGACATGTAGGCCCATCACCTGTCAGGCCTCTGCAGGATCAGCTTCCAGTCCTCGCGGAGTAATAGCGAACTCCCACCTCACACTAAACCTCCATGGACCATGGCAATATACACGGTGCGACTGCTCTTAATGCTAAGTTGCCTACACCATCAGGTATTAGGAGACACTGCGACATATGCACATGGCTAACAAGTTTATACTCTCCTTTGCACACAAGTAAGTTAAGTACCACTTGTTTGGAATGAATGAGAGAGTATATTATGCTTTGTGAGTGATTAATGCACATAGGTTGGTGGCAATGCAATGCTCGACTAGTAAGACTCATTCGTGGGCCTCTCGAGACGTTAAGTACTGCATAATTTGCCCAACAATGTCTACAACTCTACATGGCCTACGAAATTCTATTTGTTGTGGGCCCCACTCACTCGAGACTTCCCTCCTGGCCCATTTATTCTGAGGCCTCCTGGCCCAACTTAGAGTCATGGCCCGTTCATATTGTGTGGACTAGCCCAGTCTTTTGGCTGATTGAGGACGATCACAATTCACAGGTTCACAACAATATGAGGCAACCTCGTCGTATATTTGATCCGCCAAGATATCTTTGCAATGTCTTCGAGAAATGCAGTACATTTTAATTCCACCTCTAAGGCAAAGGCCTTCTACTCCTATTTATTAGTCGGATTTTATATTTTTGGCTCAGCCTGTGCTTTAAAAACAAACAATACCAGATGTTTTCGCTTTCATCCGATTTATGTAACCACATCCACACTAGCAGTGTGCTTCTTTCCAAGTACCAACTCACCCGCAAAAATTCAACCCAAAATTCAAAACAGAATAAAAACAAAAGTAATGGTACTAAGATAGATACAGCAAAATAATGGAAAGCTTGAAAGCTCAATGGCGTACTAAAAGAAATTGAAACTTTCTAGTCATCCCATGCTACTGACGCATAGATGTCAAAAACACCTTTTCTGTCTCAAGTGCCCAGTCTGTTCCTGACATTCCAAATCCACAACTCCATCGAGTTTGATTCCCATGTCGCCGGAAGCCCGGAACAGCTGCCAATGATCGCCACCGTCCGATTCGCGCCACGTGTCACTCGCTTTACACTTCATGTATACTTACACAGTTATACTTGTACACATCTGAGATCTGACTGTATTGACTATGAGTACTATGAAATGGCAAATCGATACGAACGTATCTCGATGCCATGCCTTGCTTGAAGTATGGACCAAGGTTGCAACAGCAGATCAGCAGAGCAGAGAAAAGAACAAGTCTGAAAATTTTGCCTTTTGCCATGAACAATGATGTTGTCTCATGACACCGTATTACGAGATGCATATTCTTTTTTGATTTTTTTCTAGATCTTGGTGACTGGTGAGTGAGTGCTGTACTACTCTCTGGAAGGAACACATCATCATCTGGCATTGACAAGAGTGATTATCAGTGACAGTGAAGAGGCAAAACTGGCAATGGCGTGCATGGTGACTATAATCATATTCCATGCATGTGTGTTGCCTGCACTCTTGATGATGACCATTTCGGTTTCAGTTCATCATCTAGTGCTTCACCCATGTCCTTGCTTTGACACATCTGTGCACACAAGCACAATGCCATTGTTTATCTCATCAACTTGAGGGTTTGCAGAAGGTCAATTGATTAAATTAAGTAATTAATTGCTACTCGGCTTCTCTGTTGTGACTGAAACATGCAATGCTGTTTTCCTGTCTCTCTGTTTCAGGGAGGGTGCAGCAATTTATGCAGTTGAGAGAAACGACAGAACAGAAAATTCAGGGAATAGCTAACACTTCAGTTTTTCCCAATTCTTGACTATACATACACATAGTTCTCTTTTACAGGGGGAGAAGGAAAGCTCATTTCTCTGCTTAAAGATGTATAGGCCTGAATCATTCTGAATAACAATGCTACACCTGAACTTTCAAAAAGTCTTGTCTTTGTAATGTAGCAATTGAAACCTGCATATCGTGCAGAAATAAAGTCATCAGTGATATATAAGCACACATGTACACAATCCAATAGTGTTCATGTCCATGCATCATGCATGTCAAACAATCTTCCTCCTACATAAAAAATCAATTCATTTGTCCACATCAGTCTGAAGAAAAATACATTACATCGGAAACACTAATAAATCTAGATATTGCTGCTGTTTTTGTGAGTCATGATACTTTTACATCATGAAAAAGGGATGCTGCATAGACCTGTTACTTTCAGTGTGCTGGAAATTAGTTAAAAGGCGCACCAGACTTCTGTCTGGCCTGATAGGTGCGCATGCTTAATGTTTCTTTCCTGCATCAACGACAGATGAATCGAATTGAGCAGTACTACTGCTAGCTACAGCTACCATTAGAATACTGTCCTATCGCTAACTACACACCAATAAGCAAGGTTTAGGAGTAGTGTCCAGTTGTTAATAGTCAGCGTGGCTCTCGGTATACGTGCCGGCATATGGTGTTAGTCCTTAACCACAGGTTTCAATCATGTCAATCCCTGCTCAATTGTTCTCCATATCCTGAACTACTCATTTTACAGACTAATACTCTGCACCATCCACGGTGTTAATTATTGATTGCACTTTGCATGAACTGCAGAAATTAAATTGTCCACTGTCTAGGCTAACATTCTGCAGATGCTAATTTAGTTTTTAGTCTTTTTTTTCGTGGGTACAGTTTGTTTTGGTCGGTCCTGTTCTGCTGGGACGACTTATTATTATGCTTAATACAAAAGATATGCAATTGCGTGTTCTCAAAAAAAAAAAGGAGAGATAATACATCTTCAGAGTTCATGGACACAAGCACGTTTAATTGCACACATGTCGCTATACTGTTTCTTACCAGAACACAAAAGATAACAATCACTGTCAACCAATGGATTGACTTTACCCAATTAACTAATCCTCTGTTTAGAATGACAACGAGAGTATTCTGAAAAACCTTTTGTTTACTTGAGCTCTCACACAATATTCAGACTTCAGAATTAAGACAGTTTGCAGAAGGCCACAAATTTTGACCAATGCATGGTCAGTTAACCAGGAAGGAAGGCATTGTTGGCATTGGCATACATCCATAAGCAGCTAGCAGCATCATTGGATAGGAGGGGAACGCAGGCAACCATCATGATGAAAGCACATAATTCTCACAGCCTAAATCGCAACACCTTTCCTTGCAACCAAAGCCAACTAACTACTCACTCACTCACTTACTAGCAAGCTACCTGTAGTGTTTCTTTCTTCCCCCTTTATATTTTGCTCCTCACATGCACTCACGCATGCATCCTCTTATATACCCCACATCTACCAAAGCTACTAGCTAGCTCTAGCTCACTACCATGGCAATGGCATGGTGGTGATCAAGAATTAAAGCAAGCAAGCAGCAATGGCGAGTGGTTGCAAGGCGGCGATCGGGTGCGTGGACGCGCGTGTGCCGGTGAGGGCGAGCTACGTCAGCCTCTACAAGTGGCCGGAATCCGACGCCGAGTTCGTCAGGTCGCTCGCCATGGCGCGCCGCCGCGGCGAACCGACGCCGCCGCCGCCGCCCGATCAGAGCCCCGCCGTATACTACAACGGCGGCGGAATGCGTCACCGTGTCGGCGTCTTCGACGCCGGCGAGGGGGGGCACTACTACTCGTCGTGCAGCCCGCGTGTGGTGGACAGCTACTCGTGCCGGCAGATCTACCTGCGAAGCTACACTTTCTCCAAGAAGAAGGAGAGCGTGCCGGAGCGCACCATGGCTTGTCTCGGCCGCGTCAGGAACGCCGTCGTCTTCCCCCTTTTCCCCCGCGCCGTCGGCGGAGGATCGGACGCCGGATCAGTCACCAGCGCGAGCAGCATCGTCGCCGGAGATGTCGCCGGCGCCGGCGACGGCAACGGCGGAAAGGGGAATCGGCGGCGGCGGCGGCGGAGGAGGAGGAGGTGTGCTGTGGTGAGGAGGCTGCAGGCTCTGTTCCATCGCCTCCTCGCCTGCACCACCAGCGTCGACGTCGCCGACGCCGCCGCCGGCGGCAGCGAGCCGCCGTCGCGTTGACCGTTGACCGGAACCGTCAGGGAAAGTGGAAAACGACCGCCTCAAGCTGTGGATGCATATGCTAAGCTTGTGTTTCAGTGTTTTTTTCGGGTGTTATATACGGTATAAATTAAATTCCACTCGAGTTAAGTACAGTAGCTAGCAAGGAGTAATTTATTTTCGCGGGTGGTAAATTAAGTAGCAATGCATTGCTTGTATTGCTGCCTACTTGTATTGTAATGTAAGTTATTTCTGTTTATTATGTTACTTTATTTAAGTATTTATTACTACTTTTCATATGTGGAAATAGCATGGATAATTGTTCTTCTTCAGTGACTTCAGTTTCGTCATCATACTCAATTGATACTGTTTGCCTTTTATCAAGTGGGCTCAGAGGAATTGGCAAGTTGAGCTAGGCCAAGGCCCACCGGGCCTGATAATATTCTGACAGTGTTGCCAAACAGGGACTGCAGATGGGTTTTGGTATAAGCCGGTGCAGGGTTTGTTTAGTTTTAAAAAATTTTGAATTTAGTTTTCACGTCGGATGTTTGACGGATGTCGGAAGGTTATTTTGATGACTAATTTAAAAACTAATTATATAGGGTGTTAGAAAACCGCGAGACGAATATTTTAAGCCTAATTAATCCGTTATTAGCACAAATATGTTATTGTAGCACTTATGGCTAATCATGGAATAATTAGGCTAAAAAGATTCTTCTTGTGATTTCTAGGCGAACTATGCAATTAGTATTTTTTATCTATATTTAATGTTTCATGCATGTGTCCAAAAATTCGATGTAATGTTTTTGGGAAGAACTTTTGAACTAAACAAGCCCTCAGTCTTCAATGGTTCCAACTACCTCTGCGATCTATCCGTCCAAAAAAAATTATTTTAGTACGAAGGCAGTATAAATTATAATTCATGGGCATCTTTTCAATTTACCTGAAAATATTAATAGATTAAGTTATTTTTTGACGGTCCAGATCATTTTAAGATTCGTACTATAGTGCTCCTCAACGTAGTCTTCTTCCTCCTCTGAGCCTCAAGCGATCCAGCCAGGCCACCCCTGCACATCAGGGTCGAGTCCAGACCTAAAAAAGGTGGTGTTATATGAACTCGAATGTTGGTAGTACGAAAAAAAGGGCAAATGGTGAAATGATAGCAAAAAATTTTCTTAATACCAACTTCTTATTGCCCCGCAAAAAAAAAAAAACTGCTTATTGAATCGTTGTTCTGCGGTTCTACTCAAATGTTGAAGATTTTGCAGTGAACAATTTTCTGGTGGTAGCCCCCAAAATTCAGTGTAAAGACATCGTTGGGATTTGCTCTATTCTCTTAGTGGTGCCATGTGGATGGATATTGCCATTTCTTGTGATGGAATATACATTTTTGTTAGCCGTATATTGTTTGCTTTATTACCATAATTTTCATATGAATCTCTTTGGAGTAGTACTATGCACAATATGCTAAAATGTGCCGTTTTGACAGGCAATTTCTGGTTCAGGCTCCCAGTGACTTGATGTAAAGCGGCAACCATAGAAATTCATTTTGCTCCGCAAAATTCAAGCAGTAACACAAGAATAATCATATATCAAGATGCTTGTCGCTCTAGTTAACAAGTACTACTCTTTGAGGCTTAAAAAGGAAAAAAAGGCCTTATAATTAGCCCAATGGAGGTCTGACTTAGCTGCGCATGTGCTGAGCAAAACCTCTCGAGTAAGCCCGTACATTTCGGCATTAGGCCCAGTTAGCCCACGCGAATCTCCACATTTTACATGGGCCTAAATTAGTCCCACTAATTACCATGACAGCTTCGGTTCGTCCCTTCCTTCAGTTTCTCTCTGGCCATGTCACCCGCCATGAGCACAGCCACAAACGGACATGGCAGAGCAAGACAACCTAGCTACTCAGTTCTAGTAGTTGCATGCAGGAGCATATGCATATGATATATGAGCATATCCTTGGTCTATCTGTCTTGTCTGCTGATCACTAAGCAACCAAGGCAAGTTTATGTCTGACCTAAACTATTTAATTAGTAATTAATTAGCACAAGATCATGAACTCATCGACAGATCAGATCACCACACACAAGTGACACGAACTACACAAGCTAAGCACACACATGGAGTATTATTGGAGTCTGTCCTGCTCCTGCCCATTCGTGTGCTGAAATTGCTGATTAAAATTAGCTCTCAGTTTCTGGAGCAGCAAACAAGTTGCCTCTCTGCTGTCTGCTCGTGTGCAGCGTAGGTACTTGCTCGTACCACATCTGCACAGGCACAGCTGCACTACAAGCTGGAGCAATTCTAATTTAATTAGGAGTACAACTTAATTAATCTGTCTCTTGACAGAATTAAGCTCAGCGATTCGAGCTTATTCCTCACTGATAAGATTAATCTAATCTGAAATATTCGACTTGTTGGTTTCACTCCAGCCTTGGCTCTGCAGAGTCTGAACTGCCACTCTGTTATGCCTGCTAGAACAGCTGGCCTCCCTGCTCACGTGCGGCTAAACTAAGCGCTAATACTGAACTAAGTACTATACTAGTACTATCTTAATTACTTCAAATCCATTATGCTTGCATCCCTTCACATGCAAAATGTGTACTCCTATAGTACTGTGCTATGCCAACAGCACTTCAGCTGTCCAGTGTTGTTAATATGTCAGCTCGGAGACTTGGCATTGTTAAGGTCAGCAAGTGAATTTGTGTTTATTAATCTACCGCTTGAATTTACTCGAATTTGGATCTATTGTATATATATAATAATTTTAATATATATATATAGAGAGAGAGAAAGGTGTACATAGTATTTGGACAGAAAACTAGTGCTTTCATTTATTTTTGAAGAAAGATTGAGATGTTGAGCAATTATAATTTTTAGACAAAGGAAGCTTATTGAGCAATTAATTTGCAGCCACTGACAATTAGAATCCGTACAGATAGATAGGGACTTAGGAAGCTCACAGGAAGGAGCTGCATGGGACAGCATCCAACCAAAGAATTGTTAGCCTCTTAAGTCACCCAATTAATTAAACCAAACAACCAGTCCTGCAGATCAAGCTGTCTACTTTGATAGACAGAAGCCTAATTACAATACTATAGTAGCCATGCATAATTACACACTTCCTTCAGATCTAGACAGAGTCTTTAGCAGCTATACATCACTTTGTGTCACCTCTAGTTAATTATTATTAGACATATTGATGCATCAAATTGAGATCGATCTGATCAATCTAAATTCTAAATTACTTACATTTACATCACCTTTGCTTCCATCTTCTCTTGCTTGTCATCTGTTTGATCAAGCTAAATTTTGCCAAATCACGAAAGCCTCACTCTCACTGTCTCACACTTTCCATCTTTTATTTTTCTTACATTTACTGATTCATTATTAGTTCAGAGATGCTGATTGACAAGGACGCCGTGTAAATTGGACGGTAGAGATCGAAGAAAGGAAGAAGCCTGACCGTTCGATCGAACCAGGAGTAAACTACAAGGCTCCTCGTGGCCGTTGGATCGCTGTCAAGTTCACCTACTCGTGCTTTTTCCGTATCATCTCATCTGAAGTGGTAAGCTCGACAAAGAAATTATGTAAGAAAAATTGAAGTAAAATAACCCCTTCGGTTCAAGTTTCACCGTCTTGTACGGACACTACGTACGGCTATGCGTGCCGTACATAAAGGCATCCATTGATGACTGCCTTTGATCGATTAATCAGTTAACAGTTGATTAATTAATTAATCCATCACATCCATTTCAAAATCATGCAAATGTTTCTTCCTCAAGCAACTCAACCTGACAGGCCAATACACACGCCATCAGATTAAGAGCTTTCTAAGGATATGTTTGTTAATGCTTGTCATATTCGAGCAGTATCTTCAAAACTTGCAAAAAATGTTCATAAACTTGCAATTACACTAAAATGTTTATGGTTGTTGTTTTTTTTTTGGCGTCATCGAGTAATACCGTTTTCAAAAATGTTGTCCTCAAATTCAATGTTCAAGGTCAGCCAAATGGAGTCGAGTATTTGCAAACGGAAACCAAAGGAATTAGTACCTTTTTCATCGTACTAACAATCCTCCAAAAGAACACATGCATTTCTTTTGGACAAAGGGACGATATATATGGAGAACATATCCAGTGCACATAACCCTTTTTTTACACATGTGCACACAAATAACAAATTTCACCAAAAATTCTGAAAAAAAATTGAGTATGTACTTCAATAGTGTTACACATATCTACAAAGTCTCATCTTAAAATTCAATAGGCACAAAGAGCAATATAAATGACAAGATTCTGACAAATTTTTACTAAAAAATTGTCAAATTTTTCATCTTTTTGTTGTGACTAAAATATAAAGAATTTTAAGATAAAATTTTGCAGATATGTGTAACGCTATTGAAAATACATGCTTAATTTTTGTCAGAATTTTTGGTGAAAATTATTAGTTTGTGTGCACATGTGTGATGTTACCACATATGCGCATTTGATGTGACTTGTGAGTTTCTGTGAAATTTCAGGTGAAAGCAATTTCAGAAATGATGTTGAACAACCATGCAGTACTTAGGCCGCGTTTAGTTTCAAACCTTTTTTTTGCCTAAAGATGTCACATCAATGTTTAAATATATATTTAAAGTATTAAACGTAGACCGATAACAAAACAAATTACATATTCCGACTGTACACCGCGAGACGAATATTTTGAGCCTAATTATGCCATGATTAGTCATGGGTGCTACAGTAATCCACCTGTGTTAATGACAGATTAATTAGGCTAAAAAAATTCGTCTCGCAGCGTACAGTCGAAATATATAATCTATTTTGTTATTAGTCTATATTTAATATTTTAAATATATGTCCAAACATTGATGTGATATTTTTGGCTAAACGCAGCCTTAAAGTACTTTTTAAAGCGACGACTTATGGAAGAACAACTCTCAAAGTAACAAAACGGCACAACTTGTTGCTCACGTTGATAAAATGTCTCTTTGACCTGTGCTTTGACAAGGATTGACTATGTTCAATTATCCAAAACTTTCTTTTATAGTATGTGATTTGTTGACTTGACATGGATCGAAAATTTAGCTGAACTAAACATTATCCCAATGGCAAAATTGTTCAGCAATTTTCGCCGATCATGTCGTCTTGTTTATATTTCAGTGTATCTGTTTTTTTTTTTGGTAAAGTGGCAATGTTGACAAGAACTTGTGTTAGTGTGATCGCTCCATAATCTGTATACAAGTCCAAAATGATGATTTTGGTGTTAAACTAAATAAAGCGTGTCTTATCTTCCAAATCGGTGATTAATAATAATAAGCTGATCTAGTACTGTACTCCATTATGCTAATTTAACAAACTTGATATAATCGGAAAGATCCTTAGTGCATCGGAACTTTCCAGGAAGAAGCAGCAATCTGAGCTGATTAATTTTCTAGAGCACTCCTGATTGTGATTTGGGAATCTGTAAAGTAAGATTAGTGCTAGTAGGAGTACCTAGTTTTGTAGTATATACTATAAGCTTACTTGTACCTCCTCCGGTTAATTACCCACTAGGTTTAGTGCTAGATACAATAGAAATTGGGTGTAAATTATGCTTTGGAGCTAGACCACATGAAAATTGACATGGCAAAAATGACATGTGGTCATTG
The DNA here is from genome assembly GCA_000325765.3 of Leersia perrieri. Taxonomy (NCBI): domain Eukaryota; kingdom Viridiplantae; phylum Streptophyta; class Magnoliopsida; order Poales; family Poaceae; genus Leersia; species Leersia perrieri. The sequence continues at coordinate 832,795 of CM002483.1, forward strand.
AATAAGTCAGATAACATAGGACAATCTGGCACGTTTAACTAGCACTGCTCTCCTTTGTTTTCCATAGCTGCTAGTTGTTTACGCAGGTACGTTGTTACTAGATAGGACTGCCAATTATTTTTTTGCTTCCACGATGCTTATTGTGGAAGCATTATACAAAAGATACAAAATATGCAAACATATACAGTGTGTTATGGGGACGTCGTTTGGTTGAGTAGAACAAAAGCAACCAACAAAATGTCAGTCGTTGGTGCGTGCCTGCAACTTCCAAACAATCACCAATCTCAACAGGTGAGATACTGTTGACACCTAATTTTTCACCAAACTGAATTTCCATAGTAATTGTAATATTCAAAATTCAGTTACTATAAAGGAACATGAGAAGATTACAAAATAAAATAATAATGAGGTATGAACTTAAATCCATGTAATACAAAGTAGGAAAACAATTAGTTATCGAACATGCAACGGTGTGATCGTTTCTCTTATACTCAATCATAGATATATGAACGAGGTAAGAAAAAAATTATAGGTAAAGTTTTACATTTAAGGCCCTCTTTGATTTGATTTGTAGGAAATGCATAGGAAATTTGGAGGATTTCAATCCTATAGGAAAAATTCCTATGAAAGCCTTTGAAATAAAGGATTGAATCCTACCAATTCCTATAAAATTCCTAAGGAATGAGCAATCCAATAAGTATTTTGGAAGAATCCAAACAAGAGGTTTTACTTTATTTTCATCTTCTCATGCCTACAATTCCTGTGTTTTTTTCCTGTATCTCAATCAAACGAATGTTTTAAAACTTTCCTGTGTTTTTATTCCTATAGGAATTCAATAGGTAAGACATCCAATTTCTGTGTTTTTTCTATTACTGTGTTTTTACAGTCCTGCATTTCAAAGGGACCCGATAGTTATTACTTGTGATGTGAAATCCAAGATCTGAAAAAAGATTATGATAAAAAAAATTCTTAAAGCAACTTTTAAATTTTTTTTAGTTAGTATGCCAGTGTTTGTTTCAGGAGGAAGAAAGGACAAACAAGTAATCTGAAAGCATTGACCTTGCATGTCCCTCTATCAAAGTCTTTGGAATAAATTGGCTTATTATCATCTTAGCTCTATGATCTATCTATCTATTGGAGTAGTATCGCCATATCTCTATCTATCTCCAAATCTCTCTATCTCCATAGCAGTCTATTGCGTCCAGACTCTGGACGACGTGTGACGCATGGACTACTGCCTGTTAGACTTGTGCAAGAAAGAAATTTTAGAGATGCAGACAAAAAGATGTAACCGGTTCAGTCTCATCAAACTCTATCGTTCCAAAGTCTCAAGCTAGCGGGGCCCTTTTTCTTGTCTATCTACCGCTATCAATCAAACCATTTTTTCTTGTAGAAAATTTGGAGATTATTTGGAGACATGATAAGTGCTGCCCTGTAGATTATTCTATGAAAAGGATGTGGGAGAATTATGTGCCTGCTGCATTGCTGGGGACAAGTCAATTTTACAAAGTTTTTTTATATATAATCTTAGGACCACCCCCCCTCTCAAATGTACATGATTGTTACTAGGAGCTATCTGTATTAATTGCTTGATTATATAGGTGTGAAATTGCCTGTACTTGTTAAAATTACTTGTATGAAAATTGTCAAACAAAATTGTATAAAACATGTATTAAAAAATTCAGATTACACGCTACTAGCATTCTAAGAACTTTTGTTGAGCCTCTTTAGATAGGACAGTCCAGTTGCTAATCGTACTTAATTTGCCATTACTTCTCCAAGTTGTTGTTATTCTGAAGAAACTAGTAGTACGATCACTTTTTCAATATACATATATATCCTTGCATTGCTTGAATAGGACAACTGAAATAATTAAAAGGTCAGCGTCAAGAAAAGCTTTTCCGCTAATAATTCGAAGCAGGTGACATTCTCATTGATGGTGTCACTATTAGTTAATTAAGCACTGAAAGCTTTGACTTTGCTAGATGAATCTATATATTGATAATGTCCAAAACCAAATGGGTGGTTTCATTTTCTCAAATCCAGCTCGCCCTTTGTATACATCCACCATTCACCATCAAGCAATAAAGAAAATAAAACCGCAGTCCCTCAAAAAAACAACAAAGAACAAAAACTGCATAATTATTATTACACCCATATTTCTTTCAGAAAAATTATTGTTGCCATATTCCACGTGGCATGCATCCATTGGTTAAGAGGATGGGGTGGAGAAAAGTCAGAAGACCAGGGAAATGGAACCGACTGTGCTGCCTTTCTGTGCATGAGTGCATCCTCCAACAAGATGGCGCACTACCTTTACACACCTTTGGTGTGTCCTTGTTCGTGGGGCCCACATGGAAAATCCTGGAGATTGGGGTCCACATCACAGGCAGTACTAGTAATAAAGGCCAAGGGGGAGCAGGCAGGGTCAAGGCAAGGCAACAATTCTGGGGTCAAATTGTCAATTCCGGAGTGTGCTGCTTTACAATGACGTGTGATTACAACGGCTGCGGCTGTTGAAGCTGACGAACAAGGAAGGATCCATGCAGTTTCTTCCATTATATTATTGCAACTATAGTTATGTTTGCAGCAGACAAAAACAAAGGAAAACCTCGGTTGTTTGGGCATATTCGTAGCCGCACGCTGGTTGCTTACACAACAATCCATTATCTGCCCCGCACTGCAGTGGTGCAAGTTTTCGATTTTTTTTTTTACAAAAACAGTGAGTTTGCTTAGCAATAAACAGAGATATTATAAGAGGAATTTCAATTATACGAATTTTACAAGTTGCACAAATTTATTCTAACAGTTGAATTGAACTGTCGGATAGACATCATGAATGAGCAAACCACGAAGCCAAATTTCTATGCTTGGTCTCCTACATTTGTTTATTGACTCGGAATATCCATGAATCGGTGGTACACCGATAGTAATTGAAAACAGAGCACACGATGAAAACAAAGTGTTGATTTAGAAAAAGAAAAGCGGTGAACAATCTTGTTGTAGAAGCGTGCGTACTAGTAGGAGAGAGGGCGTAGGAAAGACGCCGTCCAACCAAAACAAATCCAATCCATGCATCCATCCATTGCATTGATTGAAATGAATGATTCCATACCAGCGGAAAAAGAGTAGAGCCAGAAAAAAAGCAAGCAAAACCAAAGAGCGGCTCTGCTTCTCAATTCCGTAGACGCGTCGAAATACAATTATACTCGTACATCCGCAGCAGCGTAGCGTCAGGAAGGTAGGTAGGTGCGGTGCGTGCCACTTTGAATGATGCGACGTCAGCAGCACAGGGACGGACGGGACCGGACGCAACGCAATTCGCACCGCACCAAGCGAGCGGTTGACAGCGGCCGCGACTCGACTCGACACGACTCGCCGCGCCGCGAAGGAAGCTTCCTGCCACCTTCCTCTTCCAATTTCAACCTTGCTCTTTTCAACTCTCGCTTCCTTTCTCTCTCCGAGGAGTACGCCCTAGTACTAGAAGAAGAAGCATTGCATTGGCACCGCGCATGCCGTTCACACCTGCCCACCACCACCATCATCAGTAACCACCCACCTTCCTCTTCCTCCTCTTCTTCCCCAACTCCGGCCGTCTCGGAGAATTCTGCATTGGTGGTTGCCGGTGGAGCAGTGGAGCAGGAGGACTCTGTGTTCTCCTGTCCGCGCGGCGATCGTTTGAGAATTGGGGATTCCCAATCGAGTCCAGACTCCTGAGGGTTTGGGTTTGGGATTCTAGGAGGATCGCGTCGTGGACGCGGATTTCTCGGGGAATTGTTATATAAATTATCGTCAGCGGCAGCCGAACAAGGAGGAGGAGGAGATTAATTTACTTTTTGTTTTTGTTTCGTTTCCCTTCTCTCGCCGCCGCGATCCCCGACGCGTAGATCGCGTCGTGGACCAGAATTCCTCCTCGGCATTGCTGACGACGACGGCGACGACGATGGGTGAAGCCGGCCACGACGCGCCGGCGCCGGAGAAGAAGGACGAGTTCCCGGCGTGGGCGCGAGGGGTGGAGGAGTGCGAGACGCATCTGGGGGTCTCATCGGCGACGGGGCTGACCTCGTCGGAGGCGGCGGCGCGGCTGCGCGCGCACGGCCCCAACGAGCTCGCCGAGCACCCGGGCCCGACGCTGCTGCAGCTGGTGGCGGCGCAGTTCGACGACACGCTCGTCCGCATCCTCCTCGCCGCCGCCGCCGTCTCCTTCGCCCTCGCCCTCTCCTCCGCCGCCGGCGCCGTCACCCTCTCCGCCTTCGTCGAGCCGCTCGTCATCTTCCTCATCCTCGTCGTCAACGCCGCCGTCGGGGTTTGGCAGGAGACCAACGCCGAGAAGGCACTCGAGGCTCTCCGCGAGATCCAGTCCGACCACGCCGCCGTCCTCCGCGACGGCGATTGGGTCCCTTCTCTCCCCGCCCGCGAGCTCGTCCCCGGTGACATCGTGCAGCTTCGAGTTGGGGATAAAGTGCCCGCTGATATGAGGGTCATCAGGCTTGTCACATCCACGCTCCGTGTCGAGCAGGGTTCGCTCACCGGCGAGACGGCATCCGTCAACAAGACGGCGCACGCGGTGGCCGCCGATGACGCCGATATTCAGGCGAAGGAGTGTATGGTGTTTGCTGGAACAACTGTTGTCAATGGCAGCGCCGTCTGCCTCGTCGTGCACACCGGGATGGACACCGAGATTGGTAAAATTCACGCGCAGATCCATGAGGCGTCGCAGGAGGATGATGATACTCCGCTCAAGAAGAAGCTGAATGAGTTTGGCGAGGCGCTTACCAAGATCATTGGACTCATTTGTGCTTTGGTGTGGCTGATCAATGTCAAGTACTTCTTGACGTTTGAGCTTGATGGATGGATGCCGAGGAACATTCGGTTCTCGTTCGAGAAGTGCACGTATTACTTCGAGATTGCCGTGGCGCTTGCTGTGGCTGCGATACCGGAAGGTCTGCCTGCTGTGATCACCACGTGCCTTGCGCTTGGAACGAGGAAGATGGCTGCCAAGAACGCGCTTGTCAGGAAGCTGCCGAGCGTGGAGACCTTGGGTTGCACAACAGTGATTTGCTCCGACAAGACCGGGACGCTGACGACGAACCAGATGTCCGTGGCGAAACTCGTGGCGATCGGTGATGCTGAAGGGAAAGTTAGGAGCTTCAAGGTGGACGGCACGACATATGATCCCCGGGATGGTAGAATTCACGATTTCCCTGCAGGGAGGATGGATGCAAACCTTCAGATGATTGCAAAGGTTTCTGCTGTGTGCAATGATGCCAGTGTCGCACATTCTTCGCATCAGTATACTGCAACTGGAATGCCGACCGAGGCAGCTCTAAAGGTAAGAATCACTAGTTTGCTATTCTCGTTTTGTTAATTTAATTGCTCTGTTTTTTTGGATCCAAGAATATGGTGCATAGCCTCTTAATCCACCAGTTACACATTTTCAAATCGTTATTTGTGGGGTCTATGAACGATACCTACTGAAAATAATCCATCTTTTGGTATATTATGTTGGTCCCCTTTCAGGCAATGTTACTTGATGTTTGGAAACATCCTGTTGTAAAGCTCTGATATAACTTCTTTGTTGGTTTCTTCTTCCAGGTCCTGGTTGAGAAAATGGGATTACCTGAAGGAAAGAATGGCTTGTCCTTGGATCCATCTGAGACATTAGGTAAGTAAGAAATGCCTTCTGGGCACATCTTAGCTTTTACACCTATCAGTTCCAACTACGTGCCTCTTAATTAGGATATGCTTCTAATCGTTCACTGAGTGGATTATGAATTTGTTTTCTGATAGGCTGCTGCCGATGGTGGAGCAATGTTGCCAAAAGGATTGCTACTCTTGAGTTCGACCGTATGAGGAAATCGATGGGAGTCATTGTTAAGTCCAAATCTGGAAGCAATGCTCTACTTGTGAAGGTGTTTATTCTGTATTTCTCGATATACAGTCATTGCTTACTATGTTCCCTTGAGTGGCTTTCTCATTACTGCCTTATTTACTTCTTAATAATAACAGGGAGCTGTTGAAAACTTGTTGGAGAGGAGTAGCCATATTCAGCTGCAGGATGGTTCAGTTGTGCTGTTAGATGAGAAATCGAGGAAAGCTATCTTGGAAAGTCTCCATGAGATGTCAACTAAAGCTCTGCGCTGCCTTGGTTTTGCATACAAAGAGGATCTTGCAGAATTTGCAACATACGATGGCGAAAACCACCCTGCTCACAAGCTTTTACTGGATCCAGCCAATTATGCAGCAATCGAGACCAATCTGATATTCACTGGTCTTGTTGGCCTAAGGGTAAGATGATGCTCCTCATTCAACCAGATTGTTTCCTTCTATTCTCCTACCAAAGAAAATTCCTGCGTCTTCTTGGATCCACAAAATATGCGTACTTCAGGCAGAGAAAGCACAATTAGATATATTCAACCAGGAGATAAAAAAAAGGGGCACACCTAAATTCTGTATTGCTAGTATAAGCTCATCCAAACAAGTACAGTCATAATTATATGAAAAGCTACAGAAAGTGATTTGCTGGGGTCCAGTATTTAAGATCAATTATCATCTTGTGTAATTTTCTTTTCTTGGCAACCGATTTTATTCTTACAGTATTAACATGTCCTCATTGATGTCTTAAAAATGACAGGATCCTCCAAGAGAAGAGGTCTTTGATGCTATTGAAGATTGCAGAGCTGCAGGCATTCGCGTTATGGTGATAACAGGAGACAACAAGGAAACTGCTGAAGCAATATGCCGTGAAATAGGCGTGTTTTCACACGATGAGGACATTACCTTGAAGAGTCTCACAGGAAAGGAGTTCATGGCACTCGGGGAAAAGAAGACACTGCTGCGAAGGAAAGGTGGCCTGCTGTTCTCTAGGGCTGAGCCTAGGCACAAACAAGAGATCGTGAGATTGCTGAAAGAAGATGGTGAAGTTGTTGCTATGACTGGAGATGGAGTTAATGACGCCCCTGCTCTTAAACTGGCTGACATTGGGGTAGCTATGGGTATTACCGGAACTGAGGTATTTACTTAATTCGCCACCATATATTCTTTTGAAATAATGCTTTTTCTTTAATTTTGCTGTGTAGAAAAATATAAATTTTTTGAATTTTGATGCCATTTCCCTTTCAGTCTTCATTTTTTTTTTGGTTGTCACTTGCCTGTCAGAACTTTCAGCTATTATCGATATGGTCTGAATTTCTTGATTTGAACATCATTAGAATATGGGTTTAGATCTTCTAATGTCCAAAAAAGGACCAACGATGACAATGTTCTGCCCAGTTCATAAATTTGATTTGGTAGCTCACGTATGTTTTTTTTTCCAGGTTGCCAAAGAGGCCTCTGACATGGTGCTAGCTGATGACAATTTTAGTACCATAGTTGCTGCAGTTGGGGAAGGAAGATCTATTTACAACAACATGAAAGCTTTTATCAGGTTTGTTATCTCAGAACCTGTTTTTGTTGTTCTCACTTAACTTTAGCACTTGGTTTAATTATTTTATTTTAGCAGAAAGAAACTGACTATTGCACTCTGTTTGTAATTCACCTACATTTGCATCTCATAGTATGTTTTGTGTCTTTTCTGAGGATTCTCACTGTCCTTCCTCGCTGATGCAGATACATGATTTCCTCAAACATCGGCGAAGTTGCGTCGATTTTCTTAACTTCTGCCCTGGGTATTCCTGAGGGGTTGATACCTGTTCAGCTTCTATGGGTGAATCTTGTCACCGATGGCCCTCCTGCAACTGCATTGGGTTTCAATCCACCTGATAAAGACATCATGAAGAAACCGCCTAGAAAGAGTGATGACTCACTGATTACTCCTTGGATTTTGTTCCGATATCTGGTAATTATCTCTCTGGTCTTCTATCAGTTGTGACTAAGGGACACATTTTGTGATTATTCTCATGAGCTATATACCTTAAATGCAGGTCATTGGCCTCTATGTGGGTATTGCTACCGTTGGCATCTTTGTCATATGGTACACCCATGGATCCTTCATGGGCATTGACCTCACTGGAGATGGCCACTCCCTTGTCAGCTACTCACAGCTCTCAAACTGGGGCCAGTGCTCTACTTGGAACAACTTCACCGTCGCGCCTTTCACTGCTGGAGCTAGGACCTTCACCTTCAACGACCCCTGCGAGTACTTCCATGGTGGCAAAGTGAAGGCAACGACACTGTCGCTGTCCGTCCTGGTGGCGATTGAGATGTTCAACTCACTCAATGCCCTTTCTGAAGACACTAGCCTCCTCAGGATGCCTCCTTGGGTCAACCCATGGCTGCTCCTCGCCATGTCGGTGTCGTTTGGGCTCCATTTCTTGATCCTCTATGTGCCGTTCCTCGCGACGGTGTTTGGCATCGTGCCGCTCAGCTTGAACGAGTGTTTGCTGGTGTTGCTTGTTGCATTCCCGGTGGTGCTCATCGACGAGGTTCTCAAGTTTGTGGGCAGGTGTACAAGCACATCAGGCCCCAAGAGGCGATCAAAGAAGCAGAAGGGCGAGTAAAAATTCTAACAGTCAGACTCAAAGTAACAAAACCAGTCATTTGTTCTGATCTTTGTAACAATGATCACCGAATGATGTTTATTCAATAGAAATATGTTCAGTACAAGAAAGTTCAGGAGAGATTTCTCAAAAGAACAGGTCATCATCACCCTTTGGGAAGATGATAACCTTTTCTGTTTTTTCATTCCTTGCCCTAAATGGTATACATAGCAAACCAGCAGCCTTGTTCTGTTGGCAACATGTTTTTTTGCTTCTGTGAATTATTATATATAGATAAAATATTTAGATCAGATATTATCTCCCAGTCCCAGATCTGATTGCTCACTGTTGTTTGCGTCTGTCGGTGATGTTTTCCTCGTATGTTCGGAGAGCATCACCCTGCCCGGAGTCTCTTTTCAGCATATAGATTTTCAAAGTTCAGAGAGCAATAATGTACTACTTAGAGAAAATTAAATTGTCAAGTCTGAATTTAGCGGTCACCATCAGACGAGAAGAGTCAGACGCTTGCATTGTGATGGCGATTGCATTTTTCAGTATATTAGAAACTGAGGCACGAAGAAGATCACACATTCTCTGATTCTTATTTTTGTCCTGTCCAGCTGAATGTAATTCAGAATGTGATTATTGAATTGAGATTGTGAATCAGTCTGAATGTGATGACTGAGTACAGATTTAGTCCTATACATATTGAGATTCATTCAAATGTGATGGTACAACATCGATAATTTATAAACTGAGATTCCTTCCAACATCTTTGCTAAAATGGATCTTGCTATGCGTTAGAGTTGGGAACTTGGAATGTGTCGTGAAGTCTGGGAGCGGCGACCTTGCAGCCGTGGCCCAAGTTGGCATGGGCCCAGGCATGCTCATTTGTGTCCACGGTGATTGCTGCTTCCGTCGTGTAAAACGAAGAGGCCAAGGTCTGTTCAGTTTAATGTCATTTTCAATCTTTCTAAATTTTGGTATTATTAAAATTAGTTTAATGTCATTTTCAATCTTTCTAAATTTTGGTATTACTAAAATTTTGACAAGTTATTAAATGTTAGCAATTTCTAAAACTTTTCACACTCAAAACTATTTAGTAAGATACTATTAAACTAAACATCACCATCATTAACTTATCAAATCTTGGCATTTTTTTGTAATAAAATGAACAAGCCCTAAATCTTATCCCAATACTATTATTTTCATTCCAAACAAGATTATTGGGTTCCAGAAGTGCTGATCTCTCTAACAGATTGACTAAAATTTATCTCCTAAAATTAAAATAAAATGGGCTACCAATTAAACTACCAACAGAAAAGTGATGAGTGGATGATTTGGCGTAGGTGCTCAGGAGTGCTCATGGTAATTCTAGATTGTACGGAGTATTAATTAGTACTACCAGTCCTGCACAATCTGAAACCCTTTGCATGCACAACACAAATGCTTTGGCCCAAACAGTACCTATATACCAAATAAAGTGTATTTTTTCTTGAGTAAATTTCATGAAACTATGAGTATTTTAACAAAACTATCACTACAGTTTAAGGGGAAGTATCATAAAATTACAGATTTAACACTAAATTTATCATAAAACTACATGTTATGACTAATTATTCCAAAACTACAGATTTGATGCTGAGAGTTATCACAGGACTATAAATTTTAGAGTTTAAATCATCAACAATATTACTATGCTGGAGTTATAATATTGTTGGTTTGGGGTTACATTGGTGTTAAACTTGTAATATTGTGTTCATTTAGTTAATTAATCTATAACTTTGTGACCTTCCAATTAAGTTTGTAGTTTTGCGATATAAAACATTAAATATGTAATTTCATGATAATTTGGTTGAAGTATCTGTACTTTTACGAAATCAACTATATATTTTACTAGTATTGGATTAGTAGTCCATTTTGATGGGTTTACACATTTAAATGCCACTTATCTTTGTCTATTTCCGAACTGTTTTCATATCACCACAGCATGTATACACACAACACGGCACTTAAGTAGCACAAGTCATATGAAAGAAAACAAAACAATCAAGTTGAGTTTATTACGAGATATACAAATTCATTAGCACTGAACTTGATCTCAAATCTCATCGAATCTTAGGGCAAAGTGGGCAAATCATTATTTAACTTAGGTGCTACAACATTCTTCTCCTTTGCTTGATGCTAGCTTGAAATGAAAGGAGGCCAGGGAAGAAAAGGTGTTAGGAGATACAGTAGTATCTTGTTTAGTTAGTTCCGAAGTGGCAGGTTGACAGGCTGATAAAATTACAAATTAAGCACAGCATTATTTTTTTCTTCTTGGCATTGATCCCGAATCCTGGCTGGATTCTCAATCTCATGGGCTCAATTATTTTTAAAACTAAGGTACGCGTGCCAATCTTCTCCCACAAGGACTAAACAAAAAGTTAAACAATCTTGATGACATTGAACAATAAGGGAATAATGTTTTATGTTTCGATCTTGTTTACTTATCTTGATGACATCAGACAAAGTGGCTTAGCTTAGAAAATCACAATGACAAATATTTACCCGCTATTCATTTTTCTTATTAAACATGTTTTTTTTCAAGGGAAGAGTCAATAGCCTTATAGCGCATTCATCTAGGAGGAAAACAAAACGTACTTACACAAGAAGAGAAACAAGGGCACATAACACCTGGGACTTTCAAATAGGATAATCAAACTATAAATTCGCCATGCTTCTTGCCTCGCCTTGCACAAACCCATCATACACCGTATCCGGGATCGTCCCGTGCTTTGGGACGGAGGCAGTATCAAAGATGAATTTCAGCTCATATTTCTCATCATCGAAAGCCATGAACACATATACGTTATACACACATTTAGAAAAGGTAAGTAGGTGAGATTGGATCTCAAAAACAAGGCAGGAGGGGTGAAATCAAACAAAAATAAGCTGCAATCCTTCAATAAACCAGAATCAAACCATAACCAAAATGATCTGGATAATATGCGGTAATCGCATCTACTCTTAAGTTAAACCCTAGGAGATGATGGGGTGAGTAAAGAAATTGTTAGCATAGGAGTGAGGCACTGATGCTCTGAGCTACACAGCTAGTGCACAGTGCACACATACCTAGGGCCCCATTGGGTTAAGAGCTTCCTCTCACTATTCAAAGTTACTCCTCCCTTTCGGACCAAAGCCAAACGCTGGTCAAACAAGCTACAATTGCCACTCCTGTGACTGAATGAATGCCATCCTCTGCACTGCCTTCTCTCTCTAATTTGTTTTTGTTATTACCTATTTGGATTGAGGGATTTTTAGTCTCTGGACTTTGGACAAAATAGACTTATTATAGGGTATAAGTCCTATTTTACCCCTGAAATCCTACCCTACCGCCCCTCCCGAGCGTCCATCCCGAGCTCAAATCGAAGCCGCCGGCGTCCATCCCGACACGAGGACGGCCTCGGCGGCGACGCAAGGACACCCTCAGTGGCGAGGAGGAGGTTCGACGGCTTGAGGTCGTAGTGCATGACGCGGAGCGCGTGCAACGCCGCGAGGCCGAGGAGCGCCTGCCTCGCGACAGCGACGATGGGCCGCTCCCCCATCGGGCGGCCGAGGCGGCGGAGCAGCCCAACCAGGGATCCCCCGTCATGAGCTCGAGCGCCAGCGCAGCGGGCTCCTCCGGCCCCACTTGCGGTGGCGCGCCTTGTAGACCGTGCCGCTGTTGCCATGGCCAAGGACGGTGGCGTGCGTCGACGTCCTTGGCGGCGACGCGTGTTGGCGGCGGCGTCAAATCGGGTCGGCGCCGGGAGTGGACGGCGGCGGATGGGGATAGACGCTGCGTCGCCGCGTCGGCGGTGGCAACTTGCGTGGTGGGAGGCGGCGGCAAAATGGCGGACGGGAGAAGTTAGGAAAAAAGGGTATTTTTTCGGTGATGGGGGAGAGAAGAGAGGGGCAGCTTGTGAAAAGAGAAGAAAATAAATCTTTAGAAGTACCTTTCCAAAAACTTCTAATTTTTTAGGGACTAAAAAAAAGTCCCTCCTGTTTAGAAGAAGAGGGACTTTTTTTTTTTATTCTAACAGGGTCTAAAGTACTGGAGTAGTAGTAAAACTGTAACAAGCTGTATTACGGAGTAAAACTAACGTAAAGAGAGAGCTGAGGAAAAAGCACATGATTATCTCTGTCCAGTATTTTATTTGGTGATTAAAAGAATGAAATACTGGTTGGTTGGTGTGTTGGTAGGCTTTGGAAAAGAGAAGCTTATAATTTTTTCAGAGGAAAAGAAAGAGATTACTCCACTATTTTACGGTACCCAGTGTTACTGCTGGTCAGTTACTACTACAGCCATTGAAGTCTTTTTACTGCTTTTATCCAGCAGCATTAGCTTTGCTTGCTGCTCCGGCCTACGACCACTCTACTTTGTTTTCTTTACTTCTTTGTTTATTTTGATTTTTTTGGGGGGTTGCAGAACAGAACGGAAACCAAACCTGCGTTGAATTGAATGGCGACGTTCCAAGGCGTTGATGTGTTTGTGTCTGCATGGCACAAAACGGATATGACTTTTCAGCTGGAACATTTTACATCTTCTCCTGCTTCCTGCATGCATGCGCAAAAGATTCTGAGATCATCTGAACAAGCAATGTGGAGTACTCCTACTCCTACGTTGGTTCAAATCAGAGAATTATATTCTAAACATGAGCTGGGAATTGCTGGAGTATCAAATGAATTTCTTTGTTATTCTTTAGGCCCTCTCTAATTCGCGAAAACGTAAAAATAGAAAAAAAACACAAAATAAGACATGAATTCATATGCAAAACAAAGAATTGGAAAAACATAAGAAACTGTAAGAATAATCGTTTAATTGGTGCGTAGGAAAAACAAAGAAATGTTGAGCATTAAGCTAGTAGTAAATCATATTTTAATGGTTTAATCCATGCAACCTAAGGTCAAGTAAGTTAAAGCATATTGATTTGCCTTGATTCTATGCATAGGAAAAGAAAAATGAGCTCAAAATAAATGTTAAAATTCCTGTGGAATTCTCTTCAAACCATAGCCATAGGAAAATTTTTTACTTTTGCTTTGTTTCATTCCTACAAATTAAAGGGATGAGCAGTAATAATTCATATGGAATTCTTGTTCCTATGTTTTTTCTCTAAAATTCCTATAAATCAAAGAGGCCTAAACGAGCAACAAGGAATTGTCAGTATTAAGCTTCTCTCCTACTATGTGACAGCCAAACAGAAAAATAAAATATAATAAAATAAAAGGAGTATGCAAAAGATGAGCTACTCAAATAGAAAGACCATTGCTAATTTGTGACTGGGACGACAGCTTCCCAACAACCTGCATTTGCATCCCCATACCTAACACAATAACCAACTTTTATAATAAAAACACATTTCTTTTCTCTTCATAAAAGAATATTTACACATGCAATATACTATATAAAAAAGAGAAAAAGCTCAGACATAACACGCACACCCATAAACCCTACAACTATAAACCATTCTCACACCCAATAACTTCACTATTCTCTCTCCCTGAGAGTTGTCTCCCCATTTTGTCCATTCATCCAATACCCAAAGGTGGCAGCTTGCAGGCAACAAGCAGCAGCAATGGCGAGGTCCCCAACAATGGTGATCCAAGAAGACTACATCGACATGGACCTCACCCCGACCACCACCACCCCCTCCTCTCCTCGCCGCGCCGGCCGTGACTTCGAGTTCCGCAGCTCGTCGGCCGCCGTCTTCGCGTCGCCGGCCGACGAGCTCTTCTACAAGGGCAATCTCCTCCCCCTTCACCTTCCTCCGCGGCTGCAGCTTGTGCAGAAGCTGCTCCATGACCAGCAGCTTCAGCTTCAGGGGATCAAGAAAGCGAGCTCCATTGCTGCTGCTGCTTCTGTTCCTGAGGTTGAAGACGACATTGACATGAGCAAGGTGTGTGCCAAGAAGTACTCATGGTCAAAGAGATTGAAGCTGATGAAGAGATGGACTTCGAGAGAGTACATCAAATCCCTCTTCTTGGCCACCACCACCACCAAATCCGGCGACATTGCCGCCGCCGCCGCCGGCGCCGGCGGCGGCAATGTCGGCGCCGTGCTGGATCAAGAAGAGCTCTGCGGCGGCGGCCACCGGAAGAGCTTCTCCGGCATCATCCGGCGGGTGCGGCTGGTTGTGGCGACGAAGTCGGCGTCGTCGACGACCTCGCCGCTGTGCTCGACCTCCTCGTCGTCGTCGTCCACGCCGTCGTGCGGCAGGGCGGCGAGTAGCGTGTTCTTGAAGCGGAGCAGCAGCGCCGGGTCGGAGGAGGGAGCAATCCAGGGCGCCATTGCTCACTGCAAGAGGTCGCAGCATCTTCACCTGCATCAGCAGCAGAGGAGGAGTGTCAGTGATGTGGTGTTCTACTCGGTGAACAACACGCCGAGGGTGTCCTCCGTCGCCGCCGGCGAGGTCGCCGGCGCCCAGCCACAGGAGAGGCAGGAGATGTGCAGGGGATGAAGAAGAAGAACAGGAAAAAGATAACATTTTTTTGTTGAAGTTTCTGTTCTTGGATGTTGGGAGTGCCTGTGAAGATGAGCAATGGTGTTGTGAATGAACTGCTGTGATGATTCATGGACTCTTTTCTTTGATCTTGTTTTCGTTTTCTCCTCATGTGGTTAGATAGATCAAATGATTTTAGGCAGCTGTATGAATATGACTTGTGCTGAACTTCTGAATTCTGATGCATTCATCATCCCCATCTGTTCATTTGTTTCCATCCTGAATTCGTGCTGAACTTCTGATGCATTCATCCCCATCCCAATTTCTTCCTTCTACGCTTGTGTTTGCAGAGTGTTCAGAAGCATTGCAATGCAAGTTTTACTCCATAGCAGTGAGTGGATGGCTGGAAGTGTATTGTTGTGGGGCTGGGTACTGTACTGATAAATGGTGCAAGGGTGGCACTGACTTGGTGGCAGATTTGATTCCTCTCTCGAAGTACACTCTTGCTACTTGACCATGCCTTTGATGTTCATGTTGGACTACCAATCAGTCTTGCTATAAATTGCATCATGTATTACCTTCACCTACTCTACTACACATCTCTTGTAGACTTGAAGTATACATACAGAAGTTGTACATCTCACATCTCTTGTATACTGACTTGAAGCATAGTTGTACAAGGCACGCCAAAGTCCAGGCTCCCATATTAATAAGCAGACATATCTTTGTGACTTTTGTCAGCTTCCACGGCACGCTCCTGCTGCATCTCGCTGTTTGTTCCTTGGCTTCAAAACAAAGGTTTTGTGACTTCAGAAACAAAACAAATACAAGGAGACAAAGTTGTTTTCTAGGAGTATTGCACTCACTGAAAAATGAAAAATGCAATGCATGCTTGCTTGCTTTTGAGGAATCTCTAGCAGAGGAGATTAGGGTCCCATGTATCTGCAGTCATCGAAGAAGGAGCAAAGCAAAATCAACAACGAGCTAGGTACTCCATTGCTATCCATTACGGATGGCATCGTCCAAAAAGATCAGACTCCTACAGTCCTACTACCTGAAACCATCATTTCAAAACATTTGGATACTGTCCTAACAAGATGGTTTGGATTTGCTGTTACTTTTGAATTGGGAGATTAAGTATCCATCTGAAACAGTAGTAGTAGTAGTAGCAATGCAGTAGTCATTGGTCACTCACTGACACAACTCACACAACATAGTAGGGTGATCAAAAGGCCAACAGCTTTGGTGTTGTACTCCTAATTGCCAGTGGTGTTGTGCATTGCCAGTTTCCCAGTTCTCCCACCACCATGGCTTGTCCAGCTTCTGATTGGGATGGGTCAGGGTCATGCAAGAAACACAAACAGGCCCAGATGAGCACGAGCAGTCCTGTGAAATAAGCCAGAGAGAAAGCAATTGATAGATAGAGAGAGGTAACACAAGAGAGATTCCACACTTTCACCATCCCTGTGCCTGTCAACATGACTGTCAAAGTTACAGTACAGGATTAACAACAACATCTTGGATGGGGCAAACCATTTGCCCGTAAAACCAGCTCAAACAAGTCAGTATACAACCAAAGAATCTTCTCAGATGAGAGAGGGAAAAGGGGACTGGGGGTGGCTAAAGTGTCCATTCAAAAAGTTTTCACCTTTCTGTTGCTCAAGAGGAGAGGAAAACAGAAAAAGGTTCAAGGAGAGAGATTTCCAATCGCAACAAACAACTGGAAAAGTGCCAAGAGCCTCATATGATGACAGCACTCACCAGTGCTTTGGTTCGTGTGCATCCTTAAGGAACGGTTGTCGTGTTCTTGATGTAAATTAGTCCACAGATCAAACCGCAAACAAGAATTAGATCAAATGTTGGCAAACCAGAACCATCAAGTGGAACAGATGAAGCAGAAGAACAATGGAATTACTGTTAGGCTGTTAGCATCTGGTAAATGGGCAGAAGTAGCCAGATGGGGCAGCAGATAGTTTGACTGACAGGTCAAAGCCATGAAAAGAATATACTACGAGTTAAGGACTACTAGCTCAAATCGACCAAGATATGATAATTTATGTTGATGGTAGTAAAATGCAACTGCAAGGCAGGACAGGATTCAATGCCTCATGCAAGTATACGAGTTAAGGACTAGCTCATGTGATGATAAGAACAGCAATATTATAATGCAGCACTAATGTTTGTTTCAACCAGTAAAAGACAAGAAATCTGACAAATGGGATTTATACCTGTAGACAGGAGGCACCAACTTCATCACCTTGTTTTGCTCCAAAGATCCAAACTGAAAGATGAGTAAGAATATACAGTAAGATACTGTTAATTGGAGTGTCACTTTTTCAATTTTTTCGTAAATGGACATACCAGAACCACACCTTTGCCGGCCCTTGAACAGTGCTGATTCCGGATCCCTGTGATGGCTATGCTGACAAACGCCAAGAATTGCATTCAGGCATTCAGTCACCGACCATACGTCATATGTGATGGCAACAATTCAAATATTCTGGTTTCCAAGGTTAAAAAAAGGTTTTTCAACCTGAGCATCCAGAATAAACACAAGAAATCACCGCAACTGATAAAATCATGACTCGAAGGACTTGTCTCACTATCCGTTTCCTTGTCAACAGATAAATGAACTTAGCAAAGAATGAGATGCGTCTGTTTATGATGTCTGCTACTTTCCTGCAGCGTGGAGCATAATCTACCGATAAAGAAAACTAGATATCCAAAACATGTTGCACTTTTTGTTCCACAGAATATGTTTGTTCATAACAACTCAAGAGACACACATATGGGGGCAAATAAGCTCCACAAGTCAGAAGCTAAATACAGTAGCCAGAGTCGACGACACCAAGTTAGGGGCCCTTCATAAAGGATGCATTAATGCAATGCTAGACAAGTTGGACAACTTTTCTGAGAATGACTCTCTAGTTTCTTGATAGAGCATCATTGATCATTGTTAATAGCAAACACTTTTCTGAAATAGGCTTCTCATTTCATTGTCCTCTAAGCATTGATATGGAGCGTGATCATTTCTCAGTAAATCTGAAGTTTTCCAAGACAGTCTTCATTGGCGTCCATTACCTCATTTACAACATACCAACCACAAAATCCTTCAAATGCACTGAGCAACACTCGATGTTTAACATACAACCATGTTCCAGACAAGCTCAGACTCAATCTTAAGTTTGAACTCTGAACCTAACCTGGACATTGTTACTTGTGTTTTTTTTAAAAATGCTTAAATTCTGGAGTAATTTCTTGAATGACCTCGTCTTGAAGACAAATGGAATAATATAAATTAAAACAAGTATTGCAATTCAAGGTGTTTATACATGTCTTGGCACATATGAAAATAGGTGATTTCTCATGAAATTGGAAATAACTTACAGGGGGTAACTTTCATATACCATCCCCTCCCCCCCCCCCCCCCAAAAAAAAAAAAGTAAACTAACTCTGGAGGCTCAATGAAGGGTAGACGCACACTCAATGCTCATGAGGAACATGTGTTAGCTTGATGGCAATCTGCATAAGTTAATGGAAGAGGGGGGGAAATGTAAAATCATGCATTGAAGGAATTATGTTGAACTACAGTCGCAACTTGCATGTTACCTTCGTTTTTTCATTAACACCAATATAGTCACATAACTTCTTGCCCATGGTCAACTCTTTTCCAGCCCAACAAAGCTGTACACTCTCATGCTTGTCGTCTGGACATTGCTTACAAGAAAGAGTTAATGTAAGCAGATGATATCTATGTTCCGTAAACGGGGAATGAAAACGTTGTTACGACAAAAGCTAGCAAGATCAGAGTCGGAGTTATTCACATGGAGATCAATACATTAAAAAAAGATTGACAGAATTACAAAAGATGGAAATAGCCCCTCTAGCGGGCAGTTCACTAATTTCTCAAAGATACAACATCGATCTACACTATCGTTTCATTTGACAAAACATCTGTATTATCTGAATTCATGTATTACCTGGCAATTTCTGTTGCAGGCACAACACTTCAGAAGACTCTTGTAGAGAGGCAACAGCTATCTTTTCGATGTTCTTGATATGCTCCCTTAGAGCACGATGAGATATAAATTTGTTGTGTCGCACTTGATCCTGGAATAAAATTCAGGTAACATCTAAAAATCGTGAACAGAGATACCCAGGCAAGGGGCAACCATTTCAAGTTGAAAGCTCTAATACCTATCCTATTACAGCTGGCAATATTTGCTGAATTGGCTTGACTCCCTACCGAGCAACAATTCTTACAAAACTTGCTCAACCAATTATGAAGATTGGAGAGAATGATAATGCTACCCTTTCACAAAATGTAACTGCATAATGGTACCAAAGCATAGTTACAGTACTATTCACTTTGTTGTGAAGATACAATATCAGCCTATCATTCGATACTAGATTATACAACATATATTAGTACGAACATAGAACTAGTGGTAGCGCAGTAGCATATGCCTGTATCCATATCCATTGATTGGCATATGGAGTTCAGTTCTAAGGCTAGTGTACTCACTCAATCATAGCAAACTACTAGCAACTAAGAATATTAATATGGACAATTTGTGCGACATAATTAACACTGAAAGCCAACTAAGTTAAAACGCCCATGATACCATAGTTTGATCCTATCCCCCACAAACAAATCGAAATCGACAGAAGTGTCTGTCACAACCAAAATCTTATCTGAACTGAAGAAACACCTAAATCGAATCGAGTTGAGAAAAAGCTGACCTTGGAGGTGTAGGATTCAGCCTCCGCCATTGCCCTCTCGAGTTCGCCCCCCACGCCGTTCCTCTCTGCAACACAAATCCCAAACGCATCGACCATCATCATCATCATCATCAGTTCATTCCAATTCGCGCCCCATGAACAGGCACGGTCGCGTTCGTGGCCTCGAAGGCAGGAGGAATTAAGATGTGACCTCGGATGCGGCGGCAGAGGGATAAGAGGCGCGCCTGGAGCGCCGCGACGCCGGCGAGCGCCGCCGCGACGTCCTCGACGGCGGAGGTGGCGGCGCACTCGTAGAGGAACTCCATCTCCTCCTCCTCCCTCACCTCCGACGACAACGCCGGCGGCGACGGCGACGAGGAGGAAGCGGCGGCGGCGGCAGCCCACTTGACGTGGAGCACCACCATCTCGTGCGTGCGGCGGTGCGGTTGGTCGCCGGCTCGCCGCCGTTCCTCCTTCCCGGCCGTCTCCGGTGGAGAAAGAAAGATGAGAATCCGTGTCTTCTAGAAACGAAGCCCAATTAAACATCATAATGGGCCATTAAAGCCCAATTAAACATCAATGTGGGGCCGTAAAACCCAATTACACATCAAAGTGGCCTGTAAAGCCCAATTACACATCAAAATGGGCCTTTAAAGCCCACTAATTCTAGGTTTTTCTCTTCCGGAGCAGGACCGCCGCCGTGAAGGCTACAAAATAAATTCACAATCCTCTCTCATCATCTCTCACCAGTCACCACACCTAGGGTTCTTCCAAAGCTTCAGCCGCCATCCTTCGTTTCTGGCTTGTCCATCTTTCGAGTTGACGCGTTCAACTTCGTGGTTTCTCGTTGATCTATGGTGGTTGTTTGGCCTTTTCGCGTTTCGAATCGTCAATCCTCTCTTGTTCTTGATAAGTTTGGGACAGCGATAGATCGACTCGTCAAGAAATCGTTTCTGTTGGCCACGGATCCAATAGGAAATACGATTGTTGCTTGCGCACATGTTCTTTCTTTATTGTTGCAGATCAGTTTCTTTTTCTTGTGCTTCTTTTGTGTTCTTGCACGGTGCTAACCCTGGGCTTGTCGGATTCAAATCCCCTGAAGAAGGAAGCCCCAATGCCTGTGCCAGATCCAACCGTGCCCTTCAGTGTTGCAGGTCATGATGCTTCGAGCTTGTGATTGATCTGTGTCAACGTAATGGATACATTTCAAAAATCGTATCTTTCTTCGTGTTTTGTTCAGTTTTCTTCGAGTTTGATTGGTGTGTTGGCCGTGATTTCACACTTACCCGCGCTTCTGATCTCATCCGTGAAGCAAAGGGAAAAATAATGGTTGAATTTCTTAATATGAGCCATTCATTTAGCAATCATACTTGCGCTAATATTACTAGTTTTCCAGATTTATTTCAGACTTGTGTAGATTTAGCATGGCAGTGATGATACAAACTTTCAGCTTTCAACGCCAGTTCTGCTTCTGAGAATTCATGACAGATAGAGCTGAGATAGATCTGAGCCAATTGCTTTATCTTTTTTTATCATAAAAACCAATCATTGCATTAGCAATTTAGTATCCTGTATTTGCACCTTTGGCATCTAATAATCTGCCCGTGATGAGCTGCCTAATGTTTAGAGGATGTTGTTAGCTCAAGTTCCTGTTTATCAGGAAGAACCTACTTGTAGCGCTACTGCATTCACAAGATATCAATAGGCTTCCTGAGGTCATTCATATATTTCATGTTCTAGTAATCAATCAGTGCCATAGATGCGCTTGATGTTTTTTACTCATCCATCAAATAGTGTTAGGGATTATTTTTTCCATTGAACTGCATTACATTGCCGAGGTTAAAAGCCCGAGTTTAAACTATCCTTGCGCAATTTAAGTTTCTGATTTGCGGAGAGGCTGAAAAAGCTCGGAGATTGTGTGTTGACATCAGCTTCGTCTTTGTTACTGTGAGATGGGAGTTAAATGACAGCACGAAATTTCATTCCCTATAGGATATAATCTTATGTTTTTACTCTTAATCCACTGTTCAGCTATTTGACGATGGCCATGGATGGCAGATGACACTTGTGGATTCACAGTTCAAAATGTTTCATTAATGATCCTTCTATTGTATGACTTTGAAAAATAGTGAACCCTACTAGAGTGTGGTAGAACGCCTTACAGGAGGAATGGAGGTAGTAGTATGTTCATCTTTAAAACTCCTTCCAAAATGTCCTACAGTAAAATTTGGCAAACATCGAGAACCCTTTCAGAAGGTCGCACGCAAAAATTACACGCAGAAATGCGCTGTTGCAGAAGTTTGCACGGTTCGTGTAACAGTGTATTGTTGCAACAGTCGTACATATATAGGGCATGTTTGGTTGAGTTTATTTTGCCTAGGCTTATTTTTCTAGTTAACTTGCCACAAGTTTGGATAGTAAATTTGGAGCCACAGTTTAGCTAGCTAGTAGGCAATCACACTTTTTCACACTTTTTTCTTTCATTGACATGTGTTGCCTATGTATTAAAGATGGAACCTTACTAGTTGCCACAAACAAGTGTGGCTGTTAACCAAACACATAACTAACTTAAAAAATGCCTAACTTAATGTGACAATGTTAATATTCATGAGTCTAAAGAGGCTAAAAAAGTCAGAAGCTGAGATTCAGGACATATTTAGACAAGCATAATGCTGAGAAGTAATACGAAACAATAGAAGATAAAACATTTTAAACTTTGACTCTTAATTGCGAATAAATAAATAAGATAGATCACGTAAAAATTATATTGCTAGATTTATAGTTAAGCAAACTATTATAATATGTAACTCTTTATTTAAAATAACTTATTTGTATAGATATTAATGGTCAAAGTAGCATATAAAAAAACATATCTTGGTTAACAAATACTTATATTGTTGGGTGGAGGAAGCAGTTGTTTGTAAGATAGCTTGTGAGAATTGAAAAGGTTTTAAAACTTAAGCTTCTCTAATTTCTATTTTAGTTTATTTTCCAGAGATTAGCAGGCTAGCAGCTGGATACTTCGGTAGAAGCTCTTCCAAACAGCCCATTACAGCCCATTAAGTTCTCTAACTTATGATTCTTATTAACTGAACAAAAATCTGCACCGTTTAACATAACTTATGACAGTTGGAGAATCTGGTGAAACAAGAAGCTCCCATTTAGGTAGGATCATTATCCAGTAGTACGCGATTGAAACCTGAAGCTCCCCTAAAAATTGGTAGGATCACTATCCAATAGTACGAAGAAGTTAGTTTGGGCCCATTAGGCCCAACTACCATTCCCTATATCACGGTGCCTAATCAGTTGGGAGTCGAGTTGACCAACTACCTTCCTTTCCCTTCGTCGAGCACGCGCAGCGCAGGGAAGGAAGCAGAGAACTCGCATCTGCTCCTAGGGTTTCCCGCTCCTCCTCCGGCGGCCTAGCCCTGCTCCTCCCGTCGGTAATCGTTCTCCTCCTCTGTTGTCTTCTTGGCTCGATTCGTCATGCTCAGTTGGGAGAGAGACGATCTGTCACCGGGAGAAAATCCTCCCCCCCACTGTTTCAGTTCAAGGTTCTAGTCTGGAATAGATCGCCTGGTGCGGTGAATCGGCTGTTCAATCTCAGCCCATTCCCGACTAGTTTGGCCTGGGGTTGGAAGATGTGTCGTCCTGATTGGGAGGAGATTGTTAGGATTGCGTGCGTCAGTAGAGAGATTTTTCGTTATCTACGTAGTATCCAATTTGTAAGGCTTTGAGGCCTAATTGGCATGGCTTTTGAAAATTACCACGGGTCCGTGCGAATGGCCACCGTGCGGCGCCGCATCGCCATGCCCCACTACCACCGCCTGCCCCCGGCCCCTGGCTTGTAGATGACCTCCAGCTCACTAAATAGGCGCTGGAGGATGCGACTGTGGCGGCACACCCAACAAACCCAACAAAATCAAAATGTCACCCCCGTCCAGATGAGGTCCGCGGAGATCGACGGCCTGTTGGTAGCACAGTCACCCTGCCCAAGGTTGCCAGTGGCTACCAAAACAATGGTGGTCCCCAGCATGGTGGGGATGAAGCGCGATGATGGTGGCAGTGTGGCACTAGACAACAGGTAGACGGTGTTGGCGGATGGGCTGTTGGATCGACGCCAGAAGTGGTACGCAAAGAAGGAATTCACACCACAGATGCTAAATTTCCAAAGACTTGCAAATTAAGTGGTAAATTTTAGAGTCTTGCGAATTGAGGGGCATATAATTAAATTCTTGTCAGTAGATGAAGCGAATGGGAGATGTAAGGGGACGAGAGAAAAAAAATCTATTTTTTTCCTCTGTGTTTTCTCAAATTCTGAATTGTGATTGCATCACTTGATTGGGCTGAGATATGGCACGCCGTGCGAAGAAATTAAATTAATTAATATCATGCTGTTAAATTCTAGTTTGTGTTACTGATTTTGTCTGATATCAATGGGCATATGCAGTTGCGATGGCTCTTACTTCAGCTCAACGGATTGCTCTCACTGTCTCTTTCTTTGGTCTTCTGGCGTTCGTGCTTGGTGTCATTGCAGAAAACAAAAAGGTCTGTCAGGAGTTTTTTTTTCCCAATAGTCATCTTTGGACATTTACTAAATAAATAATTTAGGAGGCTTATCTGTTGTTTTGCTGATACACGCTTATACAATGGACACTTGTTGCAATTTTCCATACACTTCATCTTCTTGCTGCACTATCTTTTAACACCTGCAACTTATTATGAACTTCAAAAATTGTTACTTCAGTATGGACTTTCTTTTGTCTTTAATGCAGCCTCCTTATGGAACTCCTATCAAAGGAAAGGATGTTGTTATCTGCAAGTTCCCAAGTGACCCAACTGTTGCAATGGGAAGCCTCTCTGTGGTGTCACTTATGTTAGCCACCATTGTAGGACACACTGCTATCTTTTATCCATACAAGGGCAAGTCTGTTCCCCGCGGAGCATTATTTCAAAGTGCCAGTTTATCAGTTTTCTTCGTTATTGCTGAGTAAGTGATTCTCAACACTGTTGCTGATAATTTCATTTGCATTTGAAGCAACACTATCTGACATCAAACCGGGTCACCCTTTGGATCTTCCATTTGATTATGGTTAGCTAAAAAATTTATTAATCTAACTTTTTTACAATTTCATTTCGTGGAATCGCCTTGCCTTTGATGGACCCTGAAGGCATGAATTGTTTTAACTGTGTACTGTTCCATAGATTAATGCTAAGCAGTGGCAACAATTCAGTTTTTTTAGATGAAACAAGTCACATATTTTCAAATTTTTTAGCTACACTACATGTTGTTGCCAATGGACAATGGTTGGGAATTTTGACATGCATTTTCCCCTGCCAACTCTGTTGATATGTACTATTTACATATCCGTACATTGCACACAATGATGTCTCCTGCACTTATTCTTGTAACGTGTAAGCAAGCTTCAGGTTATTGATTTTCGCCAATTGTTCTTGTGTAATCAGGCTTGTCTCGGCTCTTGCATTTGCAATGCTGCTATGGGCAACGGTCACTGAGGGTCTTCACCGCAACGATAACATTCACCATGACCTGGATACCCAATGCCCTACCGCAAAGACTGGCCTCTTTGGAGGTGCTGCATTCCTGGCCCTTGATGCTGCTCTTTTCTGGCTTGTTTGCCAGATGCTAGCGCTCAATGCTAGGTCTGACTATCTGGATGAGGATGACAAGGGTGATTATGGTCAGGTTTATGCTTCTGATGTCAATGGCTCAAAGGTCTGAGTCTCTATTGAGCAGGGTTTCATAATTAGGGTCACTTAGCTATATTATCTCGTCAACAAAAGTCGGTTCGATTTGCTCTCTAAAATTGTAGATATATGATATGCCAGTGCAAAGTCGTATACAAGGGTATTGCTCATTGCACGCTTAAGCTTTCTTTGTGAACAATAACAGCATTCTCGCATGGTCTGATTGCTAGTAACCTTCGTGTGGAGTAAAGGGTCCTACTATTAATTATTCTGGGATTTGATTTTCAATGTTTGAATCCAATTCTCAGCTTTTACATATTCGAGATGCGATATTAAAGCAGCTGGATTGCGTCATGTTGTTGTTTTTTTTTTTTGAGATGATGTTGGTTGTTAAACACTAGCAGAGAGTTGACACGTGCCAAATAATGTTCTCAAACCAACGAATTATAAGCAACTGAGCAGGTTAACCATATCATCCGCTAGTAACAAGCCGTGAGATTCCAATTTTCTCGGTTTTTTGATTTTTTTTTGCTCCTCAGTGTGCCAATCGTGTGCTGAAACGTGGCAACTCCTCGGTTGGGCCCGCTTTTCAGGGATGCAAAAACCGGCAGTATGCTCCGCTTTGCCCGTTTGTAGGTCATTTTACTGTTTTGTGGTGTGTTGTTTCGGGCGCTGCCGGTGACAGACCGTTGGAATATTTGTCTTTTCTGTTTGCTTGTTTTCTTCTTTAGTGCCGCCGAACTCGTCGATCAGGTCGCCGAACAGCACCGTCATGAACGGCATCGCTGCGAGGGGGTCAAGTCCGGCGCGGCGGCGCCGAGGAGGCATTCGTCTCTGCATCTCGCCAAGACTCCGGCATCGTCTCCGGCTAGATTTGCAGCTCCGGGAGTAGATAGATTGGGCGCTACACCTCGCCGTCTTCCTCCTCTCGCCGCCGCCGCTGCTAGATTTAACTGCAGCGGCGAGGATGAGGAGACGGTGTGGAGGGTGGACGAGGCTGTGGCGTCCGGCGGCTAGCCGATGGCGCTGCGCGGTGCATGAAGCAGAGATGAGACAATATTATGAAAGCATCATATCAGAGATGAATCGTCAGTTCATGACGATAATTAGTAGTAGTGGATGACAGAGTTGATGGATCAAAAAAAAAAGAGATCGCCATAAGAATGTAGAGAATCGAGGAGCAGAAGGTGTACTCACTTTGCCTGAACTTGTTCAGTTCTGCCACTTGATAGTTTTATTTACTTTTTAAAGTATACTAAACTTTTTTGTTCCCTTAAATTCTGATAAATTATGAAATGAGCTGAACAGATATTGATCTCATGCTGTTTATTTATTTTTTCCATTTAACACATGACTTACTATACTCGGAGTGCTCTGGAGATCAGTTCATTGAGTTTGGCAGGTAAACCGAGATCAGCTCTATGGATAAAGAATGCTGAATCGTTTCCTTTATCTATTCCTAATGTACTACTACTAGCTTGTACCATTTCTCTCGAGAAATACTTGAGTTTTCCATATTAAATTATGCACGGAAAATAATCAATATAAGACATTTAGACCGAGTGATCATGTCTGTTAATGGATGGTACCAGGATCCTGAAAAGCGTGGCTCTTTTCTCCCCGGGAGGGAGTTCCGCGAGCTGGCCGTGGCCCGTCGGATTCTAATCAAACGGTTCAGAAAAAATCGACTGATAGATGAAAACTATCAGTCAACTGACCAATAGACGCTCATTTTCGGCATTTCTAAGAAACGAGAAGATCATTTTTTCCTACGTGCAATGAAATCATTTGAAACAAGAATAAATCGAAGACATTCTAAGGTTAGTGGACCAACTTCTATAACAATAGCAGAAAATGTTTGTTAGAATAAGCAAGGAAAATATTAAGTTGCAGTAGGAAGGATTTTAGGTGTAATTAATTAATTAATCTTATGCATATTTAAACTTAGGGCTCCTTTACAGTACCATCATCATTAGTATATTCTAGTCAATTATACTAGTGAATTAACGCCTAAATTAAATTATACTAGTGCTTAGTACATGATAGTATACACCATTAGTATGCAATAGTATAGTGTATTTGTATGAAAAGGATAGTCCTAATTATGTGACCTCATTATATAAGAAACCGAATGTAGTGAATATACAATGGTATACTATTTAAAGTCGATTGTATGGTGGGTAATTTCTTAAGTTAATATATCAGTTATTAGAATACACATGCAAATTAATAGATATAACTTATGCATACTACCGTATGAGAACCCTAAACTTATCAATTTTAATTTCTCTATGTCAAGGAAATTGCATTCTACTTCGATACAAAGTTTACATCAAGACATATTTCCAGAGGAAAATTTGCAACCTACATCAACCTTAGATTCATTGATTTCATCATGCCGTTGCTCTCTAAGAGTCACAGATCATTCATATGGGCAACTAGCTGCAGCTGTGTTATGCATGATTCTCTCTGTCATCTGTGTGATACAACAAGACTATGTTATGCCAAAATACATAGGAACAACTGACCACAGATACATACCTATGTTGATACAACAAGACTATGTCACAGATTATTATCTATGTTGATTGCTTTGGTGTTATTTGAACCCTTCGTGATGCTACTTTGTAATAGGCTAGATGGTACTCTTGTTGGACATGATATCTTGCCTATGTGTGCGGTTGTGAACTCTATGTGGATGTTGGTTATGGTTATATTACTGAGATCCCTTATTACTTGTTGAGGCTTTGTTATATTGCTATGTTGTCTAAGCCTCATTATGCTTAATTGTTGGGAAACGTAAAATATAACGTAAACTCCTTCTAATGTCACCTTGTGGCTCTTGTGATTCTAAACACATGTTTAGGGGGAGCTTATCCTATATTTTGCATTTTTGTGCAACTCAATTCAATATATTCATCTCTATGTGGTGTTTTGTCATTAATTACCTAAAAGGGAAAGATTGAAGCATCTAGGCCCTCGTTGTTAATTTTGGTAATTAATGAGAAGCGCTAATTATGGACTAACTAGTTTATTTAAGAAATAATGTGAGTTAGGTTCACGCCGTGTGCACGCCAAGGACGGTTACCATGTATAAAAATTGATGGTGCAAAGCTTGGGCCGATCGGTTGTACTAGGTTTATTTGCTAGCTTTGCTGTACTATCAATAGGGGTGGTAATCTTGTGAAAGACATGATCAATAGGCCATACTTGCACATGCATGAAGGTGCATTTCGTTTTGGCTTTGATCTCATTTTTTACAAGAGTGTTGCTTGTATGTCCGGACAGACTGAAGGTCTCGGTCCGGTCTGTCCGGGGCGATACAAAGAGCAAATATTCGTTGCTCCGCCTGGCCGGTCTGTCCGGAGGCTTCTGTCCGGCCAGTCCGGCGGCCAATCCGTCCGTATGACAACGCCCAGACTGTCCCGTGCGATACAGAGACGAATTTTCTTTCAGACAGTGGCGCCGGTCCCCAGACTATCAATGATGAGCATGTCCTTCCTCTGTGAGATAATAGTTAAATATCATGTCTCACACATACATAGAGGTCTATTAAAATTCCTTTCATTTTTCCTATACATGCAAAAAGAGTAAGAACTTTCATTTTTCCTATTAATTAAAATTCCTTTCATTTTTCCTATTCATTAAAATTCCTTCTATTAAAATTCCTTTTATTTTTCCACAGATAAAGCCTAAGTCCAGGGCTAGACGCCAGTGTCTTGCCGTCGTGCTCCTACAACAAGGCGCCAAAACCAATGGTTTTGGCGCATTTCTCTTTCGGCCAGGCACCAATTTTTCTGGCGCCGTGCCTCGGTGCCACGTCCGGGTGCCACGGTGGCAGGTCGTTTTTCATGGGTCTGTTTGTAAAATATGTTCTCGAAAAGGATTGATATCAAATACTCAGCTCCAACATCATCACAAGCAGGGGCATCAGGAGTAGCTACCCTTTTCCATTGTATTGAGTTCATACACTGAATCTTTTGTCACTGCGAGACTAATTTCTAGTGGTAATTAATAAGTTGGTGGAAAAAATTGAAATCTACAGTAGGTGGTAATATATATGATATCTACTTATTCTCTCAAGCAACTTCATTCTCATCTTGACCCAAGCAAGCTGCCTCGCCAATCCTCATCTTTCATGAGAAATCTACTTCCTTTGAAATAGTTTTTTTAGACAATATATATCGGCGCTTTTCTAATTAAATTGTGTCCGTACTGAACAACCGCAGAATACATTCTGGGATCTCAGAGCGATAAAGATTACAACTAGGGTGTTCAAAGCGACGACTTGTACGTAGTATGAGCCGCAATGTTACATAGGCCTTGTTTAATTGAGGAAGAGAAAATTTTTGGGTGTCACATCCGACGTTTGACCGGATGTCGGAAGGGGTTTCGAACACGAATCAAAAAACTAATTTCGTAACTCACCTAGAAACCACGAGACGGATTTT
The DNA here is from genome assembly GCA_000325765.3 of Leersia perrieri. Taxonomy (NCBI): domain Eukaryota; kingdom Viridiplantae; phylum Streptophyta; class Magnoliopsida; order Poales; family Poaceae; genus Leersia; species Leersia perrieri. The sequence continues at coordinate 862,615 of CM002483.1, forward strand.
TAAGTCTAATTAAGCCATCATTAGAAAATATGGGTTACTATAACACTTATGGCTAATCATGAACTAATTAGGCTTAAAAGATTCGTCTTGTAAACTATGTAATTAGTTTTTTTTATTTAATCTATATTTAATGCTCATACATGTGTCGAAAGATCCGATGTGATGTTTCTTAGAAAATTTTTTGGGAACTAAACAAGGCCACCGACGTCCAATATGCATAAAACATCAACCTAGCACTGCTAGAGAAGTGATCTTTAACTCAGAATTCAGAATTCTTTACTTTTGAAAGTTCTTCATGTTCTATCTCAGGTGTTCAGGTAAATAAAAGATCAATGCAAATGTAGATTTGACATCTATGGAACCAATGGGTGCTGTTCCATCCTACATTAATCATTGGAATGGTTTTATTCAATCTTCATCCTCCATCTAATCAGCTTGGTGCAGTGGTAAAATTATCTCAATGTCTATCAACCTTCTAAACTAATTCTCAATTGTATGAAGCAATTATAGATAAATAGGCTGTCATTTCTTACTCCTAGAAATGAGTTGTCTTGTGCTCAAATCAGAAGATTTAGCGTTACTATCCTTTGTCTCCAAGCAGTCTCCAAGCATACTGCCGAATCATTTTATTGACTGAACCAAATTTTTTTGTTAAAAAGAAAAGACTAGAGCCTATTTGAGCTTTAGCTTTTATGGTTACAAAGCTATTACTCCCTCAATTCCTAAATATTTGACGCCGTTGATTTTTTGACACACGTTTGACCGTTCGTCTTATTCAAAAATTTTATGTAATTATTAATTCTTTTCCTATCATTTGATACCTTGTTGAATATACTTTTGTTCAAACATATCGTTTTATATATTTCACAAATTTTTTTGAATAAGATGAATGGTCAAACGTGTCTCAAAAAGTCAACGGCGTCAAAAATATTTAGGGAAGGAGGGAGTATAAGACAACAATGATGTATGCCTTAGATACCTCTTTTTGGTTTAACCCAGTGAGTACTGAAGGCCTTTTTGATGCTTTGTATATATACAATTCAATGATTCATGTCAACTTCTATATGCTAACAATATATGTCCATATATGTCATATGTATGGGCAGGTTTAGGTTTAGGAGAGTTAAGAGTCCTAGTAGGTTTTGGTTAGAGATTAGATATATGTCATGTGTATTAGCTAAGTCTAAACTATATCAGGTTACCACCGTGAGTCGAGATTAGAAGAAAAAGGACGGCGAAAGTTGTGCCTCGCTGGAGAGAAAATTCTTGTCTTGTTTTTTCTATTTTTTTCATGTTTGTGATCCTGGTGATATTCCAACAGAGGCCGGGAGAGTTCTCAGATTAATTGTATTATCTTGATGTAATTGACTGAGATCAATAACAAAGTTTCCATTATCTAAAAATTGGAGAAGCAACATACTAGTCTTACTAGGCGAGACCATAAGGTAGTGTACGAGTATCATTGAGCGTTTTCGCCAATGCTCTCCTATTGTGCTTCTGTAATGTCTGTAGCACATTTTTTGTTTGAATAAGGGATTAAGGAAATGTTTGCTACACATTTTGTTTGTGCTTCTGTGACCATCAGCCCAGGTAATTTTGAATACCAATGTTGTTATGTATTGATGCTACCTTGATTACCATGATTTAGGGAAGTACAAATAACTACATTGCTTTGATTCTCTTATATTCAAATAATTTGAAATTCCACATAATAACGTGAGAGGTGCATCATCTTCATTATATTTATACAACCTCTGTAGTAAAAATTTATCGGCCCTCTTTATCAAGGCTAACATTGATAGTTAGGCAAGGCCAATATTCTTTCCTATTCAATTTGCGGTGGCTTACAGGATGATGGTAATGTGAAAGTCGATTAATTCTATAGTTATGTAGTGTAACTAGGGTTTAAAATACCATATTAACAAAAATAATGGTATCTGTTGAACTCTGATAACAATTTTTTTTACTAGATTTTTGACCGATAACCAGCCAGTAGCCACATGGCAAAATCTAATTTGAATTTCAGATTGAACTCACTGTCTTCTGGCTGGTACCAGCCCTTAACAGGTTTATTTGACTGATATGTTTTGAGTGTCGCATTCTTATGGGCTGATGATGAGTAACCTAACTGAGCACTTCAAGGCTTAAATTACCGGACAAACATTGCCATACCCTTTTGCATATTTCTAATGATGCCCAAATAACATTTTGTAGGTAATATTTTTGGGGTCCAGTTACTTTTTTGGTTATGCTGCAATTTCTTCGCGATGAAGAGATAGCTGTCAGTTTTTCTGAGATAATGATTGTGAGCAATATTATTGTAGATACAATTTTATTATGTTGATGCTAAATTGGTCATCATGATTTTGGGAAATGAAAATTTGCTTCGTTGCTTTGATTCCCTTATATTTAAATTACTCCGGTACCATTCCTAATTACTCTGCTTGGCTTTCAGGTTTTAGGTTTCAGACTTGCGCCCACCTCTCTGCAAGTTCAACAAGCATTGGGACAAATAACTTATGGGTTGATAACTTATCAATGGCATTTTAATGTACACTCATGTGGATACCTGCAAGATTTCAAGAAGATTATTGGATATACTATATAACCGTGTATGAAATAAAAACATGTAGTACAAGTCATACATATGAGATGTCATGCTATTATTATTATTATTATTATTCATGTTCTTCACAATCACATATCATTTTTTGGTCATAGATATATCTTACTTCTTTTAAGCTTTTTCCTAGCCCCCGCGGCAACGCGCGGGGTTCTTACTAGTTGCATCTCATGTTGGTGAGCACTAGCAGATGACTCATTGTATAGGCTTGCAGATAATGTTTACGAACCCACAAGTGTACGTGCCTGATAAGGTTAACCGTAAGCATCACTGCTTCACTAGTTAAATGAATGTGAAGCTATACACCATGGTTGCAATAACAGATATAGAGCAGTTATATTACATGATGATAAGCTGTGTAAGTCTGTAATATATTGTCTTAAAGAGTTAGGATCCATAATACTTGTTGTATGCTATGTGCCCCTTCTTTGAAGGTGTACACATGAGCTTGTTTGACAAGTTACAAAATTATGATGATTGCGAGCAGTGAAATAGTGACTTCCTAGTAGCTAGGCTCTCCTTTTGCAGCCTTCCATTGACCCTCTTCATCACCTGGCGCCCCAAAGCATAACTTTTCCAAGACAAACTAAGGCGTACATGGGTTTTGTTCTTTTGGATCAGGCACCATCTCCATGCTTTGATGATCATCAATACATAATTCAATACCTAAGGTCAGAACCATTGATATGCTTTCAAATCCATGAGCTAATGGTGATGTTGTCAAAACTGCAGCGGTCCTCAAGGGTTTCTACATCCGATCAAGAATGAACGATGCACTGATGCACCCTACACCAGGACAAAGGGAGTGGCAGTTTGGAAACCTGTACAGTCATCATGTAAAAAAGAACCAGTATTTTCATTCGACCTGGAAGAAAGCAAAAATATAAGTAAACGACCTGGAAAGCAAAAATATAATATAAGTATGTTCCGTTGTGCACAGCTATCATCATTATATTCCACATGTAAGGACAACACAACGGAAAAAATGTGAAATCTGATTATTCTTAGATTTCTCTCTCACAGAGTCACAGGTCATGGCATCACTGCTACCAGAATTCATAAGTAAATATTTTGGACATTTGGTTGCCAACAAATTAAACATGGATGAGCCTGGTCTGAAAAATACAAGTATTATAGCAAAAAACACTTTCTTTGCCAATGGCCTATAATAATTGCCAATTGCAGTTCAAACTATGTGCCCTTTTTATATCAAAGGACAAATCAACTCTGATCAAGAAGAGAAATAAGGTTATTTAAGCTAGTTAAATGAGAGATACTTAACTAAGGCTACATAAATGGTTTATTACATGTTTTGTCAGCCTGGGATCTTTGATATATGCACACAGGTAATATTTTTGGAAAAAGATATATTTTTCCTAGCTTATTGAGTGATTATTATAATTCATTTGTTGTACCATGACTACCTGAAAAGAATGACCAAGTTAATTCTCCCTTTTATCTCCTCTCCAGCAAACTGGCTACTTGCCCTTTTCCTCAGTTGATGCTTTCCTAAGACTCAGTATTACTCCACCACTTAGACACGTCGTAACAATAGCAAGGGAAGCTTCAGTTGGTATATGATAACCTGCCACATATCAGCATTGTCACTGTGTGTTGCTGATGGAGATACCAAACACAATTTGTAATGCTATGGATATAAGAAAGTATTAACATTTATGCATTATTGTATTTTCTTGTCGCTCACCAAAAAAGTCAAAGATCATCTTTGTCCCTATGAAGCCCAAAACTACACCAATTGCAGGCTGCAAAGAAATTTGCCAACAGCAAAAAGAGGAACAAGGTAGATAATTGAGCAATATATGGATGTACAACCCTCTGATTATTTGTATAGCATGTTTATATCCATGGGAATACCACCAGCTAATAATCACTGGTATAAACCGAATATTAGCTGTGATGACAGCAAGGTTGTATTTTAAGTCAGTTACAAAATAGCTAAAGGATTGACGGGTGTTAATCTATTAGGTACACCACAGCATTCATTAATAGGTAGATAACTCTAGAATGTTTAAAAGAGCAAGTGGATTTGTACCTGCAAATATTCCAATTCAGACATGCTTTCAGAAATGAGTACATAGAGTGACCTCAAACCTATAGAGTAATCTTTCCAAGTTAGCGCTTAATAATGGTTGAAGAATGCATAAAATGTGTGAAATATACAATATATAGCATCAAAACTAGCTGATATCTAATGTCTTGTTTCATTTGTCATACATCCTTTGGTATATAAGTATGATGTACGTTATAATCATTTACCCAATTGCATCATTAGAAGTCACTCAATTATCAAATCAATCACTCGTCTGCAAACTGCAGTACGAAGAATCAAAGATTGCTAGAACATAATGTGGTCATCAGATCATGTGTGCCCCCATTAAACCATCAAAGAATGCAATATTAAGAGAAACAGCAAGAACCAAAATACCTCCAACAAGATACAGTACTTCTATGGAACAGATAACTTCAATATATTGAACAGTACTTGAAGCACAAACTGGCTGAACAAATGCAGGCTGGAGGTGGCTAACAAAAGTAAAGGCTGCAGAAAGATTCGCTGATGTTTCTTTTCTTAGAAAAGGATAGGATGAGAAACAAATTCGATTAATAACAGGGTTACAGGAAATATCTAGCTACACGCAAAGGTTCTATTGTAAAAAATTTTACATTGGCAAATGGCAAGTGCTAATATGTGCTATAGAGAAAAGGAAAGAATTGTTGCAGGATTTGTTCATAAACACAGAAGAAAGAAGGATTACCAGAAATAGCAAAAATATTTGATGATAACACTATAAGTGGATCCCTTGTGACACCAAAAACTGCTGGTATTGAGTCGATCTATAGATCAGATTCATCAGAATTGTCAATCCCAATTCATGTGGCCATAAAATAAAAAATGAAACTTTGCACATGAAATAGATTGCAAAGGAACCTACAGCGAAAGCAATATCACTTAGCTCGATCACTGCAACAGTCAACAGTAATGGTGTGGCCTGCAGATATTAACAAAAAAAAAAGGTATTTTCAGGAAAAGATAGACCTTGATTGGAGATTAATAAATTAAATGGCCAACCCAATTATGCATCTATATTGTTGCTAGAAGCTTTTCTGCGAGAGCAGAAGTTGTAAGGGTACCAGCAAATAGATATACTTTATATTTTTCAATACAAAGACAGATCAATTTTCGATAACCAAAAAGTAATCATGTCTAGTATTAACAAACTCGTCCAAGCTTGTTGAACTAATGATAATCGATCCTGCTTATACTGGAACATTCAAACACTTACTTTCCATAAACCTCCTTGAGTTGTGAAAAACCGATCACCGTCGTAGTAATCTGACCAAAGAAACAGAAGAAAGAGTTTAACTGCCATTGCAAGCGAGTGAATATTAACTTCTACACATAAGAAGTTCACTTGTGAAGGAAGTAGACAATAAAATATATCAGTGGATATCTGGTCAGTATAGTATGTCTATGATCTGGAGCTCACAGTGGAGAGTAGTGATAGTCGCAAAAAAAAAGGTGGAGAGTAGTGATAGTCCAAATAACATAAATGTAGAGAAAGATAAAATCATTGAATAAAGTTGATTACCAGTGACAGGAATGAATCTTTGGCATGTTTTTACTATGAAATTGTCAGATAGATCAGATTCTTCATCTTCTTCAGCAAATAACTGCCATTATGTTAAGAATATGAATATTAGCATACGTAAACATCACCTATATTTAATGAAGTTGAAGTTAACTATAACAAGTTTGCCAGAACAAACATGATTCCCAAAAGAAGCAAGTCATCATGCTATTAGCCGCTAACTCATGAAGGCTGGGATCGGCTTGCTTTTTGCCCCTTATGCTTTTCAGCTTAAGCCCATTGGATAGCTGATTTGGGTGAGGCTTTTCAGCCACATCAACAATTAAACTTGCAATATAGACAAAACAGCCAACCAATGGCTCTTGTGCTGAAATGCAATAGCATGCTGTTGCTGATCGGCTTCAGTAAAAGAAAACTGAAGGGAGCCGGAAGGCATATGCCAAATAAATTTGAAATAATATAGTACATGCACCTGGAGTCCAGGATTGGTTGAGTATTGTTGTTAGAAACAGGGATGGGACAGTGATATCACAGGACAATGATATGCATTTTGCGATGTTTTGGGTGAACAATAGTAGCCTCATACATGTCGATTTCAAACATGGTAAAGTAACCGAGTACACCAAAAGGAGAATTGAAGAAAAGAAGCATTATCCACCTTATACGAAGTAAATAGCAGGATCAAAGCCAATAATAGGTTCACTGCTTCAAACCTCTACAGAAAAAGAGAAGTCAAGAATTTCTGCAAGATGATGATAGAACTAAGACAGGTGATGTTAACATGTAAGAAAATAACCTGAATCGTAGCTGCTCCTAGGGTGATCATCACCGTACGGAAGATCACTGCTCCAGCAATACCATAAGAAAGCACCCGGTTCTTGTTTTCAATACAACAGAAATGTGAGAAGAAAAGGAAAAGGAAGATTTGGGCTTTATCAATCAAACTAGCTACCAAAATCATACCTGGTATTCCTGTGGCACTTTAAAATACTTGAAGACCAGCACAAAAACAAAGAGATTGTCTACTGACAAACTCTGTTCCAATAAATATCTGTTACACAACAGAAACTAATCAAATCGCTACACATGAATTAAAAATGCAGGATATGAGGACAAATAAGAGGATGCATAATTAAATTCAGAACTAATCATTTAACTGTTTGTAGAAAAGCAATTAAGACATTCAAACTAACTTGCACAAACTAATGGATGAGCCCATGCATTTTTAATTTTTTCACTAATTCTTTTCCTAGATGGTTTTGCTTAACATAACAGTTCCATGTTTTCAGAGTTAAAAATTCAATTGTGATGCATAACACATACCCAGCAAAATATTCCGATGCCTTCCCAACCCCTTCTCGCAGAGCAATGCTAACACCGAAGAGCACCGCAGCAAGGACCTGCAAAATGTCAATTTACTGAATCAAGCCCAGCACTGACAAACAACTGATGAATGAAGTAATACATCACCCAGCACTCACCACCAATGTAACTCTTCTAATGGCTGAAGTTTTCTTGCTAATTCTGGCTTCTGGTGCAGGTTTTGTGCTCTCCTTGTCGGAGCGTGTGGGGGGAGTGGAACTTGGTGTCTCAATTTCTGCAAATAATTACACATAAGGGGAGGAACTGCAAAACTTAATTTCACCACAAATATGCTCAGTGAGTGAGTCACAAATAAAATTGCTGTGCGTTCTATAACGATAAACCAACATATACTTCTAAGCAATCACATCGTTTATGTTCTATGAATTTTAGAGCAATTCCAAACCCAACAGTTCAACTAAATCAATCAATTACTGAACTAGTACGGATACATGGAGCTAGGAGATTCTGGAGAGTGGAAGGGAGACAGCGAAGACGCGACTCACCGGAGCCGAGGGAGAGCCCATCCTCCTGGTCAGCCCCCCTAGCCCTCCTCCGCCTCCTCCCCCGCCTTCCCCCTTCGCCGCCGTTGCGACGCGACGCCGCGACCACCGTGACCGCGGCGGGATGCCGCCCCGGCGACGGCGGCAGCATCGCCACGTGTCCCCGCCGTGCTGCTGCCCACGACCAGCCGGAGAGCTGCTTGAAGGAACGGGTGGTCGCTGCTGCGGTGGCGCTGGCCACGGCGGCGGAGGCGGAGGCCATCATCGCCGGCGACGAGGCGGGCGGGGGAAGCGTGGTACGGTCACGAGGCGCTCATCCACACGAGTGGGAGGGTGGAAAGGGAGAGAGAGTGGAGCCGCACGTGCGGGTTTACGGTTCGACCCGAACCCGATAACTCGCATTCCAATAACCCGAACCCGCTAATATTTTTTTTAATTTTCCGTTTTTATATTAAAAAAAAGTTTACAGAGGTAGCCTTTACGTGCGTGCATGGAATGTTTATAGGGTTGGATCTACGTATTTATTTTTTATGCCGTGTAATTTAAATAAAAAATTATAAAAAAATCTGGCTAAAAACAAAATAATTGGACTATTAATTACAGAAAGCCGGCTAAAAACCCCGCATAGACGCGGGACCTAACTACGCAAACCAGCTAAGACTTTGCCTACTCCTCCTTGTGTGTTCGAGACTTCGAGTCGAGGGTTTTCTCCTTCTCCCCTGAGCGCCGCCGTCGCCAACCTCTGAAGCCTCGCGGCGCCGCTGATTCAGCGAATTTCTCTGCAATTGGAGGTAATTTTCGTCTAATTCAGGCCGCGGGTAGTGCGGATTTCGGGGATTTTAGTTGGTTTGGTTGTGATTTTGCTCGTTTGTGTGTTTTTGTGATGCGGATTTGGGGATTGGTCTGGTCAGATGAGGAGCGTGGAGGCCGGAGCGGAGGAAGGGGAGAGCAAGGGAGCGGCGGCGGCGGCGGCGGCGAATCCTGGTAGGGGTATCAGGCGGTACAAGTGCGAGTTCTGTAGTGTCGTCCGTTCCAAGAAGTGTTTGATTCGTGCCCACGTCCTCGAGCACCATAAGGTGATTTAGAGTTCAGATGCTTATGGTTTTCTCTTGGATCTTGATGATCTGTGCTTGGATGATTGGTTACTAGGATGGATGATAAACTGTTCAGTTTATTCGGTGCTGCTGTGTGCTTTGCAGGATGAAGTGGATGATTATTTGAGACGTGGTGGTGGTCAGTCGCGCAAAGATATTGACCGTGATTGCAAGGTGTGTGGTGCTAGGTTTAAGAAGCCGGCCCATTTGAGGCAACATATGCAGAGCCATTCACTTGAGGTATCTGAATTTTGTTATATCTTCCGTGAAATGATTATCTTGTATTTCTTTGGTGCGTGTTATAGATGGTACTACGTGTTTTTCTGTTCATCGTATTCCATGTAGCTGAGATAAATGCTCTGTCCTGTCTAGCGGTTATGATAACTACACTGTGTTGGCAGCAAATTTTTCTTAACAGTTAGTACCTGTCATTTGACTCTGTTGTAGGTTGGATTGGTTTGTTGACCTATGATGATTTTTGCAGACTATTTCACTATTCTTTTACACATGGATGTGTGAAGCATTGGATCCCAGAGAACTCCAAAATGCGAGAAGGCCTTGAGTGGACTAGTACCAGGATGGGGAGACCCTTCTGGGAAGCTCCTTCAAGAATGCCTCTTTCACGCTCTTCCTCAGGTGATCTCTTCTGTTGAAAACTGCTTGCTCTATGTTACTGTGGCTATTGTTACGTGTGCTGCATTCATAGTTTTTTCAAGCTACTGAAGGATCTTTTCTTCCATTCAAGGCTACTATAGAAGAACTGCGTCGCCTGCACGTCCTTTCATTGGTTGTGTTTGATAAATAGAAAATGCCATGGTGCCCTTTGCCTGTACCTAATGCTAGCCCCACTTGATGATCTATCAAATAGTTAACCAAGTAGATTTAGCATGTTCACAGAAGATATATAGTCATGCTTGCGGTGGAATAACCAGCTCCTTGTTTACCTTTTTAATATAAATGGCAAGTTATGTCCCGTGCAGCGAATGTTTTATGCAACAACCAAAACAATTCGTCATTTGACAGTTAATTTGAGCATACAAGTATAGGTGCCATTTAGCTCTGTCTAGTTGGATTGGTTTGCTGATTTTCACAGACTATGATTTATGATGGTTTGCTTATTTATGCTGATTTTTACATACTACTGTTCAGATATGAATGCGTGAAGCATTGGATCCCAGAGAACTCCAAAATGCGTGAAGGCCTTGAATGGACTAGTATCAGGATGGGGAGACTCTCCTGAGAAGCTCCGTCAAGAATGCCTCGTTCACACGTTTCTTCAGGTTTGCTCGTTCATTTCAAACTCCTCATTCTAAGACTATTTTCTTCTGTCAATATTATTGCTTGTTTTGATATGTATGTACTGTACTTAAGAATCCTTTTTTAGCATGTAACCACTCTGTCAAGTGGTATTTGATAATTGATGCTGCTGTCTCATTTGCAGTATTGTCTTCGCTTAAATGATCTTACAATTAAAGAGTTGTCTGAACTGTTTTTGCGTATCCATTCAATGTACATGAATCTACTTTTATAATGTCAAGGGATTGTAAACTTTTGCTTTCAGTGTAACATTTGAAGTATATTATGTGCAGAGGCCCTTTTCTTGCCATGTAGACGGTTGCCCCTTCAGCTATAGCAGGAAGGACCATTTGAACCGGCATCTACTTACACATCAAGGAAAACTGTTTGCATGCCCTATGGAAGGATGCAACCGTAAGTTCAGTACAAAGGGTAATATGCAAAGGCATGTTCAGGAAATGCATAAAGATGGTTCTCCTTGTGAAAGCAAGAAAGAGTACATCTGTCCTGAGGCGAGCTGTGGAAAAACTTTTAAGTATGCTTCTAAGTTACAGAAGCATGAGGAATCACATGGTGAGATACTTGTATTTTTCTCACTGTCTTAAATAGCCTAGCACTCTGCAACACTGTAGATTGTCTTCTTTTCGTAGATCAGTTTTTATTATGAGACTGCACTATATCATCTGACACTCTGACTCCTTTCTCTTTCTGAGCTATAATACTGATATAAATTCTTCATTGTGTCCTAGAAAATACTCCTGTATCTGTTAGATATATTTTATCCTCACTCTTCACTTCAGATCCAATGTGCGACTTACCTCTGCATACTCTATATGCCTACTTTTACTTCCTGTGAGAAGCTGAAAATTGGTTAGCTGTGTCATGACATACTTTTTCTACTTGTGCAGTAAAGTTGGACTACAGTGAAGTGTTCTGCTGTGAACCAGGCTGCATGAAGGCATTCACCAACTTGGAATGCCTCAAGGCCCATAACGAATCTTGTCATCGGCATGTTCTCTGTGATGTCTGTGGAACCAAGCAGCTGAAGAAGAACTTCAAACGTCATCAGCGAATGCATGAAGGTTCATGTGCTACCGAGAGGGTTAAATGCCATTTCGAGGATTGCAAGTGCTCATTTTCAAAGGTGAAGTTTCAATCTTTCAATGTTGATTATGTTTTACATAATTGTTTGTTTATTGCCAATCAATAAAACCATTCCACTTATTTCGATTCTTGTCGACTTTTAACTGCAGAAATCTAATTTGGACAAGCATGTCAAAGCAGTCCATGAGCAGAAACGACCCTTTGTATGTGGATTCTCTGGGTGTGGCAAGAGTTTTTCTTACAAGCATGTAAAGGACAATCACGAGAAATCTAGCGCTCATGTTTACATTCAGGTAACACAAAAACAATTCCCAATATGAAATACTCCACCACCAATTTCTTCTCTTTAACCATAAAGATGCTTATTGTTTTCCCATCATTGTTTGCAGGCAAATTTTGAAGAAATTGACGGGGAACGCCCACGTCACGCAGGTGGGAGGAAGAGGAAACCCATACCTGTGGAGAGTTTGATGCGGAAAAGGGTAGTTGGTCCTGATGATGCCCCTGCTTGTGATGATGGAACTGAGTATTTGAGATGGCTTCTCTCGGGTTGATTCGTCGTGCACCAGAATGAACAGAATGCAGCTGACATAACTTTAGATGCCAAGGGTGTTCATATAATTTGAGATACTACAAAGTCCTCTCATTTTGCATGTATAGGAAATAGACCTCTATGTACTGTGTAAGACATGGTATTTAAACATCAAGTTATCTCATCAGAGGAAGTACGTGCTCATCGTTGTCAAAACTACCTTCTGTCTGCATTGGTGAATCCTCTTGATTCAGTAAAGGTTTGCTCGTGCAGTAGAAGCTAATTAACATTTCCAAAAGGAATTTTAAAAAGGAAGTTCATGAGCAAAGCGATTATTCCAAAACAACTTTTCTCAGTGCATCAGTGCAAGTAAAATCATGATTAACCAGTGGAAAATGCTATTGCATACTGTACTTCATCACATCAGTGAACTCTGAGTGAACATACTGCACATGAGACTGAACTCTGAACATCAGATTGGAGCAATGGCGATGCAGACATCACTCACAAATTGGCAAATCGTTTGCAAAACATCAACATGGAACAAGATTTTGGAAGATGATACATCATCATATTCAAGCAACTCAATGCGTTTATGGGCTACTACGAGTGTTTCTGCAACACAAATCTGCAGGAAACAAAAGAGGAAGAAAAATTCAGCAGTTGTATCATGATCACTTGTCGGCCGCCGGTGCCGGAGCCGACTCCTCATCGGCGGCGGGCGGCGGCGGCTGATCCATGGCCTCCCGGCGAGCACGAAGCGCGGCGAGGACGGAGACGGCGGGCATCTGGAGGCAGCCGAGGAGATACTGATAGGACTGAACCCTAGTGGGCATGGATTCGAGCTTGGCGAAGTCGTCGGGGCCATAGAGGCGTCCCTCGAAGACGGCACCGGTGAAATCATTGAGCTGAAGCTTCCACTCCTTCTGGAAATCGCGATAGGGGCGAAGCGCCGGCGGGATCTCGTCGGAGCGGACGAACAGCCACGCGTTCATGCCGCGGGCGAACGGCCTCACCGCCTCCCACCGCGTCCCGGCCACCGCCGCCGCCACGTCGGAGTTCTTCGCCACCACCAGCCTCGCCGTCGGCGGCAGGCTCGACCGGATGCTCCGCAGCTGCGCCACCGTGAACCCGTGGCACCAGATCCCCGCCACCAGCTGGCACTCCACCAGCTCCCGCCGGAGAAGCTCCTGCCGTGCTAGCTCCGCCGCCGCCCGGATCGGCGGCAGCGTTGATCCCACGGCGCGCACGGACGTCATCTCCGACGGCGGCGGCGGCGAGGGTTTCTCTTTTTTGCGGCAATGGGAGGCAACGAGTGTGCTTTGCCTTGGGAGGTGTAGGGTTGAGAAGACTTGGTCGGCCCATTGGGCCGTGGAATGTGGGCCTTACATTAATGGGCCTATTTTTAATGGGTCGAAATATTTAGTCCAGAAATAGGAATAAGTCCATTGAGGTCTCTCATTTTGTCGCTTAGTTTGATATTGGTCCTTAAACCGCAAAACTAGATACAACCGTCCCTCAGCTTGGCCAGCCTATTGGGCCGTGGAATATGGGCTGATATTATGGGCCGAAATATATGGGCCATTAATATTTAAGGGCCGGTTATTAGTGTTTGAAATTCCGAGATTACACAGTTGCGTCGGCTTGATTTAGGCCCATATAAACGACGCCATGACGGTCCAAAGGCCATAGGATAGCATTTGCTTGTGGAAATGTCGCACAGAATGGGAATTATTGGGCTTTAGTGAGCCTTCTCTGCAATTCTTGAATGTTAGTGGGTCTTAAAATGCCCAAGATTTTTTAAACGGCTGACGGAGTTTAGCCGCCAGTTTGGAACACATGAATTTTGATGATTTTTTACATGAATAGGTTCGATTTGCTCACTAGATGAAGGCCGGCAATTTTGAGGAATTTTTAAAATTTTTATCAGTTTCTTATAAATTTTATTTTCCATTCAAATATTTTAACCAAACGACATCCACTATGATATTCACTAAAAATGGAATCTATATTCAAATCCTTCATGTGAAGTACTCGTAACTCTTAAAAGTCATAGGTACCATTTCCATGAGAAAAGAAGTTTCAAAATAGTCTAACATGCGAAAAGAAAAAAATACTCCCTCCGTTCCATAATATAAGGCGCGGTCAAACTTGGCACAGTCTTCAAAACTATTTTCAACATTTAATATCTCATATATTATAATATTTTTATTACAAAATTATAGTCATATGAAATAGGATTTAAATGTCATTTCAATGATGTTATTTTTATTAACTAAAGTTAAAATAACAATATTAATTATTGGTTAAATAGTTAAAGAGTTGAATCTTGAAAAACGTGCGCGTCTTTTATATTATAGAATGGAGGTAGTAATAGAGAACGCCCTAGCATGTGAGGAACCTAAGCTACACGTGTGAACTCAATGATAATATGATATGGTCGTGTTGTAGGAGAGAAGGTGGCACGAGTGATGGTGATGGATGGAAGGAGCAATCAGCTGTGCTGTGCTGGTGTTGCGTCGCCGTCAATGTACTCCATCCTGTATCGTCATCGTCCTAATTGGGACACTAACAATGATACTACTCCTTCCATCTTTATTCATTTATTTATTAGATACCGATAGGGTCGTCGTTACCTTTTCAATGTTGATATATTTATAAATGTTGTCAAAATTATAACCACATCAAAGTATTTATTTAATAATACAGATATCATTTTCATATATTAAATCATTTTTAGACACGCAGGAGATATGTGTACATTCAATTAAGCAAAAGAAAAATATATATTAAATCTTAATATGTCCAATATATTAGTGAATAAAAATCTCCAGATATAATTGCATGTATTTTAAATGACATCAACTTATATTCCATCATTATCAAATACTAGGTTGCTATATTTTGAGACAGAGGGAATATGTTAATGAATTATTGATATTTAGACTCTGATCACCTGTTTTATTAAACAAAATAAATACTCACAAAAGAAGATGATGTATTACCAAAATGTGTTAATTGCGTCCTAACCATTGAGCTTTAATCATCATAGTCTAACTATTTAGAATCTATATATTAGCATTTTAATAGATTGGGAATTTAGTAGCTAGTGCAGTCACAGGGACAAGTATTTACAAACAGAAGGATAAACAAAAGAGTAGCTTTTTTACTTTTGTATATAATATGTTAACTGCTAATATAAACAGAAAATGACAGCTGCTAGCTGTATCAGACAGTTTGTTTTACTACTATTATTTACAGTGGATGGAAGCAGTACTATTTGACATAATCTCTTTGTTAATTAAATACTGGTATTAGATTAAGCCTGCCAATATAAAATCTTCAGAATTAATATATGGTACGGATTCCTTGTTTGTGCTGGTCTAGCCTCTTGTATAAACAAACTAAAGGAGGATTTTTTATTGAGAGTTGGCTGCTACAGTACCCCTTCCAGACCCTTCATCAATTATCGTACTAAATAATTAATTATTGTAACCGGCCTGTAGAAAATTAAAGCTTGGATCTGACAAATCTAATCAAAAGTAATTAGCATGCAGCTGTTTCCTCTTCAACCTGTAGGTCATCTGACTCTTTTGAATATATGTTGAATTTTGCTTGCCCATGTTATCTAGCAGGCAGTGCAATCCCCACTTGTTAACTTAAAATAATTTTTCGAACCAATTGGTACTAAAAGTGAGTAATCTGGCAGGGAATACAAAAATCAAGCGTAGGCTAACCAGATTAATCAAAGTGATCAAGACAAATGTATCATAATTAAGGTACACAAAATAAACAATCTTTTAAAAAAGGACATACTAAAAGCAGTACATGTGTTGTGTTCATAGTATAATTACACGTCTCGATAATATAAAAGGTTATCTCCAATAAACAAAAAGCAGAGTACAAACAATAAGACCACTTTTAAAAAGAACTCGTTTGATTACACAACTAATACAAGGAATCAATCTCCAACACTAACAATGCGATTAGTCCCAATATAGTACTACCCCGCAAAAAAAAAGTCCCAATATAGTACTAGTACGATGACCCATTGTTAATCTATTTTATTAATCTCCTCTGATCCATGTCATGCAACTTAGATTATTACTATCCGGAGGGAATTAACGTAAGCAGTGACGCAAATAGGCTGTACGAAAAAAATAGCAATATATTTGCTCTCGAGGAATCATGCCAAAAGGAGAGAGAGAGACCCACCACATGGAAGCAAGAAAAAAAAAAAAGGACGGCCTCAATCCTTAAAAAATCCAAATTGAAGTATATTATTTTAGTATTTGTTTTTTAATTGCCATCATGCATATACGAACGATTCCTCTTACGAGACCGTTACGAACCAAGTGAGACCCGCCGCAATTGCTATTGAGATTTGTAAATTGACAGTCAAAAGAGAAAAAAAACGGACCGTCCATTTCTCAATCGATCAGTCAGTGCGGTATTATCACTACAGGTCTATCAACGGTTGTTTCTTGTTTAAAAACTAAGGCCGGAGACACTAAGATGAAAACGCTAAAATCAACTTAAAATTAAATTTAAAATTTGACATCTTGGTTGTGATTGATAGGCCAATAAACAGATATCGTCTTTTTCATATCAGATCTAACCTTTTGTTCTTAATTCCATATCCACATTAATAATAGAGGGGGTCAAACCTTGTTTTTAAATATGGAAGCAAAAGAGATATTGTTTTAGGTGCATGAAAGGTTTTAATTATCAAATTGCAGCTACTAGTATAGAGCCCTAATAAAAATGCTCCCGTGATGTGTAATGTGTTGGTGTTGCCTATGGGTGGTTGTCCTTTCAGTGTTGTAAGTTTATCTTTTCCATGGTACGTACCTGACCTGATGGTCGTTTGTCGGTGATCTAATGGAGCTGTTGTTTGAATATTTTGAGGTATCATGCATCCTTTCAAGGAAGGAATAATAATAATAACCTCATCTGGGGAGGCATCAACAAAACTATAATGTTACACGTCGACACCTGTACGACAAGTTCTCATTGCCATTCAGAAACTCTGTACTCTATGTTGCCCAGAGGCTAACATGATTACTCCATATGAAAATGATATCTACTATTATTCTTTTCTTGATGATCACATATAATTGGAGCCACTAGAGCTAGCAAGAGGAGCTTGTATAACACAACTGAGGTACACCTACTACCAAACTTGGTCAAATTAAACTTGGCTTTTTCTAAAGAATTATTTTATATGTACAAAAGATTTCTAACTTTTACCAGGTGGTTTTATACTTTCAACCCCTTTAAAAACTGTCGGTCATATATGGTATAGAAATTAAGCAAAACTAATTGCTTTATTTTCTAAGAAAAGAAAACAAATATGGAGTCAGTTTGCCTCTGTTGAGAGAAAATTAACTGATTAATTTGCATATCTATACGAAAAGCATCCTAAATCACTAAGATATAATATTCTTGACAAACAATTGTCAACTTGTGCTACAGTTTGTGCCTTGTAAACAGTTTCAGAGGCATTTACATGGAAGCAAGTAAAGAAAACTTAAAGGAGAGGGGGCAATGGGATTGGAGGATGCCAGTAGATCTAGCTAATACCAATGCAATGCATGGATGCATGTTCATCATAAGCAACTAAGCAAGGGTTTTGCTACCATTGGTCCTCCAGTACATCTCTAATTTTTATAGTATGATCTTAAAAACTGAACCTTCAAGTTGATTCTCTTCCAAATATGCTGTTGATGACTATAATAGGAAGATCACGTCAGAGCAGTTTACAATATGAGCATACAATTGCAGTTTTTAAATTTTTTTGTCAGCCGAAGATATATATGCATTGTTAAGAGTTAGTTATATATTATGATTGGTCGAGATTGCAAAGTTTAAATCTTGAAATGTAGATGCCTACCACACATGGATATTGAGCTTGCCACAATCACATATATTCCTATCAATAATTATGCCAATAGGCTGGAAGGAATATACAAGAAAGTTCACACGTTTCTTGGTACAGTCATTTATAACCTCTATAATAAATAAAGATTCACTATATAGCGTTTGTTGTAGTACACGCACCTTACCAATATTACAGTCATAGGGTTGTAATTACTGTTTTATAACTTTCTATAGCATAGCAGCTTCAATAATAGATCATGTAGAGGTATAGTTAAGAGAGCTATAGTGGATACCCTTACCAGTTGTAGGCCAATTGTTGTTTTTTACTTGCGTGGGTAGGCTGGTTGTTTTGAAATAAAGGTAAAAGATTTGTTCGTATATATTAATAATAGAACAAGAGTAGGCTGATTGTTGTAGCTTCGTCTACATGAATTTAGACCCTGTTTGGATCCTTCATTTTTTTTCAGTTTCTATCACATCGGATGTTTAGACACTAATTAGAAGTATTAAATACAGATTATTAATAAAACTCACCCCATACTTTGGACTATTTCGCGAGACGAATCTATTGCGCCTAATTAGTACATGATTAGCGAATGTGATGCTACAGTAAACATTTGCTAATCGTGGATTAATTAGGCTTAAAAGATCGTCTCGCAAATTAGCCTTTATTTATGAAATTAGTTTTATTATCAGTACATATTTAATACTCCTAATTAACATGCAAACATCCAATGTGACAGAACTTTAAAAAAAAAAGTCCCTGAATCCAAACAACCTCTTAGCTAGTCACCTGCTGAGGTTCCTTCCTCCTCTGGTCTAGCTCGTTGCTTTTGCCAACATGTTAGATGCCTCAATCTTATGGTTTTCATCTTATATTGTATTATAATGCATTTATGGGTTGGCAGTTTAGTATCGTGTGTTTCACATCAAAGTTATGTTGCCTTAGTTTATTTCTCAAGTTAAATACTTGGATCTATAACCCCTTTTGAATTTCATAAATTGAGTCTATGATTAATTTAGGAGTTTTTTTCCTCGTTCTCATAACTCAGGTTTGGCTTTTTCGCTGCTAGCAGCGTGTAAAAGTTTTAAGTCTAAATTATTTGTTTTATTAATTTCGTGTCTTGAGCATGTAGGAGTAAGCTGTAGGGAAAAGAAAATGTCGTTCAAGTAGGATAAAGAGGGTACAGTACTTACATTCCTTTTTTTTTTTGCGACTCTACAGTACTTACGTTCCGTTATGTAAAAGTTTATCTGTTTAAGGCATAATTAAGGCAATTTATATATGGCGTCCGAATTCATGGAAAGCAGTTTGTACATGTCCCTTCACGTGACGGATTCTTTCATGTTGCAGCACCGAACTTTTGGTCGCCAGGTGACCCGATGCCGACAGCTGCCGCCCGTCAGGTAATTTCACCGTCGAATTCAACCCAAAGAAAAAGCTTCACCTCACAAGTCACAGCAGCAGCATATATCGCATCGACGTAACAGCAGGCGAGGTCGCATCAGTTTATTCCCCAGTGACAGACATATTCAGAACACACTCTCTAATAGGAGTACACACCGGAGTTGAAGATAAATTATCTAAAAAAATCTACACTGATTAGCCTGCCTATATGGTTCTTGACCTGTCTGAATTTTGCGCACAAATATGTCCCAATTTTGCTAGTACTGTATTTTCTTCTCAGTTTCTTGTCCTTTTCAGATTTTTCTACCTGTTCCTGTAGCAGATCTGCCTGAATTTTCCAGTGTTTTCGAAAATTAAATTCCAGCTAGCCATTAAAGAGTGATAGTTCCTGCAGACAATCTAATACTCCAGTACACACCAAAGAAAGAAATACTGTGTGGTTCCGAATGTACAGCAAGAGACATGCATATATTCTTACGCGTATCAAATGCTTCCCTGTCCATTATGGCCAAATCTTGGCACAGTGCAGAACGAACAAACAAACAGTGTTTGCAAACAGTGACTAGTCTGGAAGCAACTTGGTAGCTGGCACCAAATTAAGAAAGGACAAGAACACCAGTGACAGCCAAGAAAGTAACATGAATAATATAATTCCCCAATTCTTGCAAATATTTTTCTGTCCATAATAGAGTAAGTAAACTATGGGAGCTGTCAAAATGATGCCTGTACTGTTTAATAATAATATCAGTAATCGATATAAATAACAAATTCTCTACAACAATGTGTATATCAATCTCAGGTCAGTTCAATTTGTTTCTAACAACGGCTGTTGCAGACAACTGCTGATGCAGAGAGATTTGGAACATTTTGGGCGTTTTATGCAATGGATGAAAATACAGTCATGAATCCCAATTAATAATTAATCACTACAAGAAACCACCCGGCCGGCCAGCCGGCGCAAAGACGAAAACGTTGGAACGCCGGCGAGGGGCCAAGAAAAAAAATGCCGGCTTCCCGGCAAATTTACAGTGGTGATGGCTTCTTAATTGTTTTTATCATTGACGGTGATGGCGGCCTGACGACGAAGACGACGGCGCCGTCGGGTCGAACCGGAGGGAGGCAGTGTGGGCAGCTGCTGTCGTGGCGGTTTTGGAGAATCCTGATGATGCTGCAGCGGACGACGACGGCGACGAGAAGAACGGCAAATGAGGAGGAGGATGGTTCACTTGCTTCCATGCCCAGCTGGGAACAACACCCCCCTCTGGCTTCCTCTTCTGATCTGATGATGATGGTCTGGATGCATCCTGCATAATCAACAGTAAACAATTTTGCTTAATTTTTAGCATGCTGAAATTTGCTTGTCCATCTGTCCAGATACAGGTGTACATATTGGCAAGAACGATTATGGTGATGTTATTTTCTTTGGGAAAAAAATGATTGGTGTGCCGGAATTGTGACGATTTAATTGGACAAAAAGCTTGGCTACAGACGTCGAGGTCACCTTTCCGGCCAAGGAAAATATGATAAGGACGTAAGTGATTCTATCCTTGAAGTCTCAGAGGTAAATTTGAACAAAACTCTCAGGTCCAAATGTTATACTAATTACTCTGAATAATAACAAGATGGCAGCTTATTGGCTTTGTCTTTTGTTCTTTCCCAATGGGGAGTTTTGAATAATACCCGGCGCTAATTTTATAAGATATTAGCATGTTGAAAGGAATAGTTGGACTAACCATTATAAAAGCCTAACGTGAAATCGTCAACGCTCTAGGAAGTTCCTTTTGCGGAAAAAAAATCAAACATATTGGTAATAGACTAGTACTGCTGCCCTAATTAGAACTTTTCTGAAAATTCAGGATCCTACATAAGAAACTTGTGCCAGGCATTAATACTACTGAAGTCGACAGGCCGTAAGACTTGAGCTAAACTGATAGCCACACAAGAAATGCAAGTGGATGAAGCTAAGTAACAGTGTTGACAGCTGCAAAATTTTCACCTCATTATTTTGGAACAGGGGATGAGGTTGGGCAGTCCAGATTGGCGGATGCTCGGTCAGAAGAGGAAACCGATGAGGGCGGCTAGCAAGTTCAGAGGGAGCATCATTCTGCACAGAAAGCACAAGTTTTTCAGTTGAAATATCAACTAAACAGTGATTCTATATCATTTCCAGTTTTCATGAAAATGATGCATATGCATGTCTGCTCCTACGTCGTAATCAGGCTGAAAAGAGAAACTTGGTACTATTTGATGAAACTTGTTGCGATTTGTTATATGGTGGGTCAGACAATAGGGAAATCAAATTTAGACGGTAGCCATGTAAATGGGGACTATGAAGAGTACTAGGAACAAGACTACATATGCAAATAGCACATCATACTTGAGTCGCTACCACGGTGAAAGCGAATCTTGATTATTTATGCTTTCTCTGTCTTTCACATTACTACAACTTGCTTGAGATGCAAACAAATGACTCATCAGAAGAATTTTGACTATATTTGCAACTTACCTTTGCTCTCTTGAATTCAGAACCATCAAACGATCCATGGTGAATTTGCAGGCCGAGGGAGCTGCTATCCCGCTTAGGGCTCTGCTGTGAAGCTGGCTGAGATATGCTCAGGTTCAGATCCACATCAGCTCCTGCGGGAAAAAGAATCACAATTGAAACCGGCTTTAATTAAATCTGTTCAAGGCTCAGTTCATTAGTTTGTTTGAATAGTTTCAGACAGAAAAAAAAAAATCAGATTCAGCACGCATGTTACCTTGAGCAGCAGCATCAGTAGGCAGCTCCCCATCATATGTGCTGGGCTCGAAGTTGGTGACGGCTTCTCTGCCATTGCATTTGATCGCAGCCTTATCGTAAGCCCTGATGTTCGAAGCAAGAAAGAAAAAAAAAAAGAAGACAAAAACAAAAAGAGAGAGGAGATTCGAGTCGGTACAAGGTCCTTTGGAAATCAACAACAAGAGAAAGTAAAATAAAAAATGATTTTTTTTGTTTGCATCAATTTTACAAGAGAAGAGAAGAGAATCCAAGCTGATAACCTTGCAGCCTCTACTTCGCTGTCGAATAGCCCAAGATATATGTACCTGCACCCAAGCATGGCGTTCCCACCGGTGAGGAATTCCCTATCCACTGCCTAATTTCTATCTAACTCTTAGCTGTTCTATGCATATCATCAAGTCACATCCTAACTACTTGATTATCATCCCTAATCAAAATGGACATGCTGATCACTACCAAATCATATGACATGACAGTCACAACAAGCACAAGAAATCAAAAGTGGTGAAATAAAAGAAGCAAAAAGGATGAAAATTAAGAGGCTGCTGTTCTTACTTCTTGCCGAGGAACTGTCCCATGCGTGCCTCCCAGCGGCCACACTTGTGGAGGGTGACTCCTCTGTATTTTGAGCTGCCACGTGAGAATCCGGTGCTCTGTCGCCGGAGAACATGCACGAACTCCTCCTTGGACAAGCTCTTCATCTGCTTCATGTCATCCTCATAATCACTCAGGTTGAAGTTGATGTCAGCCTCAACTCCCCTGAACTTGATTGCCGCTCTGTCATACGCCCTGCATATGGAAATCAATCAATCAATCCCCTCTGCTTCAGAAACAGAGCTCATCTGAAGAATTGATGATGATGAACAACTGCTTGGGACATGTATTTGTTCAATTTACCTTGCAGCTGCGTGAGCAGTGTCGAATCCACCTGCGTTTCGTTTGGGGAAAGATGGTGTCTTGTTTGTTAGATTGTTCATGGCATGATGATACAAATATACAATATCGAATCGAGTTGAGAGAAAAAAAGAGGATTTTTGTTTTTTTGTTTACCTAAGTAGACTTGCTTGCCGCAATCCCAGATGTGAGATTCCCAGCGGCCGGTGCGGCGGTAGAAGGTGACGCCGCGATACTGCGAGCTCCGGGAGCGGGGACCTCGCCGGCTTTTCTTCGCCGCCTGCGGCTGCGGAGGCGGCGGTGGCGGCGGCGCCGCCGGCACCGGCGCCGGCGAGGCGGCGAGGATTCTGATGTCCGGCGGCTGATGCCGCGGCGGCTCGGGGCGGAGGAACCCGAGCTCCGCCCAATG